>CM051562.1:264228-581691 GCA_028022735.1 Gypaetus barbatus | reverse complement strand
CCCCCCCCAAAAATGGGGGGCTGCCCCCCCCCCATGCTTGGACCCCCCAAAATCACTTTTATTGTGTGGGAATGGGCCATAATTTGGGGGTAAGCGGTACTGGGGGGGGCAACTGGGAATACTGGGGGGGGCTGGGGTGATGAAGGAGCTGGGGGTATGGGGAGGGGTTGGGGGGCATAACCAGTACCCCACAAGATGTTGGGGTTCCACAGCCATGGGCGGGGGGGGGCACCCATGGAGGAGGGATCGTGAGCCCCCAGCATTCTCCCGTGGGAGGGGGTGGGCATGTTGGGGTGCTGCCCCCCCCATCTCCCCCCAGCCAGGGCACCCCAAAAATGGCCAGGGCTCCCCAAGCTGAATGCAATCTGGGGTGGGGGGCGGGACTGGGGGTCGCTGGGGGGGGTGGGCGGACCAGCCCCAGCACCCCAAACAGCACCTGCTGGGGGGGGCAGGACACCCCACAACCCCCCCTGTCTGCACCCTACTGGGGGGGGACCCCCAAAACCCCACCTGCACCCCAAACCCCATAGACACCCCCAGATCCTATAGGTGTTCCCCCAAACTTCCCAGATGCCTCCCAAACCCCACACCTACACCCCCAAACCTTACACTCACCCCCCAAACCCCCACCTGCACCCTGAAACCCCCCGATGCACTCCAAAACCCCGATGCACCACAACCCCGCCACCTGCACCCCAACCCCCCTCACCTGCACCCCCAAAAACCCCCAAACCCCCACCTGCACCCCCAAACCCCCACCTGCACACCAAATGCCCCACCTGCACCCCAAAATCCCCCAATCCCCTCACCTGCACCCCCAAACCCACCAGACACACCCCAAACCCCTCACGTGCACCCTGAAACCCCCCAGATGCACCCCAAACCCCTGGATGCCGATGCTCAACCGTCAGGTCCTCAACAGGATTTGGAAGATACCCCCAAAAAAGGGAAGAAAAGGGAAAAAAAAAACCCCAACCCCAAGTCCCAATTTTGGTGCAAACCCCAGCTATTTCCATCAATGACCTTGACTCTGAAACAATTATTTACACATTTATTACAATCGCTCTTCTTCGAAACCTCCGGCAGGTGGAAAAAAAAAAAAAATCCCCCCCGACTGGCTTCGATAGCTGTATTTTTTGTTTTTTTTTTTTTTTTTTTTTTAAATCCTTATAAAATAAAATAATAATAAATCATTTTACAAAAAGTTCAGGTTCTTGCCCCGCTCAAAGCAAACGCCGGCCACTTGAAGCGCCGAGGGAAAGTATTTTGGGGAGCGACAGGTTGAGAAAAACCCATCATAAATTTGAAGGAGCGATAAAAAAACCCAACTTTATCGCTGAAAAAAAATAAGCATTTTGGGGGTTCTTCGCGGGCTGGTGGAGCCGGATGGTGCTTACCGCAGCGCCGGCTGCATGAAAATGGACCCCCCCCCCCCCCAAAAAACACATGGCGGTGGGTTTTCCATGCAGTTGTTTTTTTTTCTCTGGTTGCATCAATGGTGATTTTCCAGCCGGGAACTGGGTTTTAACTCCTTGTTCCAATCCCATCCCATGGCGGGAAGGGACGATTTTCTCTCCATGATGGGAAAAAAAAAAGGCACCGAGAACTTCCAAGTGCAGACCTGCCTTTTTTGGGGGGCGGGGCAGCAAAAAAAAGCCCCTTTTCCGGATGCAAACTACGTACGAGTGAAATAATTTGAGATTAATAATTTAATTGCAATAATACAACCTTTTTCCTTCTGATTTTTGGTTTTGGGTTTTTTTTTTTTTTTTGGTAGCCTGCAGAACTTTTGGGGGCTGTAAATATTTTGTCACCTTCTTGGGGATTCAAAGTGCCCTGGTTCTCTCGAAAACCTCCAAGAAATGGCATAAAAATATTTACTTCCAAAAAAAAAACCCCAAAAACCCAAAGAAACGGGAGACGCCCCCCCCTTCCCCATGATTACAAAAGCAATTTCACATGGGTATTTTGTGGTTTTTTTTTTTGTGGATTTTTCATGGTTACTCCTGTTTTGCCACAGCAGGATTTTAGAAAAAGACTATAATACAAAGATTTTTAGTTAATTCCGCTGTAAAAATGAACCCCATGACCCATCGGCACGGCTTTTTAAAGCAAGAAATTAAAGAATCGTGGTAATTTTTTTCTCCCCGAGCGGAGACAGAGAAGTCAGGTTTGAAACGCAGTGTTTCTCCCCTCCCCCCCCCCGATGATTTCAATTGGAGATTTTTTTTTGAAGGGGGGGAAAAAAGCACTAAAAGAAAGAAAACACTGGTGGTTATCACAGAGGGAGACGTTGATCCTTCTTTTAAAACGCGGCTTGGGGAAAACTCTCTTTAGTTACAGCAGAAACCGGGATTTATATACACATTATATGGCTAAAGTGAGCGCTAATGGAATTAAAAAGAAAAAAAAAAAACAAACCAAACAACCCCTCCCCCCCCAATAAATCAAATTACCAACACTGTGCTGCTAATTCGATGTACGGAGCAGAGTCAGGGTTTTGGTTTTGTTGGTTGTTTTTTTTTTTTTTTTTTTTTTAATACTACTGGCAGAAAGGAGAAGCCGTGGGATCAAAACCCTTAAAGACATCTTTAAGGGAAGCGGCGTCTTGCTGCTCGCCATCCTGCGCCGGGCTGTTCCCCGCAAATGGGCTTCCCGATCCGGATTTGGCGCTTTGTTTGACCATGCCATAAACGGAGGGGGACCGGGAGGTTGTGGACCCCGGGTTGGGGGGGTTGTTTCTTGGGCAGGGGGGGTGGTGGCAGCGGCTTTGGGACGAGGCCGGTTATAGCTGTTGTACCTGTCCGTAGCGGATTCGGCGCTCGCCTTCTCCGATTCGGGTTGATCTAACGCTGACCGCCTGACGAAAAGGGGTTCCTTGGTTTTACCGGTGGTTTTGCCGGAATCTGAGGATTTGGAAGATGAATTACCTTCGTTAGGAGACTCGGAAGCTTTGCCGCCCGAGCTCGGAGTCCTGGGATCATACAAGCTGATGGCACTCAGCACACTGCTCTGCCCGCTGCCTTTGCTCAGCCCACCGGCCGTCAGCAGCCGAGGGTCATAGGGAGCGATGGCCGGGGCGGCATCGCCAGCGGACACCGGCTTCTGCCATTTTAGGGGTTCTAGAAACCCCTGTTTCCGCAGATTTTTGTAACCGGGGATCGGCGGGGGCTTTCCGCATCCGAGGGTCACTGGGTTTGTCGCTCTGGCTGGAAGACGGGCTGCCGGCCGCGTTCACAGTCTTTAATATCCTCGACAGGAGCTCGAAATCGGGGAGACCGGTGCCTGAAGAGGAACTGGTGTCCCCCTGGCGCCGTTCCCCCTCTCTGCCTGGGATCGGAAAGACCCGTTTGGGATCTGTTAAGACGCGGATCGAGGGTAGGCATGGATTGAAGGGCAGCTGGGACGGGAATAAACTCTTGCTTTGGGATCGGTAGAGGAATCAGATCCTCTGGGCTCCACAGGATCATCCGGGCAAAGTTGGGTTTGTTGAGGACAACGTCTTTCTTGATGTGACTGAACTGCTGCAGCTGGGAGCGGGGATCCCGCAAGGAATGGCCCGGGAGAGCATCTAAGGGGATGTTGACCGGTTTATCCCGTAGAGCCCTTTCCCCTTCCTCCTCGTCAGGGAGCAGGGGGGGTTTCTGACTGCCGATGACACTGGAATGAGGAACTTCTGGTTTGGGGGTGGAGGAGGGAATGTGTCGCGCAAGCCTGGGGTCGGTGGGTCCCGAATCGCCGGGGAGAGACGGGACGGAAAGGTCTGTGTTTCGGGAAAGCCTGGGATCCCGTAAACGCGGATCGGCAGGACGACCGCTCCCTCCTGCTTGGGCTTTTTGCAGGCGAGGGTCGCTCACACCAGAGGGTGGCCCGATTTCTCCATGGGAGGGTTGGGCGTGAGGTCTGCTGGAGCTTTGTTGCCTTAGGGTTTTCAATATGGAGGTGACGCTACTTCCACCGTCATCTTCGTCACTGGAATACCAGTTACCGGTATCACCTGGGAGGAAGGAAAAGAGAAAGCAGCTGATAAAAGGCAATTAAAGCACGGTCAAGCCGCGACACTGACAAGGTCCCCCAGAATGCATTCCCTCTCCCCTCTCAACCCAACGCTGCTCAAATTCCCGACCATCCCTGGGTTTTGCTGAAAATGGGGACCACGTGTGACAGCCTTGGCCTCCCTGGTCTCATATTCACACCCCAAGTTACCGGTGAACCATAAGCATCCCTCTCTTCCTCTTCCTCCTGTCTGCAGCAGGCTCTAATTTCACCACAATTTAAGCCAGCAACCCTATCTCGTTCACCTTCTGGCCAGCTGTTCCCATTTTTCGGCAGACCTGCTCCACTTCCTTCACCAGCGATGTGCTCTTTTGATGCTGGGGATTTTCTCTGAGGTGTTCAGCACCCCTTGTTCCCTGAAGAATTCCTCCCCGAGACCCCCATTTCTCCGACAGCCCCCTCTTTTTCAGAGATCACACCTCCAGGTGGGTAGAAGCCGAAGCAGATTCAAGTTATCCCCCCTCAACACACGTGGCTTTGAATGGAAAATGTATTTTGCCACTTGCCTTCCTCATTTTCACGTTCCTGCTTATTGCTCTCGGCTAGTCTCCGAGCTCTCTCCTCTTCCTCTTGCTGCTTCTGCTGGATTCTCAAGTAAAGCGCTCTTTGTGCCGATGGCATGAAATCAGGGATGCTGCCCAGTGGTTTCGGTAAGCCAGGTGGGCCTCCTTCGCACAAGGCATCGTGATCCAAAGATGGATCAGGGAACATGTGCTCTCCCGGAGGCCCTTCCATATCGTCATAACTGCCGTAGTCTTCTGCCAAGGAAAGATCACGTGTTAAAAAGAAAATCTCAAAGCTGTGAAAAACAACCCATTTTTTCCCCCTCTCAGCCTGTTGCTGTGCCTGGGGATCTCAGGAACAACCTGTCTCCGAGCTGGCATGCCTGGCAAAAGCACCTAAGAGCCAATCCCGGCAGATCCTCGAGACGTACCTGGGTCTCCCATCATGCCGTGGTCCATCTCCAGACCTTCTTGCTGCTGGTAGAAATTATCATAGAAACCTTGCGCCGGTGGGACGGGCGGCATCATGCCAGAGTGGGGGGAATCATCTGGTCCGTAGGGCATCATGGGGGGTCCAGGACCCATTGGAGGGCCAGTATTCATTCCTGGGCCCATTGGCATGTCTGGGTGCATGTCCGGGTGCATATCCGGGTGCATGTCAGGGTGCATGTCCGGGTGCATGTCGGGATGCATGTCTGGGTGCATGTCAGGGTGCATGTCGGGGTGCATGGGTCCAGGCATTGGTCCTGGGGGTCCTCCTGGCCCGGGGAACCTGGGGGGAGGCGGACCTGGGTGCCTGAAAGAGAAAACAGAATAAAATCTGCTTTAACACACACTCTCTGCTTCTGGTGGGAGGGACCCAGGGCTCTAAGAGCCAAAAATGTGACCCCCAAATGGAGAGAAACCTCTTTTCTATGCGTTCACACCCACCATCAGCAGCTGCATCAGAGCGTTAGGGCAGAGCTCGTTGTTCGACACAAAAATCTGCCATCCCCATCCCTCTCCGTGCTACCAGGAGATGTTGAGACTCACCTGACGCCCAGCTTCTCCGCCAGCTGCCCGGTCGGCCGCACGACAATCTCAAACAGCGAGGGGATCTTCTTGTACATGTCCTGTTGTTGCTGCAGCTGCTGTGGTGACAGAGGCTCGTGCATTGGCGGCGGCATCTGTGGCCCCGGCGGTGGAAGCGGTGGCGGCGGAGGGGGAGGAGGGCCGCCGGGGATGGGTCTCCCATTCGGAGATGTCGGAGCCGGCGGTCCGGGTGGGCGAGGGGGTGTGGGCAGCAAGCCAACCCCAGGGGGTGGTTTGGGGAGGGGATTGATGCCCTGTTTCTTTAGCTCTTCAACTTCCTTCTCATCCTCTGCACCTGCTTCTGCATCATCCGCCAGCATCTGAGAAAAAAACAGGAGTTAAGAGCAGATCCATGGAGCTGCCCAGCTGACCAACACATTCCAGAAAATGTCTCCCTCCCTTTCCACCTCCAGGATCTACTTCCACAGAAGAAAAACAGAGGCTAAACCTGTGTTAACACCCCTCTGTACCTTGTCCAGAAGCTCCCGCGTCTCCTCTGTGAGCGGATCATGAGAAAACATGCAGTCATCCCCGTTGATACAGTTGCCTGTGGTGTGGAACAGCTTGCAAGGGAAATCTCGTATCATTTATTAAGGAGAATAAACCCCAACAGGGAGTTACGCCTTCAGCCAGAGAGCCTATAGATGCTTTTCACTTTGAAATGTGGCTCTCAACGTGTAGGATTTTCATGGTCACAACAGTGAAATTAAGCTACCGTCGCCAGAAACACCCCGCTTTCCTTTCTGCTGGATTTTCCTGTAGGCACAATGGCCACAAACCTCGTTTCTTCAACAGGAAAGGTGAGGCTAAGAAGGAACCGGGATGGCTCTCTGCAGCCCCAGTCGTTCAGCTTGTCAGCAGAGGATGCGTTACCCAGGAATGGCCTTTTTTTTTCCCCCTGACCCCCCCCCATGCATCTATGCAGAGTAAACAAGACTAATTTAAGGCTAGCTTAATGAAACAGACAAAACCAAAAGGATATCATGCATGTAAGGGCAATTTTCAGCCCTGGCGCAGTAGCCGGTGATGTAGAACTTGCACAGTTCCCGTTTCTTTGGTAGTTCAATGTCATGACTGAAATTGCAGTGGTCGCCCTGTTCAGAAACAACATGACAGTGTGTTAGCAGGTGCAAGCACAAACGTGTTTGTCAGCAGCCCAAAACACACCTAGGACGGACAGGGAGATGTGTACTCTTTACAAAACGCTCTTTGTAGGCATGAATCCCTCCCTGAAATCAGTTAAAACTTGGACCTGACGCTTCAGTGATGGTTCCACATGCGTATAAAGAGATCTACATAAATATTCTTGAATTATTCCCTTACCCAGGTACATCTGCCTTCCACAAAGTATTTGCAGATCACTTTCCCTTTCTTATCCGACTGCTGGTGGGGTTTGTCATGGTCGTTCCGCCGGTAATTTCCACCACCTCCTCCATCCTGTCGGAAGCACATTATGTTAGTTGACAAAGAATTTGAAATACAAAGCAACGGATTACATGAGAGAAATTAAAACTTCCTACACAGCCATCTCTGAGAGGGAACAAGACTGAGATTTGGGATGAAAAAGGGAGGCAAAGATGAGCACGCTGAGCCTAGCAGGCCCCTGAGCACGGCTTGAGGAACCTGTCAGTGTATCAGAATCCAAAACAATGGGACAACTTTTGTGATCCTGGGGAAGGCCTGTTTGGTTTTTTCGCTCCTGCGAAGGCTTTCTTCGAAACCTGACTGGATTTACAGAGCGGGATGGGGGAAAGGGGCAAATCCAGCACTGCAGCAAGCCATTAGAAAACAAAGAGCTACTTACTCCCATGTCCTCATCGTAGTAATCATCATCTTCATTCATTCCACCACCTTTCCCCATCCCACTTCTGTTTCCGCCTCTGCCTCGTCCTCTGCCCATTCCTTTATTTCCTCTTCCTCTGGGGCCACGACCACGTCCTCGATTTAAACCTGAAACAAGCCCCCCTCGTTTCTAATTTCTCTCCTTCCGTAAAACATGTGAGAGAGCAGAAAGCGGGGACCATCCCAGCACAGCTTGTTATCCCACTCACCCCGTCCACGATTCTCCTTACTCCTGCGGTACTGATTCAGCTCTTTTGAGTAGTCGTCGTACTCGTCATCACCCATAGGCTCCTCATTATCGCAGTACTACAAACGAGAAGGATCGGTGCTTTCAGTGAGCGGGGATGAAGCACAGCCCATTCCCCCTCAAACACAGGCATCCCGATCATGAAAAAGAATATTCTCATTCCTCCATGGTTCTCTGGGAGCAGGTCAGAGACTTGGGCACTTACTTCCATCTCTTCTTCATACATTTCCTCCTCTTCCTCGGGGTGGTCACTTCTGCCTCGCCCTCGGTTCCCTCGGCCCATGCCTCGGCCTCCTCTCATCCCCCCTCTGCCACCTCGCCCTCTGTACCCTCTGCCTCGGCCACGGCCACCTGGTGAAGCAAAGGGATGGGGTCAGCTTTGTGCTGTGTTTCATCCCTCAAGTGCCTTAAAACAGCAAAAGAATATCCCAGACAAGGAAAAATAAATGATAACCTTTCAGTATGGGATTACCAGCGCCTTAAAAACTTTTTTCTAAGTGAATCAGTTTTTAATATTGTAAAAGCATGGATTTTTAAGAAGTCAAATGATAACCTTCTTTAAAAAAAAACAATGCCGCGTGACCATTTCAGCTGCTGCACAGGTACGTTAGACTGGTAACGTAATCTGTGTACTCCAGATGTGATGACATCAGACTCGTTACGCTATCAATCGACTTCATTTTCCTTTTAAATAAAGGTTTTGTTTTATTTTATCCACTACGTGCTTTTAAAATGATCTATGCTAGCAAGAAAAATGCTTATTTAAAACATTAAATTATCCACAGGGATCTGAACTTTTGCCTTGGAGTGGAAAACAGGAAAAAACACTTTCCCCTGTCGCAAACTAACACCAAAGAGTTGTTTAGGCCATTGCAGCTGGCTCTCCGCAGGCAGGGCTTCACGCAGGCAGGGCAGTTCACCTTCATGAAGCTTCTTGCATACGTCGAGCCTTATTTGGCTGCAGATCAGCTAAACGAGCTGCAGGTAACAAGTGTCAGAGATACAGCGAGAAAAGGAATGCTCAGATGTACCTCGCCCCCGGTGAGAGCCCTCCTTTGCTCTCCGGTATTGATTCAGCTCTTTCGCAAAGTCATCGTAATCTTCCTTCCCTATATCTTCATCCTCTTCCCCCTCGTACTGACCGTACTCCTCATTCTCGTAGTCCTCATACATGCCATAATTCTTGCTCTCCATTTTAGAGTAGCTCTTCTTTTGCATGGGAGCACCGTGAGAGGACGGATACTGCTGGTGGGACTTTGAGAAAGGCAGAGAGGTTAGTGATGAAGGAAAGGAATAAATCAAGCCTAATATCATGACTTAATTTTTAAAAATCATTTAATAAAAAAACCTAAATAACAGCTAGGTGAAAAATAAACAGGCTAAAGGACCAGAGCCAAAGTATGTGACCCATAGATGGAGCTAGATGGGCACCAGTGCTCAAAGCTTGCAGCGGCTCTGAACCAGAGAGCAGCTTCCCCTTCCCTGTCTGCTGGCAGGTACTTACGGAAGAGTAAGGAGGGCTGTATTCCCTGTATTTTCTGTGTCCCTTTTCACCAGGACTGAAGTCTGAGTCCTCACTGTAATCAGAGAAGTCATCACTGGAAGAAGCATGGCGCTGCAAGGCAAGGAAAACACGTGGTACCATTTTATTACAGGCCAGCTCTTGACTCTGACACTGCTGCCAGGCCCCTGGCCTTTCTATGCAACACAACTAAGTCTCCCTTTGCCTTTTTTTTTTTTAGGAAACTCGTATTTTACTTAACAAAATCTTCAGCATTCACTGAGTTACAAAACTGGAGGCCTGTTAGCAGGTTACCTAATGAAGACAAACACAATACGCCTTCTGCGCTCCAGAAATTCCCGGAACTTAAGTAACAAACATCATTGATTTTGCAAATCCGGCAGTCTGCAATCCCCTTTGAGGTAAGAACGCTCACAAAGGAATTCCCTAAATAAAAACCTGTTTTCTTCCCGCTCTGCGTCCTCAGATGAACAAGAGAGCGCTGTAGCATTTTTATCCCACCTGCAGAACTTGGTGACCCACTGTTGTGCTTGCTAGTCCTCAGGGGAGGAAGGCTTTAAGGATCTGAAGCCCAAGAAATCCTGCGAGCGCTCCCACCTCACAATTACTGTTAGGAAAAGCCTCAAACTACCCATAATAATGTTAGAGAAGAAATTCCCTGGAGACACCTGATGGCAGAGGAAGGCAGACCGGAGCTGGGATCCTGGAGGACCTGGGAGGCAAATGCAGCACATGGCTCACCTTGTGTTTGGATTTCCTTTTCTTCTTGGATCTCCTCTTCTCCTTCTCTCTCTCTTTCCGACGCTTGCGCTTCATCCGTCGATGGGCTTTCTCATCATCCGAATCGCTGTGATGCTTCTCTCCTTTCTCCTTCCGACCTCTTTCATGAGATTCGGAGGGATCCTGAGCCTCCTCTCCTCCATCATCCTCCAGCTCCCCTTCTTCCAGTTCACCATCCTCCCTGTAAAGCAGACAGGCACGTTTAATTCCCCTTATTCAAAGGAAGAAAATAAAACCTGTTTACTCTGCTCACCAGCCAGCCAGGCACTTGGCTCCCAAAGTGCTCACAAATTCCTAGTTACTGTGGTTTTAAATATCTGACTGCAAATACTGATTCTGTTCCTCTCTGCCACCGAAATCTGCTCAAGCTCTCACTCAGTCTGGAGTTAAACACGGCAAAGAAGCATCTTGCAAACAACAAATGGAAGCCACAACATTACGGCGCTCAACTTTCCTATGAAATTATTGCAAATGAACTCCAAGAATGGGAATTGGTGCTTTAATAAAACACTCAGTCCACTCCAAGAACTGAAATTGGTGTTTTAATAAAACAAGCAGTCCTCTAGAAGACAAGAATAAGTAAATATCACGTTGGTTTGCCAAATCTAGAGATGTGTGCCCAGTTATTTCCACTTTCTTATGCTACCATTCACCCACAACTGTGGTTAGCGGAGGTGATAAAGCAAATCTGAAACTTCCTCAAGAGGATTCCCCAAGCCCCACTCATTTAAATTCAATTAAAAATTACTCAGATGCGGGTTACAAGAAACTTTTTACAACCTCGTAACAGATTAAACGTGTAATATGGCATGAGTTCAATCAGCTCCCTTGTGTTAATTCCTTCTCTCCCAACAGGTCCCAAGTTTGCCGCTGCAGGATTTAAAACGAGAGTGGGGTCTCCTCCTCCCTTTTCACTTAAGGTAAGCTATAATTAAACACATAAACGCTGGCTTGTTTATATACGTCACGGTCATTCACAAACAACAATTTAGGAGTGTATAGGCGATGAATGTTTGACACGCATCCCTCTGGCTGGGTTTTTTTTTTAGGCTATGGAAAGACTGACTTCTTTGGCTGCTATAAACTCCCCTCTTTAGCACCACAATGGGAACGGCAACCGTGGCAGCGTGCCGTGCCATGCCTGTGCTGTGCCGCCAGCTGCAGAGAAGGCAGCTCGGCTGGAAGAAGGAGCAGCCACGGCTTGGTAGCTCTCGGGGAAGTCTGGAAGCTGAAATGAGGTTTATGAACGGCACACAGGAGCCTCTCGGAAAAAGCTCTGCTGCATAAACGAGCTGACCTGTTGATAACCTCAGGTTACATTAAAAAAAAAAAAAAAACAACAAACCCCAAAACGAAAGAAAAACTGAATTATTTCCCCAAACACATTCAAAAACCTATGAAAACCAGCATTAATAATCCCCGGGAAGCATCCTGAGGATGTTTCGGCATGGTGGAGAGCAAACAATTGGATCCAGCTGCCCAGTCCGACTCTGATGCAAAGCTCCCCTCTTGTTTTTGTTTGTGCTTGCACCATTTTAATAACAGACTAGCTCCAAAATCAAGCTCACTTAAGTATTACTCATGAAGCGCTTAAGCTTGACACGTAATTCCTAGGTGTCCATACAAGTTTTAAAGGCGACTATCAGTGGAAATGATTTCCGTTGCAGGACCGCAGCATCCTTCAGGTGTTTGCATTCAGCGAGATCAAGCTTGGAACAAGAGAAACTCATGCTCCGCACAAAGCCGAGCAGAAGTAAGAACATAAACAAAACAAGCTTATGGAAAGGAATTTAAATACTTAAATAAAAGTCCTGTCAAAGCCTCTCTCCTTTCTCTAGAGGGACAGTTTCACCAATAAATGCATTTCAAACTAGAAATGCCACCAGGTTTCTGGATCCAGTTTCCATCAACCTACTAGCAGAGGACTAGTGAGCGGAGCGAAGCGAAACACCAACACAGCTCACCCTGGGCATGGGACAGGCTTGTAGGAAACGATGAGCTGCTATAAAGCCCACTGTGGCCCGATAAATGCCCTCACAACATATGCCTTTGCAAAAAACGGCTATTCCCTTCGGCATCGCTCCGTTGAAATCAGCGTCATTTACCCTCTCCCAGGAGTCCTCATCGGCTGGGGATCACGATTGCTCCTTGCCTTCAGAGAGGAACAAATGTGTGTCGCTAACACCTTAACTGCAATTTTCAGGAGTGATAATTGCTCTTGGTTTTGAAGTACACACGCTTTTACCCTGCCTTGAGCTGCTCTGGTCCGATATCAAGGTTTAAAGGAGACTACACCCCTGGAGCCATGTCCCAATTGACAATCACGTTATTTAATTTGCTGTGGTTACAGAAACGACGACGAAAAACGCTCCTGAGAACAAGCGTACAAATTTTGTGGCCGCTGCAAAGGTTATTTGAAAAGTACCAAGCAATGGGACGAGGCCAAACTGTCAAAGCGATCGCTGAGCTGTTTAGCAGATGAATATCAATTATTTAATCAACATACCTGTCTCCTAAAGAAGGAAAGTCTGAAAAATCATGTTTATAGAGATGCTTAAATACCAAACTACATCTTAAGATGGGCAATATCATCTCCTGCCATTTTTAAACTCCAGTTCTGCCGGATTTGAGTAGGTTTGGGCCAGAAATGATACACCAACCTCTCTGAAGGACTGTGGGGCTTATTTAGAGCTGGGAAAGTGCTCTGTAAACTTTTAGGCAAGTATTATCGAAGCACCGAACACAACGAAACAGAGTCATTTGAAATACGGCAACCGGTAAGTAAGGATGTTTGAAAGCAACCAAATGATTTCTCAGGCAGGATGGAAAAAAATTAAAAGCAATTAAAGCAACGTTGTGCATTTTTGGGGGACGGCTCACCGTGGAGAGTCGCTGCGGGTACGCGGTGAAGAAGCCATGTCTCTTAAGCAACTACTGGTATTGCAGAAAACACTGACTGGGGGAAAATTCTTCCCCGAATCCGCACTCATCTCGGGCTTTCCTATCGCTCCTGCTTGCCTGATCTACAGGGGATGGTCCCCGGCGCAGCACGCATCCTCGTGGAAGGACCCACACCGGTTGCCGTGTGGCGTTTGTGACCTCAGTGCCACGGCAATGACGGAACACGGCGGTGACGACGCCTGGAAAAAAAACAAAAGCCCTTTCCAATCGTTATCCTGCCATACTGACAGCGTGGGCGCTTTGCTATGGGAAAATAGTGGAACGACTGTATTATGAGAAAATTCAGTGGTTTTTTTGCTATTCTGGCCACTGAAGGGCAGTGCAAGAATTAAAATATCGTTTTAAAATAAATAATGTCACTTTATACAGCCGAGGCTTTGTTAAATTGGGAAATGAGTGGAACGAAGTGACAAATGAGCGGCCTACACGGCGGATTTACTGTCAGTTATAGCTGATATACCCTCCTAAACCTATTAAAGATATTATTGCTCCTTGCTTGTTACACCTGAAAGAAACCCTGTCGAAAATAAGCCTCTTGGCTCCCATCCTCAGAAAAACAACAGTTTTTTACTATTTTTAAGAAAAGAAAGAGCTTTGTGTGCTCTCACCTGCTCTATACACGTAAGTGTGACAGATGCGTACCTTGGTGTAACTTCTACACAATACCCCTATAAAAAAAAAACCAATTTAGTAGCCGACCTGCTGGAAGAAACCTTCCTTTGTACGGCAGCTTTTTGCACAAGAGGTGCAGCTGACCGTGAAATCGCCTGCCCGGTGCGTGATCTGGTTTTGCCAGAGCGGATCCATGGATGCCAAGAGCGGGGAGGGAGTTCATGTACAAAGGTAGATCTCGGTTTAACTTTGAGGAATGCAAAGCACGGGGTGGGTGAAAACGCTTTTTTTTTCCCCCAAGCGATGCAGGAGAAAGGCTTTGAAAATAAAGCGCAAACACTCTTGAAGTCACTGGACTGCAAATCCATGCGATTTAATCTCATGATAAGTGAATGTTTGCTTCTAATTTTACGTGATCTTAAGAAAAACGCTTGACAGGGACTTAAGCTGTGCACACACGTGCGTATCTTTAGGATAAACACCTTCTGCCTCGAGCTGGGCAACCATGAATTTAAAGTTGATTTTTAACAATCTGATGTATTTGACAGTGTACTCCATGGGGTGGGGAAATGATCACATGGCAAATTAAAATCATAAGCGTGGTAAACCCAAGTAAAAACTGAAAATTAACCATAAATCAACTGGCCAAGCTTGAGGGGGAGTGGTTTTTTTTGGTAGAGAATGGATCATCCCAGCTGAGAGCAACTCTCCACAACCTATTTCAGAGCAGGATTTAAAACCAGACCCCTCCGTGCGTACAACAGCGCAGGGAGATCGTGCTGCTTTGAGCGGAATTTAGCTCTTTCTAGGACAGACATGTAGTTTTTGCTCATTCTTTGCATTTTAAGGTTTTCTAATGAAAACGCAAGGCCAGGCTTTTCAGACTGACCTCTACATCCAGCTAAAGGTTATTAATCACACATTTAACGCTTCAGCAGAAGTTTACTGCCTCAGCAACAACTTGCTCAGAGGAAACGTATCCTACCCCAGCATCACACCTGCACGCACCACACTGGAGAAAATTATTCAGCGAGATCTCTATTCTTTCACCAAAACACTGATTATCCCAAAGGAACTAAGCTCTCCTCTGGCTCGCCAGTGTGGCTGCCTTACAATTTATTCCAAGTGGAAACCAGGGGAAATACATCAATCAAGAAATAAAAGAAGCACCGCTTTGAAGGCAGCGGGGCCACGCTGCCTCATTCAAACTGTGGGGACTGGGGCAGAAGTCATTAAAATTTATCAGCTTTTTGTATCTTCTATACAGTTGGGTTTGGGGTTGGTTTTTTTTTCATTATGGTAACACACATGTTGTACCAATTTATACGAGGCTTGGAGAGAGATCCCTTTAGCCCACTCCTGGCTGTAACTGGGGCAAATCCTCCTCCTGACATCCCTACAATCCACGTTTTTAAGCGACGTTTATACTAAGGGAAACTTTCAAGCGCTATTTGGTCACAACTCAAGATTTCTCAGGGAATGTGCTTGACTCAGCTGCAAATTCTGAACGTCCTCTCTGCTCGCAGGTTAGCTGCTTCCCGCTCCTCCTATCCGAATCCTTCAGTGAAATCCTAACGCTGAGCGCTGACGTCCTCGCTGCCACAGCATGGCTGATGCCACAGCAACGGGATACGTCCCAGGCCCTAAAAAAAAAAGACGCTGGGGTCTGGGATTTGCTTTAGCCCTTCTTTTAACCCAGTATAACAAAGCCTCACTCAACCCAAGGAGCCTCAGCTGAACAATTATGCCCTTAGAAAAAAACACCTGTCCCTGCAAAAAAAATTCCTGGCGGGTGCTTTGCTTTGCTATCAGAAGTTGCTCCGATTTTCCAGGGAGCTACTCACGGTACCGATGTTAAATGGCTGCCCGAGTGTTTGCACAATTAAAAAGGTAATCTCTAGCAAATCATGAGCGCTAGGAGTTTGAGCCCAATTAAAAATGGGTCAGGGGAAGCAAGGCACAAGGAAAAGCCCTGAACAAGAAGTCTGACTCCTACAGCTAATATTTAACTATATATAAAAAAAATACTACTCACTTAATGGAACCAGTCAACAACTCCTGTAAACTTGGCAGTACAATCCCTGAAAACTCCTGACATTCGAACAATCCCTGGTTCTTCCATCCCTCAAAAGGGAGAAAATTAACCTAAAGTGTTCCGGCAGCCTATTTTCTTTCGTTTCTGCCGCATCTGTCGTTTCCAACTCATCTTGGTATGGATAAAAAAATCACTTATGCCATTAGCAGCGGACAAGCAAAAACCAGTTTCAATTTTTCTGGGATCAAGAGTGGAAGTATAAAGCTTAACATGTACGTACATTTAGTAAAATAACAAAACAAAGTTACTAATTTAATATATTAGGGGGGAAAAATCAATGCTATGAGGCCCCACTCTCTCTGAACTAAAAACATTTCGGCCAGACCAGTAACATTTTCAAGCTCTGATAGTGGACCTTTGATCGAAGGGGGAAAAAAAAGAAAAAAATCTCAGATTTATGGTTTCGTGGCAAAGTTAAGCCACAGAAGGTACACGGACCATAAGGGTCCTGTCATAAAACGTTTAAAAACAGCGACAAAAAGGCATAAAAGACACCACTGGATATTGTTTTATGTGAAAACCCCTTTCTGGTATGCAATTAAACCTGTAACAAAAAGCCCTGTAATTTGCTATACCAAGTGCTTGCAATATTTTAACAGTTTAAGCAGATGTATACACCTTTTTCTTTCTTTTTTTAGGGAATAAAGACAAGAGTGAAACAAACCACCGCAACTTCACACAACTGTATCGGTGTGCTTAGAGGAAACACTGGACTTTTTTGCACCTGAGAACAATGTAAGCTGGACGAAAAGGGGGAAAAATGTGTGTGGTTTTGGTCTCCAGGAAAAACTAACCCAAGAAATTAAATTAGTTGGATGGGGAGGGAGAGAAATACCCAACACTGTGCATGGTGTTCTTACTTCGAACTTGAATCGTGTGAAGTAGCGTGAGGAACATAACGCACCTGATCGACAAAGGAAAAGAAAGGGAGAAGGAAAATCGAGGACGCTAACGAGATTTGTTACAAACTCGGTGCTTGCACTGTACGTCATTACTTCAATTTCTCTAATTATCCAACATGAGTCTGTATATGGGGATGGGGGAACAATGTGTGATGACATTTGGGAAACAGTGCTTTCTTTGCCACCTTTTTTTTTTTTTTCTTTTTGACACACTTTGGAGTTGTTTAACAAAACTTTTTAACATCTTTTTCTGCTTTACGGGCAAACCCGCACCCAGGGCAGCCGGTTTACAGTCAACGTAATGGAATGAGGATGGAGTTTGCAGACAAAGCAATGGATCCACATCCTACGTCTAGATGGCATCAAGGTTCAGAGTGGTATGAGTTTTACCGAGGCATCTCAGTGCTACTTCACCTGGAAACGTCACAACAGACATATCTGGGAGTAAATTGTGTGCTTTTGTGACTTTTTTTGTCTTTTAAACATTCACATCGGTGGGGTGCATAACTCTATCGGTCATTACAAAGGGGGAGAATTCTGCTTGGTTTGTACACACATGGTATCAACTCACTGCTTACATGAAATGTACCCTGCAGACGATCTCAGGACTTGGTGGCGGGGAGGGGGGCAGGGGGGAAAGGCAGGAAAAGGTATAATTTAATTATTCAATAAAAGAGCTTACTTACAAACCCAACCCTGCATCACATGGAAAACAAACCTCCTCAGAGACAAAGGCATGCTAATGCATAAAAGCAGCTCTCTGCACTGCACACCTGCCCTCCAGGGGAGTGGGAAGGCAGCAAACCTCGTTCTTTTTTTTATCTTTTTTTTTTCTCCCCCCAGACATACACGCTTAAACTGTTTATTTTTGCTGATACTTTCTGGCTATATGGTTCCAACTAAGAAAAAAAAAAAAGTGCTAATAAGGGAAATGGCTAAAGTTATGTTTGGGGAGGGGGAAGAAGGTGCTTTACGTACATCTCAAAGGAAAGAGGGGGTTCCTGGGATATATATATATTTTTTTTTTTTTTTAAACTTTTTAATACCTGGGAGCACTGGAGGTGAGCCTTTCTCTATCAAAAGGGGGGGGGGGATGGAGGCTATTGCACCCCAACACCCCCCACCCCTGTACCCCCAACCCTCACTACCTTCCTACCCCTGTCTGCACTCCCTGATTTGAGCCAAAGAATAATTTTTAAGAAGCAGCAGGAAGACAAAGGGGACGTTAATGAGGCCAGCGCTGCCCAGGAGAAATAACGTCATTAAAGACCTCATTAAGGATCCCCCCCCTTCAAAAAAAAAAAAAAAGGAAAAAAAAAAGGCAGCTAGGACCCCCACCCCCCAAAAGCAACTAGGAGACCCCCCCCTCTCCCTGGCCTCTTCCAGACCCTCGCTCCTCTCATAAACCCCCCCAACATCCCCCCCCCCGCCATGGTACCCCAGGCCCTGCGCTACCCTCAGGGCCCGGCTCTACCCAGGCCGCGGCCCCCTCCTCCTCCTCCTCCTCCTCCCTCGGCCTCCTACTCTACCCAGGACCCCCCCCCCAAATATCCCCGGCTGTCCCTGCCTCTGGCCCCGCTTCCTCCTCCTCCTCCTCGCAGCCCCCCCTCCGGGCCCCGCTTCCCCCCCCCCCCCAATGCCAGGCCTACCCCCCCCCCGCCCGCCTCAGGCCTGCGCCCTGGCTCCCCCGCTCACCTCAGGCCTTGTCCCCCCCCCCTCCCCAGGCCCCCATCGTCCCCCCCCAAACCCCCCCGACCCCCGACCCCCCACCGGTCGCCCCGCGTTCCCCCCCCCCCACCCCCCCCCAAACCTGGTCCGGCGAGCCGGACAGACAGACACAGACAGACAGAGAGGCTCTCGGGAGAGGCGGTTACTGGACCTTTCGTCCGGGCCGTGGTGGTGTTGGAGCGGCGGCGGCGGCCGGGGGAGGCTGCAGCTGCCGCTGTCGTGGTGGTGGCAGGACGGAGAAGGGGGGGTGGAGTGCGGGCTAGGGGGGGAAGCGGCGGCGGCGGGGGGGACACTCGGGCTCTCCACGGCCATGGGCAAGGGGGGCGGGGGGGCGAACAGGGGGGGCACAGTCACTGTACAGCGCGGGGGTCGGCTCGGCACGGCCCGACCCGGCCCGGCTTATCCGCCCGCCCGCCCCGCGCTCCACGGGCAGGCACACAAAATGGCGCCCGCCGGCACGCAGCCGCGCCGAGGCAGCGCCCCGCACGAAGGCCGGAAAAGCCCGAACGGGGACGGAAAAATCCGAGAGATGCCGGAAAAACCCGAGCTCCCCCCACCCCCACCCCTGCGGTCCTTAACGAAAAGCTCCGGAGATTGTCGAAGGTGAACGGGCGATGGCGGGAACGCCCGAAGAGTGCCGAGGAGGTGGGGAGAGGACGAGTCCATCTGAGCGGTAGAAGGGGGGGGGGAGCTGCGCAACTGAGCGCGCTCGGGGAGGTCCCCAGGCCGAACGACACGGTCACGCGGGGATAAAACTGCGGAAGAAACAACTCGAGGTGGTTCTCCCGTGGGGTCGCGGGCGCGGGGCCGCCGGGGCTCTTCGGGCCGGGGAGAGGATTCCCTGCCCCCCCCCCCCTTCTCCCGTAGACGTGCGAGCGGGGCGGGCTGCTGCGCGGCGTTCGCGCGGGCCGCCAGGGGGTGCTGCCCCGGCCGTGAGGCGGCGGCCGTGGCGGTGGCGGCGGGATGGTGGAGAAGGAGGAGGGCGGCCCCGGCGGCATCAGCGAGGAGGAGGCGGCACAGTATGACCGGCAGATCCGGCTGTGGGGGCTCGAGGCCCAGAAGCGGTCAGTGGGGCTGGGGCCTGCGGGGGAAGTCGGGGGGGGGGCGGCCCTAGAGAGGCCCGGGGGGGGGGGCGGCCCTAGAGAGGCCCGGGGGGGGGGGCGGCCCTAGAGAGGCCCGGGGGGGGGGGCGGCCCTAGAGAAGCCCGGGGGGGGGGGCGGCCCTAGAGAAGCCCGGGGGGGGGGGGCGGCCCTAGAGAGGCCGGGGGGGGGGCTTCTGGGGACCCTGCGGCCTGTGACGGACCCTGTAGGAGCTTGTGTGGGGGCTGTAATACGAGAGGGGCCTTGGAGGAGCTTGTGGGGGGGTCTTATAGGGCCCTGGGGGGGCTTGAGGGGGGCTCTGTAGGGGCATGGAGGGGCCCTGCGATGTGAGGAGGGCCTTGGAGGGGCTTCTGGGTGGCCCTGTAGGGGCCTGGGTGGACTTATAGGGGCCTCATAGCCTGTGAGGGACCTTGAAGGAGCTTGTGGGGGCCCTCTAGGGCCGAGTGGGGCCTTGGAGAAGCTTGTGGGGGGCCCTAGAGAGGCCGGGGGGGGCTTCTGGGTGCTCTGCGACCTGTGAGGGACCCTGTAGGAGCTTGTGGAGAACCTTATAGGGCCCTGGAGGGCCCCTGCAATGTGAAGGGGGCCTTGGAGGGGCTTGTGGGGGGGTCTGTAGGGCTTGGAGGGGCCCCACAATGTGAGGAGGGGCTTATGAGGGCCTTGTAGGGGCCTTGTAATATGGGGGGGCCCTTGTGGGGGCCCTATAGGGGTCGGGGTGGGCCCTCCAATGTAAAGGGAGCTTGTTGGGGGGGCTGTAGAGGCCTGGAGGGGCTTGTGTGGGGCCCTGCAGGGGCCTGTGGGGTCCCCGTAATGTGAGGGGGCCATATAGAAGCTTCTAGGGGCCGGGGTGGTGGCCCTGCAATGTGAGGGGCGGGCTTGGAAGGGCTTATGGGGGCCCTGCAGTGTGAGGAGGGCCTTGCAGGGGCTTATGAGGGCCCTATAGGAGCTTGTGGAGGGCCCTGTAGGAACTTTTGGGAGCCTATGGGGACCCTACAGCGTGGGGAAGGGCCGTGTAGGGACTTCTGCGGTGACTGTAGCCACTGCGGGGGGTCCTCGGGAGCTTTGTAGGGGCTTCAGAGAGGGGTCGGGGGTGGGTACGTAAGCATGTAGGGTCCGTAGGGGTCTGTGGGGTCTCTGCTTGACCTCCTGTGAAACTCGGGTTTAGCCAAACTTGCTGTAGTGCACATTTGGGTGAAATTTGTGCCTCCTGGAGTTGAAGATGTGGGGGAAAGAGAGGGAAAAAAAAAAAGAAAAAGGAAAAAAAAAAGATAAATGGCTTCTGATTCATTCCCAGCTGGAATTGCAAAGCATCTGCTTCCACTTGCTGGTTCCTGGGTCTTTCCCTGCTAGAAACCCTCTTGCTCAGCCCCTATTTTCTCTGTAAGGCTTTTTTTTTTTTAGTTTTCAGGTTATTTTTTGTGGTCCTTTTCTGCAGGCTGTCCAGATTTCTGCTCGTTCCCAATTTCTTAGGTGTTCCCCGGGAAGCAGCGATGGGGTTTGTTCAGGAGAAAGTGGAACAACCCCAAAATGTGAAGATGAATGTAATGATGTTGCTGGGTGCAGATAAAAATGAGTGTGAAAATAGGCCAAAAAAGCATGAGTCTGTTTAACAGCCCAGACTATCGCTTGGTGCTGAGTAAACTTGATTTTGTCGGAAAACTGATACAGACTAATCAATAACAGGCTTCCAAGGCTGGGGGGGGCAATATCTAAACGATAAAAGGCGAGGAAAACACATCAGTCAGTTACTCAGAAGACTTAAAACTTGCACGCACAGTTTTGTGCTGGAGTAAATATACACAAAAATGTATTAATTTTCCATTAATTTTAAGTCATCCACATCCTGGTGCAGCTCCAGCCCCCAGCCCTTTTGATGGGGGGGGTGGGTATTAGGAACGCCGAAGCGTGCGTTGTAATGAACCTGCAACCCCCTCCACCCTGTTTGCTGAAAAGCAGCACAAGACTTCGGTGTTACGGCCTGTTCCAAAGCTGCAAATGCTCTTTTTTCTGTGAATTTTCCTGAATTACCTACTCCTGACAGCCTGCATGTTTCTCTTTTTGCTTCCAAATCATGTTAAACCTGCTTTTTTCCCAGGCAGGGATGCCAAGGAGCATGTTTTTCCTGTTCAGCCGTATTTATCCGCCATGTTTTCCCTCTGAGTGCCAATTCCCCTTCGTCCCAACCCTTGGGGGATGCTCCAGGTGAGCCGTTAATGCTGACCAAGTGTTTCTGCCACAGGTTACGTGCTTCCCGGGTGCTGCTGGTGGGCATGAAGGGTCTTGGAGCAGAAGTGGCAAAGAATCTCATCTTGGCAGGAGTTAAAGGCTTGACCATGCTGGACCATCAGCAGGTGAGAAGCTTGCAGCTTTGGTTAGCAAAGCTCCCAACCACGCCCGGTGCGGTACGGTGCCAACGCTGGAGGACTTGCTCGCTGCTTTTTGGGATAAATATTTTGCTTCAGGTGGAATTACTCCATTTTGGGGCATGTAGAGTTTGCATTTCCAGTCGTTAGCATGGCAGCTAAATGCCAGGCTGTGCTCCTCCACCAGCTCTCGAGCTGGGGGGTGAACCATAGCTTGCCCTGTTGCTTTTTGGACATCCTTGGGTGCTGCACCCTGCTCTGAAAAGCCGGCTTATTTCTGGGGACACGTGGCTTTGGCACTCTCCACCCAGCCCTGTCCCATCTATCTCCGTCGGGACAGCCCCTTCCCGTGTTTATCTGGGGCTGGCAGGCGTGTTTGAAGCAGATGTGGGGCTCAAAGCTCCTGCCACAAGTCTCGTGGACCCCAGAACCCCTAAACAGACTCTGTGGTGGATTTTAATTCCCGATCCGGAGCTTTGTGCCCTGCAGCAAACGTCACTGGCGCCGCTGAACATGTTTCTCACACAAGCGTGGCCTCTAGGTCACGGCACGTCGTCTCCTCGGGCGCAAGAGGGAGCTGCGAGCTTGGGAGCAGGGAGAAGCAAGCAATGAAGCTGTCGGGGATTGAAGAACAGCGCAAAATAACTAGAGATTTTTTTCCTCCGGTTATCTCGCGATGAGTTTTCCTGTGGTGAGGATGGCACCGCGTAGCTGTTCCCCTCCAGGCGTGACTTCCCGCTTGCGCAGCACCTGCTGTAATTCTCCCCGGGGGCTTTTCCCACCCTGCCTGAGTCCATGGGAAGACTCATCTCTCCATTTTGTCCCATTTCAGGTTTCCCAAGAGGACACACGAGCTCAGTTCCTCATCCCCGTGGGTTCCTTAGGCCGCAACAGAGCCGAAGCCTCGCTGGAGCGGGCGCAGAACCTCAATCCCATGGTGGACGTAAAAGCTGACCCCGAGAGCGTGGAGAGCAAGCCCGAAGAGTTCTTCACGCAGTTCGACGCAGTACGTGCGGCGGGGGGAGAGAAAGGTCGGAGGAGAAGAGGCTTGCTGACTTATTACTAAGTCTGCTCACTAATTGCTCTTTTATTCTGATTGCGTTAGCGCCTGAGAGCGTCTATCCTTGAGCCGCGGGCAGCTGCCTGCCTGTTGGCATGAATTTTTGTGCTGCGGTTACAGGTTGAGCTGCCTGACTGTTCGCAAACGGCATCTGTTCCCCTTCTGGTCTCCTCTGTAAGTCGCGTCAGGCAGCGGCTGCCTGCTGCCTGCTTTTTTTGGGCGCGATGTGGCTGGTAGTTGTAGGAACCGCAGCCAGTGCGGCTTCCCAATTCAGCGTTCCTGCCGGATGGTGAAAAATCCGGCAGCGGCTCTGAAAGCGAGGGGAGGAGGAGGAGGAACGCATCCAGGTATTGCAGCTCCTGCGGATCAGCTGCCTGCTCCTGCCTTCCCTGCCTGACTGCAGGGTGGCAGGAGCTGTTGAGGAGAACATAAAGCACTGATTATAATAATGTGGCCCTGTGGGGAGCTACCCCAGGATAAGTATCCTGCTCCGCTCCCAGGATGGATAGGCCCTGAGTTTTTAAAATATCCGTATTTAGCTTCGTCCCCCAATTCCCACCAAAATTATCCGGAAATGGGATGCCGTATCCCCTAACCTCCTAATTATCCCTGGAGCAGAGGCTGCTGGTATTAGCCTGTGTGAACAGGAGGGGAAAATTGATAATTACCCCGAGTGGTGTGCCCTGCTGTGCATGAAACGACAAATCTACCTGGAACCTTCCCCACTGCCCCAGGAGGGCAGGGAAGATTTCACACACCCCTAATAACCCCGCGAGGAGGAAAACGGAGGGGGGGTAAACGTTCAAATTTCTGCCTGCAGGTCTGCCTAACCTGTTGCTCCCGGGATGTTATGGTGAAGATTGACCAGATTTGCCACAAGAACAGCATCAAGTTCTTCACCGGCGACGTTTTCGGCTACCACGGCTATATGTTTGCCGACCTCGGGGAACACGAATTTGTGGAGTGAGTCGGGGGGAGCGGGTGGTGAGAGGAGAACTGGCCCCGCAAGAAGGTCATCGGTGTTTCGGCTGCCATCACCCACTCAGGGAGGCTGTCTGCTTCCAGGAGATTTTAAATCTTTAAGAGTCATAAAAGACTGTTTGCTGCTGAGCAGCACGGAGAAGGATCGTGGTTTCTCAAAGCGAGCCCGATTTTTTTCCTCTGTAGAGAGAAAACCAAGGTCGCCAAAGTCAGCCCAGGTGTGGAAGACGGGCCGGACACCAAAAAAGCCAAACTCGACTCGTCGGAGACCACCATGGTGAAAAAGGTGAGTGAATAAAAACCCCGCAGAGACCTCTGAGACCCGAAGCGTGTGTTGGTTTGGCCGAGGGAGAGCCCGAGGGGGTTATCCAGGCAGCTCGACTGTGTTTTAGCTGCAGCAGGGTGGCTTCTGCTGGCTTCCCAGGTGAGTTTTTGGCATCTCGCTGGCTGGATCTTCACCCTGCGCTGCTCTTGCCTCCTTGCTGAGAAGCGAGATGCTCTGGGATAGCCCCTGAGAAGGTGGGGTTTTTTTTTTGTGGGAGGATACCCCCCCCCCGCCCAAAAAAAACCCCAAAACCAACCAAACCCTCGGGGTGCTCCCACCTCACTGCTTTTTTGTTTCCTCTGTGGCTGTACAGGTATAAAACACTTTTATACTGGTTTTGATGGGGGAAAGGGAGTTGTAACAGCCTTAACTGGGGAGGCTCTGGCTTTTTGTGTCTCAGCGAGGCCATAAAAGCTGCATTGTTGCTGCTGTCAGCTGATAGCTGAGCTCCCTTTAAGTGGGACTCCTGAAGGTTTTCCATGTCTTTGGGGGGGGAGTGGGGGGAGAGCGAAATCTGCTCCAAAGCAAAACCTTTTCACATTTAAATGCCTCCGGCCTGGGCATTGTTTTGGTCTCCCGGCTGGAAATTTAATGGAGGAGTGGAAATCCCCCTCGACTTTATCTGGCTATGAGGAGAATGTGAGCTGAGCCAGCAGATTAATGCCCTTTTGTGTCCCTTTTGCTGCCCTCCCTCCGCCCCCCAAACCCATCGCGTAGAGGGTGCAGCTTCCCCTCGGAAGGTCTGGGAATATTCCCCGGATGCCGATCGAACCAGCTGTCACCCTGCCGTGATTTGGAGGCGGGGGTTGGGGGGTGGGGGGCGATTCCAAGCGCGACACATTCGGATACGGCGAATTCCTCCAGATCCGTTTCTGAGATGCCAGAGCCCGCGTGCCAAGAGAGGGCCGGGGCTCCGCCAAGCCTTTCCCCGTATCCGTATGGGAGCAGGCGGGCTTCACATCGGCAAGAGTTTCAAACTCCCTCATTTAATACCTCTGAGGTTCGGAGCCAGTTTTTCCAAAGACTCTGGAGTTTATGCTCAGTAAACCCCATCCCGTCCTAAGCTCCAACACTGGGAGCTATTAGTGTTACCTTAAAAATGTTTTAATAAGAGAGCGGCTCGCTGAGGCGTCCTCCCGTCAGGTTAAGCTTTGCGGAGATGCGATCCCAAGGCTTTTGCGCCTGGACCCTAAAGTCCTTGCACGAAGTTTAAAAAGAAGTAGAAATCAAGCTGTTCTTTATTTCTCACTCCTTACAATTCTCTTTAAAGTATTCCCTATGTGAAAAAAGATTATTATTTTCTTCTGCCACGGCCTGGCTCTCATGCTCGTCCCCGCCACCGTGCCTAGCTTCCGTTGCCAAGCTAAATGGGGAGGCGATGGGGGGGGGTGAAACGACGCAGGCGAGAGCCATACGCCACAAACGAGCGGCGGTGTGCTGTCCTCCCCGTGATGATGATGAGGAGAAAGTGCCTTTTGTTTCCCCAGCCTTGGCATCATCATTTGCTTACTGACCTCATCTCAAAAGGGATCCTCGTGCCATTGAGGGAGCCTCGTGCCATCAAGACGGGGTTGGGAGGATTGGTGCTGGGTTGCTTTGCTGGGGGAAGGGGTGGGGGGGCTTTTTTCCGCCGTTGTGGCAAAGGACCCCCCCCGATCCACGAACTCTCCCCTCGCAGCGCGTGGTTTTCTGCCAGCTGAAGGAAGCCCTGGCTGTTGACTGGAGCGGGGAGAAGGCAAAGGCGGCGCTGAAACGCACCACCCCGGATTATTTCCTCCTCCAAGGTAAGTCCCTGCCTTTTAATTCCCACTGCTTTTACCTGCCAGCATTGGGAAATTCGGCTTCGGCTGGTCACCAAACCAGGCATGTGCTCCCCTCGGTTTCTCCCAGATTGCCAGCAGCCCCTTGGATGCACGCCGGCAGCCGGGAGCCGGCAATGGGGTGACTCTCTCTCTCTCCCCCCCCCCCCCCCCCCCCCCCGCTCCCAGTGCTGTTGAAGTTTCGTACGGATAACGGCCGGGATCCTTCCCCCCAAAACTATGCCGAGGACTCGAAGCTGTTGCTCCAGATCCGCCACGACGTCCTGGAGTCGCTGGGGGTCAGCACCGACCTGCTGCCGGATGAATTCATCAGGTGTGGTGGGGAGCTGAGCGCATCACCAGCGCCTCGTTAGCCATAAATTGCTCCTTTCCCGTTGGATCGCTGGGTGCCGGAGAAGCTCTGGCACCTCCCGACACCCGTTTCACCATGAATCTCACTGGGAGGATGACAGCGGTGACCTGAGCTGCCACCTGCCCTGCGTGTCCTTGCTTTTCCTCTGGGTCATCTTCACTGGGGATTAACGGCTCAGTGGAGGAGGTTCACTGCCTTCCCCAAGGCCTTTGGTGCCGTGGGCTTGATGCCAGGCCAGATTCCGGCTCACTCTGCTGGCAGAATCCCAAGCCATCCCAGCCGGCTCTGCCGGGACCTTGGGACAACACTGGTATAGAGAAATCCCCCCCCACCATCCCCACCACACGTGTCCTCGCGGTGATGCCAAACCCCAGTGTCAACCCCGGGAGGGTTCCTGGCACATTCACTGGGAAGTCCCCATCCCTGCCTGCATGTTGCCACACGCTGCCCACTGGGAATGGCGGGAATGTGCCGTGGAGGGGGGGACGAACGACACAGGGCTGGCATTTTGAGGGGCTTATTTTTAGCAGGGTGGCACGAAGCTTGCGAGGGGGACGTGCTAGTGTTGTGTCCCTGTCACCTCCAGCTCCTTTTGGGGGGAAACCTCAGCGTTTTAGTGAGACCCAGAAGCTTTTCTGGGGGGGGGAGACTGCCACTTTTCCGGGTTTTGCCGGTTGAATTTCTTTTTCTTCCTTCCAGCTACTGCTTCTCTGAAATGGCTCCCGTCTGCGCCGTGGTTGGAGGCGTCCTGGGCCAGGAGGTGGTCAAGGTAGTGGTTGTGTTTTTTGGGGGGGGTGTAGTGATGCTTGGGGGGAGGGTGGAGGGGTCTGCATGGCACACGCTTTCCCCCCTGCCCCCCCAAAAATCCCGTGTTCCCCCCCACCCAGGCCTTGTCCCAGCGGGACCCCCCCCACAACAACTTCTTCTTCTTCGACGGCATCAAAGGCAACGGGATCGTGGAGTGCCTGGGCCCCAGCTGAGCTCGGGGCAGGTTTGAGGGGGTGTCGAGCCCCCCCACTTTTGGTTTGAGGGGGTTGGGATGGTAAACCCCACCCCCCACGCCACCCCCAGCAGTAATGGGCTAAATTTGGGGTGTGACTGGCACCCCGTGCTTCTGTATGGGTTTTTGGGGGTTAATAAAATCTTATTTCTAAAAAGTGGCTTATTTTGGGGCTGGAGCTGACCTGTTGCTGGCTGTAGCATGTGCCGGGGGTGGGGGCGGGCAGGGAGGGTCTAAGCTAACCCTGGAGCCCCCCCCCCCCCCCCCAACCCCTTGGACCCCCAACCTGTGGACTCTCACCACTGCAACCCAAAACCCCATGGCCCCCCAGCCCCTGCAGCTCCCAAAACCTTGTGGATCCCCCTGCAAACACTGCAGCCTCACATACCATGGCCCCCCCAAACCCCACAGAACCCCAATGCTGTGGACCTGAAACCCTGTGGCCTGCCAAACCCCTGCACGTCCAAAGCCTACAGACCCCTAAATGCTGCACCCCCAACCCCTGTGGACCCCCAAATCCTCCAGCACCAGCCTCACAGCCCCAAACCTCATGGACCCCCAAACACTGCAGCCCCCCACCTGATGGAACCCCACAGACCCCCAAATGCTGTGGACCCTCATACACTGCAGCCCCAAATCCTGTGGACCCCCAAACCCCATGGACCCCCAACCATTGCAATCCCAAACCCTGTGAACCCCAAATGCTTCAGCCCCAAACCCCAAGGACCCCCTCCCCGCAGCTCCCCAAACCCTGTAGACCCCCAAATGCCGTGGACCCCCAATCACTGCAGCCTCAAACCCCATGAACCCTCAAACCTCTTGGATCCCCAAACCTCACAGACCCCCAAACACTGCAGCCCCAAACCCTATAGACCCCCCAAACCCTATGGACCCCCAACCTTATGGACCCCCAAACCCAGCAGCCTCAAACCCCATGGACCCCCAAACTTCACAGACCTTCAAACACTGCAGCCCCAAATTCTATGGACCCCCAAACCCTATTGTATTGGCTTTGTGTGGCAAGGTTTTGGTAGTTGGGGGGGGCGTTTACAGGGGTGGCTTCTGTGAGAAGCTGCTGGAAGCTTCCCCTGTGTCCGACAGAGCCAATGCCAGCCGGCTCTAAGACGGACCCGCTGCCGGCCAAGGCCGAGCCCATCAGCGACAGTGGTAGCGGCTCTGGGATAACACATTTAAGAGGGAAAAAAAAGTTGCTGGGACAGACAGAAACGGCAGCCGGAGAGAGGAGTAAGAACACGTGAGAGAAACAACCCTGCAGACCCCCAGGTCAGTGCAGAAGGAGGGGAGGAGATGTTCCAGGCGCCGGAGCAGAGATTCCCCGGCAGCCCGTGGGGAAGACCATGGTGAGGCAGGCTGTCCCCCTGCAGCCCAGGGAGGTCCACGGGGGAGCAGATCTCCACCTGCAGCCCGGGGAGAGAGGACCCCACACCGGGGCAGGGGGATGCCTGAAGGAGGCTGGGACCCCGTGGGAAGCCCGCGCTGGAGCAGGTTTTCTGGCAGGACTTGTGACCCCGCAGGGGACCCACACTGGAGCAGTCTGTGCCTGAAGGACTGCAGCCCATGGGAGGGACCCACGCTGGAGCAGTTCGTGAAGAACTGCTGCCCGTGGGAAGGACCCACGTTGGAGAAGTTCGTGGAGGGCTGTCTCCTGTGGGAGGGACCCCACGCTGGAGCAGGGGAAGAGCATGATGAGTCCTGCCCCTGAAGAGGATGAAGCGGCAGAGATAACGTGCGATGAACTGACCATAAACCCAATCCCCGTCCCCCTGCGCCGCTGGGGGGGTAGGTGGAGAATCTGGGAGTGAAGTTGTGCCTGGGAAGAAGGGAGGGGTGGAGGGAAGGTGTTTTGAGATTTGGTTTTATTTCTCATTACCCTGCTCTGATTGATTGGCAATAAATCAAGTTAATTTTCCCCAAGCTGAGTCTGTTTTGCCCATGACAGTAATTGGTGAGTGATCTCTCCTGTCCTTATCTCGACCCACAAGCCCTTTGTTGTATTTTCTCTCTCCTGTCCAGCTGAGGAGGGGGGAGTGATAGGTCCAAACCCCATGGACCCCCAAACCCTATGGACCCCAAACCACTGCAGCCCCAAACACTTCATGGACCCCAAAACTGCAGCCCCAAACTTCATGGACCCCCAAATGTAATGGATTCCCAAACCCTATAGCCCCCCAAACATTATGGACTCCAAAACACTGCAGCCCCCAAACCCTATAGACCCCCAAACCCCATGGACCCCCAAACATTATGGACCCCCAAACCCTGCAGCCTCAAACCTCATGGACACCCAAACCTCATGGTCCCCCAAACCTCACAGACCCCCAAACACTGCAGCCCCAAGCCCCATGGACCCCCAAAGCCTACAGACCCCCCAAACACTGCAACCCCCAAACATTATGGACCCCAAAACCCTGCAGCCCCAAACCTCATGGACCCCCAAACCTCACAGACCACAAAACACTGAAGCCCCAAACCCTATGGACACCCAAACTCTATGGACCCCAAAACCCTGCAGCCCCAAACCCTATAGACCTTCAAACCTCATGGACCCCCAAACCCTGCAGCCTCAAACCTCATGGACCCCCAAACCTCACAGACCCCCAAACACTGCAGCCCCAAGCCCCATGGACCCCCAAAGCCTATAGACCCCCCAAACACTGCAACCCCCAAACATTATGGACCCCAAAACCCTGCAGCCCCAAACCTCACGGACCCCCAAACCTCACAGACCACAAAACCCTGCAGCCCCAAACCCTATGGACCCCCAAACCCTATGGACCCCCAAACCTTACAGACCCCAAAACCCTGCAGCCCCAAACCCCTGCAGCCCCAAACCCTATGGACACCCAAACCCTATGGACCCCCAAACCTTACAGACCCCAAAACCCTGCAGCCCCAAACCCTATGGACCCCCAAACCTCATGGACCCCCAAACCCTATTGACCCCAAAAGACTGCAGCCCCAAACCTCATGGACCCCCAAACCCTACAGAACCCCAACCCTATAGACTCCCTAATCACTGCAGCCCGAAACCCCATGGACCCCCTAACCCCTGCACCCCCAAACCCTATGGACCCCTCCAACCCCCGCCCCCCGCCGCACTGCTGCCGCACGCCCTCTCCTTAAATTCATTTTATTGAAAAGAAACGTACAAAAAAAGTAACTGATCATATACAACTGCTGTCTTCCCCTATATACAGCCCCCCCACCCCTATATACACTGCCTCCCCTATATATAATGTACAGCCCCCCCCGCCCCTATATACAGCTCCAACATACAGTATATACAGAGTGCTGTGTGCCCCCCCCCCCACGGGGAAGCCCGACCGGAGCAGGGAGGGGAGGCTGCGACCACAGGAGCACCGTATTTGGAGGGGAGGGGCCCTGGGGGTGCCCCCACCCCATGTCCCCCTCCCTCCCCCTATACCCCCCCCCCAACAAAAAACCCCAATAAATTAAATAAATAGAAATTGGGGGGGGGGGGGGGGGGGAAAGGATGATGATGCAGCAGTGACCCCCCGGGAGCTGCAGCATGGGGCAGCTTCTCTTCACGGTGGTGGTAGTGAAGGGGGGGGGGGGGCGGCGGGGGGGGTGTGTGTTAGTCCTTGCAGGCAGGAGTACAGGCAGGAAAGTACAGGCAGGAAAGTACAGGCAGGGCTAGTTGGCTTCCCGCGCGGGCAAGGCAGCTGCCTGCAGGTTGTAGACGGCTCCCAGCAACTGCGAGACCAGGCGGTAAAGGTGACCCCAAAAAACGCCGCCGACGCCGCCCCGCTGCTCCCGCTGCTGACGAGAGATCTTAATTAGTGTGTGTGTAGGGGGTGCATGTCAATTGGGGGGGGGTGTTGTGTTTATTTGGGGGGGGGGGGCGCCTGTTTTTTAGGGGGTCCCCCCCGCCCTCGCGCCGCCGCTGGCTCCCTGCCTCATAGACCCGCTGCTATTTATAGGTTGTGAGTCAGCGGCTGGCTCGCACGCGCGCGTGCAAACAAGCCGGCGGCGCCTTTTTTTTGGGGGGGGGCTGCCTAATTTGGGGGTGCACCCCCCCCCCCAAAATTAACAGCCACCCTCCTTCCTTCCCTGTGACGAGCAAAAAGCAGAGGGGATGACACTGGGAATGGGGGGGGGGTGGAATAACACTGGGAATGGGGGGGAGATGTGAGATTTTGGGGTGCCCCCCCTCCAAAAGCATCCCTGGTGGAGCCCCCCCAAATTTGGGGGTGCCCACCCCCCCGATTTAGGGGGTGCCCCCCCCCCAAATAACAGCCACCATCCCCACAGGGAGCAAAAATCACAGGGAATAACACCGGGAATGGGAGGAGGGGGGGGAGTGCAGGATTTTGGGGTGCCCCCCCCAAAAGCGTCCCTGGGGGACCGCCCCCCCAAATTTTGGGGTGCCCCCCCCCTTACCTGCTGCTCATAGGTCCGCTGGAAAGCGTCACCCAAACGGCGCAGGCGGGCGCCCAGCTCCTGCTCCGGACCGGGGGCTGCTCCAGGGAGGTGACCGTTGGGGACAGCCCCCCCCCGGCTCCCCCCACTTTGGGGGGGTCCCTCGTGGCCCCCATCCTCCGTAGAGTGAAACTCACCTATGGGGGGGGTGGGGGGGAGGTCAGGCTGCACCACCACCCCCCCCTCTCCTCAAAGCAGCAGGCAGGGCAGTGCTGCCTGTGCTGCCTGCACCAGGATATGGGGGGGGGGGGGGGCTCGTCAACAGGAAAGCCCAGAACAATTCCCAGCTCTTTTTGGGAGGGGGGGCGGGCAGAGGGGGAGGGGGGGGCACAGGCAGCTGCCCACCCTCCCCCCACGTGGCCCCCCCAAAACGCGAGTGGGGAGGGGAGGGGGGTCATGCCCAGACTTGCTGCCTGCCAAAACAGGAGCTGGCAGCGAACTGGCTCTGGGGGAGGTACGGATTCCCCCCCCCCCACGGGTAGGGGGACCCCCCCACGGGTACGGGGACCCCCCCCCCACCCCCTCCCGCGACACTCACCGTGGGCAGCGCCGGGGGTTCCCCGTGTCCCGCAGCGATAGAGAACGAAGTTGGGGGGGGGGAGCCCCGGGACAAGCGCAGCTCAAACGGGGATGACGACGTGGGGGGGGGCGTGAGGGGGGGGGGATCCCCACGCAGGACCAACGCCCCCCCCCTCTCCCCCCTGCAGGCAGGATGTGCAGGCAGGGCCAACGCTCCCCCCCCCCCCCCTGCAGGCAGGATGTGCAGGCAGGGGGGCTGGAGGCTCGCCGAGGCTCCCTTCCCGCAGCGGTCTGGCCATCGCACCCGGGGGGCTCTGCAGGGGGTTGTTTTTTGTTTGGGGTTTTTTTTTTTTTTTTTTTGGGGGGGGGTGATGGCAGCTTGGGGTGGGATACCCCACGCGTGGCGGGACGACCCCCCCCCCCCATAACCCCAACGTTTTCCCGCGCCCGCCAGGGGGCGCCCTCGGGAGCGGGAGCTGTTTGTAAACAAACCGGGCAGCGACCCGCCGGGACCCCCGGTGACCCCCCCCAAACACCGGGGGTGTCTGTGTGTGTGTGTGTGGGGGGGTGTCTCTTTACCCGCACACACCCCCCTCCACCTTGCCCAGCACCCCCCTCCCCGTTTCCTCACCCCCTCCCCGTTTCCCCACGGGACCCTCTGCTGGGACAACCCCCCTCCGAAAAAAAACCCAACAAACCAACCCCCCCCCCCCCCCAAAAAAAACACAACCCACCCCCCCCCCAACTCACTGCCGCTGCATGAACCGTGACGGGGCGGCGCGTTGCGATCGGCACCGGCACCGTGCTCGGTCTGGCAGCGCGCGACTGAACCCTGCCCGCTCTCTGGGGCGCAGGCCCCGCCCACCTCCCCCTCCTCATTCCACGCCCCCCGCCCGTGACGCCAGAGCCCCGCCCCCTCCCAAGCCCCGCCCCCTCCCCCTGGACAAGTTCGGGCTTGTGCGACGATCGGCGGCGGCGGTCGGGGATCTCCCCCCTCCTCCCCCGCCCCCCCCGGGCCGGGGCGGGTCCCGGGGCGGGCGCAGCCACTCAGCCGCCTCCGCCGGTTTCCAGGGGAAGGTTTCGCCGCCGCCGCCCCGGTAACAGCGGGAAGGGGCCAACCAGGCGCCGCCGCGGCCAGTGTGTGTGTGTGTGTGTGTGTGTGTGTCCCGTCCCGTTCCCCCCCCCCCGCCAAAAAAACCAACCTCGGGTGTCACTAAGGGGGGGGTAGGGGTCCCCCCGGTCTTTGCCCGTGACAGCAGGCCCGCCCGCTGCCCCCCGGTTCGACCCTTGACTCCTGACCTCTGCCCCCCCCGTATGCCCCACCGGTCACCCCTGGCCCCGCCCCACTCCCCCCCGGCCGGGCCCTCCGGCCGCTCCCCCCCCCCCGCCGCCGCCACCACTTCCATTGCCCGCGTGCTGCCGCCGCGCTCCTATTGGACGGAGCCGCTTCCGCCGCAACCAATCGGCGCCCGCGGCGGCGCTGTATCCAGCGGAGCGCGCGAGCGTGCGGGAACCGGCGGGGCCGAGGGTGAACTTGTGGGTGAACCTATGGGTGAACCTATGGGTACCGGCTGTGGGTACCGGCTGTAGGTAATGGCTATGGGTACCAGCTATAGGTGCTGGCTGTAGGTAACAGCTGTAGGTACCGGCTGTAGGTACCAGCTATAGGTAATGGCCATAGGTACTGGCTATGGGTACCAGCTATAGGTACTGGCTATGGGTAATGGCTGTAGGTACTGGCTGTAGGTAACAGCTGTAGGTACCAGCCACAGGTACTGGCTATGGGTGCATCTGTGGGTACCAGCTATGGGTACCAGCTATAAGCACCAACTATGGGCACATCTATGCGTACTGGCTATAGGTATAGGTACCGGCGGTGGGTACTGGCCATAGGCACTGGCTGTAGGTAACAGCTATAGGTACTGGCTATGGGTGCATCTGTGGGTACTGGCTATAGCTAATGGCTATAAACACCAGCTATAGGTGCATCTCTATGGGTACTGGCTATAGGTACTGGCTGTAGGTACCAGCTATAGGTAACGGCTATAGGTAACAGCTATAGGTACCAGCCATAGGTACTGGCTATGGGTGCATCTGTGGGTACCAGCTATAGCTAATGGCTGTAAGCACCAGCTATAGGTGCATCTCTATGGGTACCAGCTATAGGTACCAGCTATACCCATGGGTATATATAGGTGCATATATAGGTACCGGCTATAGGTACCGGCTGTAGGTACTACTATAGGTGCCACTATCGGTACTGGCTATAGGTAGTGGCTATGGGTATAGCTACAGGTGCCACTATAGGTAACAGCGGTAGGTAACGCTGTGGGTACCGCTATAGGTACATTTATACATAGGTACTGCTATGGGTATTGGTATGGCTACGGGTATTGGTATAGGTACTGCCATAGGTACCGCTGTGGGTATGGCTACGGGTGCTGCTGTAGGTAAAGCTACAGGTATGGCTATAGATACCGCTGTGGGTACCTCCATAGGTGCTGCTATAGGTACGGCTACAGGTACCGCTGTGGGTACGTCCACAGGTACTGCTGTGGGTGCCAGTATGAGCACCGCTATGGGCACGTCCATAGGTCCCGCTATAGGTCCCGGCCCAGGGCCGAGCCCCCGCCCCCCTCGCCGCGCGCCCTACCCGGCCCAGCCAATCGCGACGCGCCGCGGCGGCCAGAGCCGCAGCTGCCATGGAGACAGCCGGGGGGCGTGGCGGCGGAGGGGCGGGGGAAGAGACACGCCCACGTCGCGCCTCCAGCCCCGCCTACGGCGGGAGGGGTAAAGGCGGGAGGATGCGGGGAGCCACGCCCACCACGGGGCAGTAGAAGGGGGGGCAGACACACGGGGACGGGGGGACATGGGGACACGGGGGACGGGGACGGGAGAGTGGCACGGACAGAGGGACGGGGGGGGGCACCGGCAGGGGGACAGGGGGATGGGGTGGTGCTGGGAAATGGGGACAGAGGGACAACGGGGACATGGTGGGACACGGGGGGACACGGGGGCGACACGAGGCCCCAGCCAGGGCAGAGGGCAGCACGGGGACAGTCCCCGAGGCTGCGCGGGGAGGACGGACAGGCACCCGCGCTCCCAGCCCGATGGTGGGCCCCACCCCGCCCGCCTGGCCGCCACGCCACCATCGCCCTTTTAAAAACCTCACCCCTCCCCTCTCATTAATCCCGCAGCGGAAGCGGAACCCGTTCCGACGAGCGAGTGGGCGGGGACAACCGGTTGTCGGGGTGGTCCGTGTGCGGCCTGGCCGCCGCCATGGTGAGGCCTGGCCCGGGGTAGGGGGGGGGGGTGGCGGGCCGGGCCCCTCCGCTCCCGGGGGGGGGCCGGGCCCGCTCCGAGGGTCCAGCTGGGCCTTGTCGGGGTCGGACCGGGGCTCTTCAGGGGTTTGTGGAGGTGGAGGAGGGGGGGCCTGGCGGCCTGCCCGCCTAGGCCGGGATGGCGGAGGGCCGCTCCCCGCCCTCACCCCGTTCCCCCCCACCTCCTCAGTCGGCCGCGCTGGACCTGAGATCGAAGGAGGAGAAGGACGCGGAGCTGGATAAACGTATCGAAGCGCTACGGAAGAAGAACGAGGCCCTTATTAAGCGTTATCAGGTGTGTGTGGGGGGGCTCGGCTCCGTCCTTCCCCCCCCCGCGCCGCTGCCTGCTTACAGCCCCTAATCCCCCCTAATGCCCTCAGCGGCTTAACACCGGGGGGGCGGGGAGGGAGGGATTTAATTTAATACAGGGTCACAGGAGGGAGTTTGGGGCGGGGGGTCGAGAGGGGGAGGTGTTTCTCCTGTCCTTCATCTCCCCAAAATCCACGGCGGGGGGGCTTTGTCCTGGTTCATGCCCGTATCCCGATAACAGGAGATCGAGGAAGATCGGAAGAAAGCGGAGCAGGAGGGAATCGCGGTGACGGCTTTGCGCCGGGCGAGGCCAGCCGATGCCGAGCCAGAGAGGAGATGGGTGGACAAGGATCTCTCCGTCACTGTCCAGGTTATGCTCTCCCCCGGGGTGAGTGGGGGGAGTTGGAGTTCAGGGCGACGTGGGGGTCCATTGTGTCTCGCTGAACTCCCCCCCTCCCCCCCCCCATTTCTTTCCCTCCAGGAGAAGCGCATGGTGAAGGACAAGAAGCCATTGGGCACCCTGAAACCCAGCCGTGGCGCCACTCCCCGCGGCTCGGGGCGCGCCGGCTTGCGTCCTTCTGGCCGTTCCCCCCGGGGGGAACCCCCTGCTGAGCCATTTTGGGAGGGGGCCGGGGGGAGCGGCGTGACCTCGGCAGAGCGCGGCGGACAGGGACGGCGCTCACGGGGCCGGGGGGCGGCCAGCGCGGTGATGGGGGGTGATGCTGGTCCCGACCGAAAGTCCAAGGTGGGTGTTTTGGGGGCCGGGTGGGTGTTTTGGGGGCCCGGTGGGTTCACCCCACACTCTGGGGTGCAGTGGTGGGGGGTTACCTGTCCCCAGTGGCAGCTGGTTTCTCCTCGCCAGGAGTGGGAAGAGCGACGGCGGCAGAACATTGAGAAGATGAACGAGGAGATGGAGAAGATTGCGGAGTACGAGAGGAACCAGCGGGTGAGAGGGGAAAGGGGACTGGGGGGAGGAGGTCAGTTGCGAGTGTCCCCCCCAGGTGTGACAACATCCCCTTTTTTCCCCCCTGCCACCACCACTGACTCAGGACGGGCTTCACGAGAAGAACCCAGTGCGTAACTTCTTGGATGACCCGCGCCGCAGCGGCCCCTTCCAGGACACCGATCGTAAGGAGGGGAGCCGGCGACATGTCCGAAATTGGGGGGGACCTGATTTCGACAAGGTCAAGGCAGGGATGGAGCGTGAGAAGACCTGGCAGGGCCCCGTACGTACCCTGGTGGGTCCCCCCCACCTCCTGCCCCTCGTTTTTTTTGGGGGTCCTGGGTGTCCCAGGTGGGCTTTGAGTGGCTGGGACAGGGCTCGAACCATGTCTTGCCGCAGGGACGCCGTTCCAGCCCGAAAGCTGGGGGGCCGCTGGACATGACGCTCTCCATGACGGGTCGGGAGCGAGCCGAATACGTCCGCTGGAAGAAAGAGCGGGAACAAATTGATCGGGAACGCCTGGCACGGCACCGCAAACCCACTGGGCAGTGGCGGCGGGAGTGGGATGCTGAGAAATCAGACAGCATGTACGTAATGGGGGACCTGGGGGGTTGATCTGCGGGGGGGGGGGGGGGGTTGCAGCATCCCCGGTGTCACCTGTTCTCTTTTTTAGGTTCAAGGAGGGCTCTGCAGCAGTGCCCAGCTTGGAAATGAGCGGTGGGGAGGAAAACAAGCGCCCTCCTCCCAAACCTCTCACTTTTGGGGAATTCCTCACTCCACATCGCACCCAGCGGAGAAGAAAGGGCCGCGGACGTGGCCAGGGCACCGGGACCAAGCCCTACAGGTCGGTGGGGTCGCGTCCCAATGGGGATTTGGCGGGTTGGGGCTCTTCTGTGAGCCCCATTTTCCCATGGATTTTGATTTCTGAGTGGCTGGGATCTTTTTCCTTCCAGCATGCATGATAACCGGTGGGAGGAGAAGGAGCTGCCAGTATCGAGTGAGGAAGCCGAGAGCCGGAAGGTAAAATGCTGCGGCAGAGCCTGAGGGGAAGCAGTGGATGTTTGGCTGCACCAAGGTGCCCTTCTCCTCCTCTGATACTCCCCAACCCCATGCCCCTAGGCGGAAGAAGCGCCGAGTGGGGCCCTCCCGGAGCCCCCCCGCTCCCTGAGCCCTGAGGAAGATGAGGACCAGTGGGAGGATGTCAGCGAGGAGGAGGAAGAAGAAGAGGAGGAGGAAGAAGAAGGCGACGGCACCAGCCCAGGATCATCAAGCGAGGATGAAGCACCCCGCAGTGCGTCCCCCAAAGCCCAGCGTCCCCCCAGAGCCGGGCAGGCTGCGGCTCCCAAACTGCGCGTGCCCCCCACCACTGCGGCACCCGTCCCAGATCGGGGGGCTGGCACCCCCCTGAGCCCCTTCTCCCCCGTGGAGGGCCACCAGCCCGTCTCGGACTGGGGCGAGGAGATGGATCTGGCCTCTCCCCGCAGCAGTCTGGGGGACAGTCCCCTTTCAGGTCCCACTGTCCCCAAGTCGAGAGGGGATTCCGGAGAGACTCCAGGTAAAAGTGGGGGGGGGACTGCCTGAATTAGGGCTGGTGGGGGACATGGGAGGCAGGCCAAACCTGGGCTGAACCACTGGGATTTTGCGGGGGGACGCGTAGCCAGAGCAGCAGGACAAGAGAAGGGGCCAAACGGGGGCTTGACTCTGGTCTCTTCCCGCCCCCCTCCCCCTAGGACTGAGCCCCGTGGAGCTGGCTGGGCCCCCCCGGGGGCTGCAGAGCCCTGCAGAGCCCCCCCAAGGGGAAGAAATGAGGCCGAACACGGAGCAAGAGGCTTCGGGGAAGCACGAGGAGGCGGCAGGGAGCGCGGCAGAGGACAGAACGAAAGGTGGTGAGGGGAATATGGGGGGGCGACACACCACAGGGGACCCTCCCCAGTTCTAATCCCCCGAGGCGGTGGGGGGGTCCTGTGAGCTGTGGGCTTCAGGCCCCAATTTTTTTTTTTTTTTTTTTTTTTTTTTTTTAACCCTTCAGGAGCCACAGCGTTTCCCCACCAGCCGGATGCAGAGGTGGCCCCCGGCACGGTGGAGATCACGGACTTTGAGCGGGTGCGTTTCCGTAAGAATTCACCTTCTCCGGCTGGCCACTAACGGGGGACTGACACTCGCACCCTCTGGGCTCTTGTCTTGTCTGTCTGTCCTTCCCACTTCTGCTTGCTGGCTCTGACACTCCCGCTGACAGCCTGACTCTACCTGCGAAACATCCCGGAGTTGCCGCGCTTTGCTCCCGGCATCTCCGGTTTCGGGATCTGGTTCCTTCCAAAGCTCGGGAAGTGCGTCGGGTGGTGGAGGCTGGCGGGTGCTGTGCTTGCCCGGGAGGCTGCGACGTCTGTATGTCTGTCTGTCTGTCCTGGATTAAACTCTTCCCTCCCCAAACTGCCCAAGGGACTGGTCTCTCCCTGTAGCCACGGCCAGGAGGGAGGTTGTAGAACCAGGATAAGGCTCTGGGTTTGGAAGCGAGGGGGTGGGAAAAGCACTGGCCCCGTGCTCCCCGCCGCTGCCTGGGGCAGAATCGGGCCCCACGCCCAAATGTGGGGCACCTGGCAGTGGGGCTGCGCTGCCCCACACATCCCTTGCACCCATCTCCTGGCAGTTGGGGGCTGGCAGGAGGGTACAGGCAGGGACCGAACCCCGTTCCCCTTTGTCCCCGAGCTCTTCCTTGGCTCTGGGGCCGGCAGCTGCCTTCACGCTGCCTCCTTCTTCTCTCTCTCCTTCGACAGGACGGCCAAGTGCCTCGATGTCCTCGAGCAGCCCCTCCGTCACTCGGGTCGCTCCCGCCATGACCGCTACAGCTTTCTAGAGACTGTGAGCCGGCAGGAATAATCCGAGGAGAGGCAAGGGGGGTGCGGGGATAAAAAAAGAAAATCACCTGCCTGCACCTTCTTGGGGGGGTTTGGCCTTTGGTGGGGGGTTTCCCTGAAAAATCCCTTCTGCGCCCACGTGGTAGGTGGGTCGAGCCTGGTGTCGTGGGCGTTTAGGAGCGGAGGATGCCGGCACCGGTGGCAGTGTTGAGGGTCCCAAAAGGGTTTGGGGGCTCCAGCTGTGCACCCCCAAATCCCAGCAGCTCCCCACAAAGTTCCTGCCCCTGGCAGGGCACTTTGGGGTCCCCTTCTTCCCTTCTTTGTGCCCTGGAGCTGGGCAGGAGGGGTGGGCTTGACCCACCCCCCCACCTTGGGCTGCCTCATCCCACCGGCTCTTTGTAAAATAAACCTCGAAAACATCTCTGTGCCTGGTCCTTGCTCACAGGGGACCCGCCCTGCTTTGCTGCTGGGGTCCACCCCTTGCTCACAGGGGTCCCCCTTTCTTCTCAAGGCTGGGAAGGTGGTGGCGGGGGGGTCGTGGTACTGGCAAGGGGCTGCCCGGCAGACGCCAGAGCTGCAGGAAGGGGCTGCTGAGCTTTGGTTGGGGCTGGGAAGCTGCTGGCGCCTGTTACCTGTTGGGGGGTTCCTGGTTTTTGGGGGTGAAACGAGGAGCGTAGGGGCTCTGGAGGAGGTTTTGGGGTGAAACGAGTGTAAGAGCAGGAGGCCTCTCCCCTAATCCCTGCCCTGGGACCTTGAGCTGTCCCTGGAGACCGGTGGGGACGCTCGGGGCACAGCAGGTTCTGGCTGGGAGAGAAGTCCCCTGGCTCCATGGCAGTGGCTGGTGACATCCCCCAGACTGCGTGGGATCCCTGTGAGACCGGTCAGCTTTCCCTGGCCGCGGTGGATGGGCGAGAGATGCTCTGGGCACTCCCCAGCATCACCTTTGAGCTGAAATGAGCCAGATCCCCCTCAAAAAAACCCGCCATTCTGGGGTTGATGCCTCGTTTTCCAGCTCTGCTCGCTGCCGCCAGCTAGCCCTCCTCAGCTTTGCTGCACAGGGGTCTCTGCCTGCGATCTCCCCCCTCGTTTTACCTGGAGACGAAGTTTTCCTGGCCCTGCTGCCCCTCCCACCCCACCCACCGTCGTTGTTGTTGTTGTCGTCGTCTTTTTTTTTTTTTTTGCCTCCACCAATGATCTCTTCCCCCTTGGTGTTGCTTCCTGTTCGCTGCCGTATAAAAACCCGGCACTGCCCGCTCATCCTCACAGAGCGCGGCCACAGCCAGTGAGGACCCAGGTGAGCGGCTGGTGGGGCATGTGATGGGCGAGACTCTCTCCCTTCACCTGAAAACTGAAATCCAGTGCTGTGGGGGGGCAGAGCTGAGCTTTGGGTGATCTCCATCCTTCTGCTCATGGGATGGATTTTCCCCGCTGAGGGCATGCGGTGAGGTTGCTGTGGCTCCTCTTCAGGCGTTGGGTGGTGGTTGAAGACGCCATATCTCTTCCTTGCCCCTTCTTCCCATGCTCTGGGTCACTCAGCTGGCTATCTGAGGATCCCAGACCTTCCCCATGGTTTCCTCTTTCTCCTTCAAGTTTATTTCAAACCTCCTCTTGGTGCTGGCGATGCTTTGGGCACTGAGAGGTTTCTCTCCCTGCTCCCCCCGAAGGGCTTGAGGGCCAAACCAAAATCATCCCCCCATGGCACCCACCCAGTAGAAGCTGGAGTAACTGCTGGAGCTGCAGCTCCTGTGGTGTTTCCTCATCCAACTTCTTGCACCACGCAGCTGAGGGCAGCTCGGCGAGGAAGTGGGGAAATGTCTATTTCCTCAGTTACCAGGGTGGAGGCGGGGGGGGACAACCATGAAGCCAAGCGGTTTGGGGTGCTTGCACCACACATTCTCATTGAGGAGCATCTCTCTGGGCTGGTTTTGGTGGTGCTGCCTCTGCCCCGTGGGCAGAGGACTGTCGGATGGAGGGGAGAGATGATGGTGGTGGTGATGGTTGTAAGGAAGAGTTGTTTTATGATGAGGGTGGTGAGATGCTGGAACAGGTTGTCCAGGGGAACTGTGGAAGCCCCATCTTCAAGGTCAGGTTGGATGGGACTTAGAGCAACCTGATCTAGCAGAAGATGTCCTTGCCTGTGACAGGGCGTGGGACTGGGTCATCTTTGAAGGTCCCTTCAACCTAAACCATTGCATAATGCTAGGGATGGGGTTTTGAGCAACTTGATCAGTGGAAGATGTCCTTGGCCATGGCAGGGGGGATGGACTAGAGGATCTTTGAAAGTCCCTTCAACCCAAACCGTTCTTTGATGGTCTAATGGAGCGTGGTTTCTAGGTTGGGAGCTGGTGGAGGATGGACTTCTCAATGTCCAATTATACCTTCAATTACTCTGAGGACTACTATTCCATACATGATTTCGATGGCTATGAAGTCCCTCACAGCTACCGTGCCGTCCTGGTGCTCTATGCCCTCATCTTCCTCCTGGGCATCTTGGGCAACGGAGCCGTCATCTGGGTGACCGGCTTTGAGCTGCGGCGCACGGTGAACGGTGTCTGGTTCCTCAACCTCTCTGTGGCCGACCTCCTCTGCTGCCTGGCCCTGCCCTTCCTGGCCCTGCCGCTGGCCCGTGACCACCATTGGCCGTTGGGTCGCTTCGCCTGCAAGCTGCTGCCCTCCCTCACCATCCTCAACATGTTCACCAGCATCCTCCTCCTGATGGCCATCAGTGCCGACCGTTGCGCCCTGGTGACGCGGCCGGTGTGGTGCCAAAACCACCGGACGCTGGGGCTGGTCCGGGGCGCTTGCGCGGCCGCCTGGTTCCTGGCCGGGCTCCTCACACTTCCCTCCTTCATCTTCCGCACCACCCGTTTGGATGACTTCTCCGACAAGACCACCTGCGTCCTGGACTATACGGCCGTGGGTCATCACCAGCAAGTCACCGAGCTCGTTACGGCTGTCACCCGTTTCATCTGCGGCTTCCTGGTGCCCTTCGTGGTGATCACAGCTTGCTATAGCTTGCTGCTGGCCCGTGTCCACAGCAAGGGCTTCGCTCGCTCCCAGAAAGCCATCAAGCTCATTTTGGTGGTCATCATCAGCTTCTTCGTGTGCTGGCTGCCCTACCATGTCGTGGGCTTGATCCTGGCCTCCACCCATCCTCACAGCGACTTGTTCAAGGGTGCCCTGGCAGCTGACCCCATCGTGACCGGCATCGCCTACATCAACAGCTGCATCAACCCCATCATCTACGTCATCATGGGCCAGGACTTCAAGGACAAGTTCCAGCGTTCCTGGAGAGCCGTGCTGCGCGGCGTGCTGAGTGATGACCCCACGAGCACCATGGGGGACAGCAGGATGAAGACCAAGTCCACCATGGATGACCACAGCGTCAGCACCAATGTGTGACCAGGAACGAGGTAGCTCTGGGGCTGGAACATCACTTGAGGCCACTACCTTCTCCTCCTCTCCTAGAGGTCCCCCTGGGCCCTGTAGAGAGAAGAAGATGCCTTCATCATCCCCTTTCCCCACCAGTTGCCCCATGTGGTTGCAGGCTGGGGAACTGTGTGCCCACCTAGCCCTGGGGCCCTCCTCCTGGCTTCCTCAGTGGCTTGCCAGCAGCAAGAGGACTTTGTCTTTGCCCACAATACCCCCTTCTCCTGCTTCTCCAACCCAAGCATGGACCCTATTTTCCCCTCTCTCAGCCCCATAAGAGCTGTGCTGCCCCATGAACCCCCTCCCAGCCCCCCATCTCCACCACCCAGCGAGGTCCAAGATGCAGGTGAACCCACCCACATGTTAAACTCCCCCTCCATCACCCCAAAAACTCAGGTCCACCCCATTGACTGCGGGGCTGGTTGCCCTTCACCATCCCCCTGGCTTCCCCATAGCCGTGTCCAACGTCGCCAATAAATATTGAAGCTCCCTCAAGCCTTGAGCAAGACCGCGGTCCCTTGGTTCTCCTTTTTGGTTGTTTATTGGGCAAGATTTTTGCCGTCGCGGCAGTTTTGAGCTCCTGGGTGACGCAATAGGTGCTGCAGTGTCTCCTCCCTGCCCCGGAAAGTCCTTGTGACGGGTAACCCATGGTCTTGCTTCATGGTGTGGGGCTGGGAGCTGAGATTGGTGTCTGATTTTCACCACCCCAGGTGCTACCCAGCCTGGGGGTAGGTGGGGCAGGGACAGCTGGGGACAGCCAGGATGGTTGAGGATGGTGGGGACAGTTGGGGAACAAGGGGGATGGACATGACAGGGGTGGTTGGGGACAGTGGGAAACAATGGGGATGGACATGACAGGGATGGTTGGGGAGAGTTGGGATGGTTGGGGACAGTGGGGAACAACAGAGATGGACATGACAGAGGTGGTTGGGGACAGTTGGGATGGTTGGGGATGGGCATGGTGGGGATGGTTGGGGACAACTGGGCACAAGGGGGACGGTTGGGGATGGTTGGGCACCATAGGGATGGGCATAGCAGGGATGGTTGGGGACAGTGGGGCACAATGGGGAGGGATGGGGATGGTGGGGCACAGCAGGGACAGCTGGGCACCACCCAGATGGCTGGGGACAGGGTGGGGACAGCAGAGATGGTTGGGGATGTGGGGACAGTGGTGACGGTTGGGGACAAGGGTGATGGGGACGGGGGCACACAATGGTGACGGAGGGGGACAGTGGTGCACGGTGGTGATGGTTGGGGACAGTGGTGACGGTTGGGGATGGGGGGCACAGCAGTGACAGTTGGGGATGGGGGGATAGGGGAGGCACAGCAATGACATTTGGGGATGGGGGGGCACAGCGCTGCCCGCAGCCCCCGACCGCCCTGTCAGGCACCTCGGGGACGCCCCGCCCCCTTTCCCCCATTTCCCCGCCCATTTCCCCGCCCCCTCGCCCCGCCCCCTCGCCCCGCCCCTTCCAGAGCCCCGCCCCTTCCAGAGCCCCGCCCCCGGCGGCGGCGTTCGGGCGCCCTCTGGCGGCGGCGCCTGGTACGTCCCAGCGCCGGGGCCTGGTCGGTGAAGGCGCGGGCCCGGCCCGGTCCTGCGGGCGGCGGCTTCGGGCCTGGGCGGCCCCGGCCCCGGAGCAGCGGCTGCCGAGCAGGGAGAGGGGCCGGAGAGGGACCTTCTGAGCCGGGGACGGGTAGGGAATTGGGGCCCGGTGGGCCTGAGGCGGTGGAGAGCCGGGCCTGGCTTTGGGGGGGGCTGCCCCTGGGGGAGCTGGGCCTGGTGTGAGGTTCCTGAGGGCAGGGACAGGGTGTGGGTGTCCCACGGGGCTGGGTTGGGGGTCTGTGGGGTCCCGGGGGGTTGGGACAGGGTGCACGGGTGTCCCGAGGGCTGGACAGGGGTGTGTGGGGCCCTCAGGGGGCTGGGTTGGGGTCTCAGGGAGCTCAGTTCGGGTGCACAGGGGTCCCAGAGGGCTGACACGGGGTGCACGGCGGTCCCAGGGTGCTGGGACAGCGTGCATGGGAGGCCCAAGAGTCTGGGATGGGGTGCACAGGGGACCTAGGGGGCTAGGCTGGAGTGTGTGCGGTCACGTGGGGATAAGCCAGGGTGCATGGGGGTCCCAGGGGGCAGGGCCAGGTTGTGGGGGGTCCCAGGGGGATGAGCCAGGGGTGTATGGGGTCCCAGAGTGCTGGGTTGGGGTCTGTGGGGTCTCAGGGAGCTGGGACAGGGTTTATGGGGGACCCAAGGGGCTGGACAGGGGTGTGTGTGGGTCCCAGGGGGCTGGGTTGGGGCCTCAGGGAGCTCAGTTGGGGTGCACAGGGGTCTCAGAGGGCTGACACAGGGTGCCCGAGTGTCCCAGGGTCCTGGGACAGGGTGCATCCCAGTCCCAAGGCACTGGGATGGGGTGCACAGGTGTCCCAGAGGGCTGGGACAGGGTGCATGGGGGTCCCAGGGGGCTGGGATGGGGTGCACAGGGGTCCCAGGGGGCTGGACAGGGGTGTGTGGGGGTTCCAGGGGGCTGGTATGGGGTTGTGCGGGCTCCCAAGGAGCTGGATAGGGGTTTGTTTGCATCCCCGGGGGCTGGGCTGGGGTCTCAGGGGGCTCAGTTTGGGTGCACAGGGGTCCCAGACGGCTGACACAGGGTGCCTGATGGTCCCAGGGTGCTGGAACAGGGTGCATGGGGGTCCTAAGGGGCTGAGATGGGGTGCACGGGGGTCCCAGGGGGCTGGGCTGGAGCTTGTGTGGTCCCAAGGGTCTGGGACAGGGTGCACAGACATCCTAGAGGGCTTGGCTGGTGGATGGGGGGTGCCAGGACATGTGGGATGCTGGGGGTCTCGGCTGTGGGCAAGGAGGAGGCTCTGGTGCTCCCCCAACACCCCCAGACCCCCAGGATGAGCCAAGGCTGGTCACAGGCCCCCACCTCACACTGGCCCCTGTCCTGCCAGAGGTCCCTGGCTCCAGGAACCAGCTGCCCCACTGCAGACATGCCACTGGAGAAGGAGAGCAGGTCCTGGCGGCGGGAGCGGGACCTTTCACCTTCCCAGTGGGATTGGGACTGCCCTGCCACACGGCGCCGTCTGGAAGAGCTGTATTTCCGCGAGCAAGATTATATCGGAGCTGGCTCCGAGGACATCCGTAACTTCTGGGCTTTCTTTGAGCGGCTCCGGCGTTTCCAGAGCCGGAGAACCGAAAGCGAGCCAACCCCCAGCTGCCATGACCAGGCAGAGCCCTCCACCATTGCCCACCGCCTCGACCTGCCCCGCCAGTATGACCCCCGGTACCGCATCAACCTCTCGGTGCTGAGTGCTGACATGGAGGGAGCGATCCGAGGCCGGCGAGGAGACTCCAGCATGCCCCAGGAACGCCTCTCTGAATTTCGTACTGCTTTGCTGCACTACCTAGACTTCACCCAAAAACAAAGCTTTGCCAAACTGGCCAAACTCCAACGGGAACGAGCGGCGCTTCCCATATCCCAATACCGGGACCGGCTCCTGCACGCTGTGGCTCAAAACCAAGTGGTGGTGATTGCCGGTGATACCGGCTGTGGTAAATCCACGCAGGTGCCTCAATTCCTGTTGGCGGCCGGTTACAGCCACGTGGCTTGTACCCAACCTCGCCGTATTGCCTGCATCTCGCTGGCCAAGCGGGTGGGCTTCGAGAGCCTGCACCAATACGGAAACCAGGTGAGCTCTGTGGGCTGGTGACCGCTGATTTTCCTGGCCAGTTTAGGGGTAACTGGGAGCTGTTGGGCGCTGCTGCTTTCTTCCCCCCCTGTTACTGGGTGCTACTGGGTGAAGAATGGGTTGAACGAATGGGTTGAACAAAAGGGTTGTAGTGAACTGGGTTATGTCTGGCTGGCAGCCGGGCAGCAGCGCTGTTCCTCAAGGTTCAGATTTAGGGCCAATCCTGTTCAAAAAATATTGAAAATATCAATATAAAGAAAATACTGGTATTTTTATTGATGTGCGTGGGCTGATGATACTGAACTGGGAGGTGCTGTTGACTCTCTGGAGGGAGAAGAGGTCCATGGTTCAGAGCTACATCGAGAGATGTTCAGACTTGATATTAGGAAATGTTTCTTTACCAAGAGGGTGGTCAGACACCTTGAGAGGCTTCCCAGGGGTGTCAGTGCCCCAGGTCTGTTGGTGTTTAAGAGAAAAATGCCCTTAATAATATTCTTTGGCTTTTGGTCAGCCCTGAAGGGGTCAGGCAGTTGGACTGGTTGCTTGTTGTAGTCCCTTCCAACTGAAATGCTCTATTTTATTCGATTTTATTCAATTTTATTCTATTCTGCTCTCCCTGCCCCAGGTGGGCTACCAGATCCGCTTTGAGAGCACCCGCTCACCTGCCACCAAGATTGTCTTCCTGACAGAGGGGCTGCTGCTGCGGCAGGTACAGCGGGAGCCAACGCTGCCCGGGTATCATGTCCTGATAGCTGACGAGGTTCACGAGCGGCATCTGCACAGCGATTTCCTCCTGGGGGTCCTGCGGCGGCTCCTTCCCACTCGGCCGGACCTTAAGTTGGTGCTGATGTCGGCGACCATCAATATCCGTCTTTTTTCGGGGTACTTTGGGGCTGCCCCGGTGCTGCAGGTGCCAGGAAGGATTTTCCCTATCTCGGTGAGGACGGAGGGGGATTTTTGGGATGAATCCCGGCGAGTCTCTCGCTGCGTCTACCTGGGGGCAACATCCTCCCTGTCTCTGCTCCTGCAGGTCATCTACCAACCCATCCCTAAGGAAGAAGCATCCATGGTTGGGAAATCAGGGAAATCGGAGCGCCTGGATCCCCTCCCGTACTTGCGGGTGCTGCAGGCCATCGACCACAAGTACCCGCCGGAGGAACGCGGGGACCTGCTGGTGTTCCTGAGCGGGGTAGCCGAGATCGGTGCAGTGCTGGAGGCGGCGCAGGCTTATGCTGCGCATACCCAGCGTTGGATTGTGCTCCCCCTGCACAGCACCCTCTCTGTTGCGGAGCAGGACAAGGTGGGTGAGGGTCTGACCCTGAGAATTGGGGTGGAATTTGGCACCCTGGCATCACAGAGTGAAAAATCCCAGAGCTCAGCCCGGCTGCACCCTGACTGTGGGAGCTTTTGGGGTGCAGCCTCCCTTCTCTGGAGGTTTGCTCTGCTCTGGAGCCAGCCGTGCTAACGTAGGACCATTGTTTCTCCTTCTTCAGGTGTTTGATGTGCCCCCTCCCGGCGTCCGTAAGTGCATCCTCTCTACCAACATTGCAGAGACCTCAGTGACAATCGATGGTGTGCGCTTTGTCCTGGATTCTGGTAAAAATTCCCCCTTCAACGCCCCTCTCTTCTGGGTGAGAAGGCTTTTCCCTCCGTCCTGCATGGCCCAGAGCTTCTTCTTCCCTCCTATTCCCTCCAGGGAAGGTGAAGGAGATGAGCTACGACCCTCAGGGCAAACTTCAGCGGCTGCAGGAGTTTTGGATCAGCCGGGCAAGTGCCGAGCAGCGGAAGGGACGTGCTGGCAGGACTGGCCCCGGCGTCTGCTACCGGCTCTATGCCGAATCCGACTACGATGCCTTTTCCCCCTACCCTGTGCCGGAGATTCAGCGGGTAGCGCTTGATGCTCTGGTGCTCCAGGTAAAGTTGGGGATCCCTCTGCTCGCCTTGGGGTTTCCTTGGGGGAGACTTGGGGAGATATTGAAGGGGAAACCCAGCCAGCCAAGCATGAGACGAGGCTGTGGCTCAAGCATCGGGGTGTGATGGCTCTTGGGGGGGGCTTTGTAAACCTCTGGGCTCTTCCCGTCATCACCAGCCTTGTTCTACATGTGCTTTTCTCTCAGTTAAAGAGCATGGGATTGGGCGACCCCCGGACCTTTCCATTCCTGGAGCCTCCTCCCTCATCCAGCCTGGAGATGGCCGTGCGGTACCTGAAGGACCAGGGAGCCCTGGACGAGGCTGAAGACCTGACACCCATCGGGAACCTGCTGGCCCAGCTTCCCGTGGACGTGGTGGTCGGTGAGTGATTCGAGGCACCCCCCTTGAAACAGAAGTGATGGTACGGGGAGTGGGAGTCTCCCCTGCCTTCGCTGCCTGCCCTGCCCTCACCATGCAGGCAAGATGCTGGTCCTGGGTGCTCTGTTTGGACTGGCTGAGCCCATCCTAACCGTGGCGGCTGCGCTGAGCGTGCAATCCCCTTTCCTGCGATCTGCTCACCCCAATCCCGACTGTGCCACGGCCCGACGGCCCCTCGAGAGCCCCCACGGTGACCCCCTGACGCTGCTCAACATCTTCAATGAGTGGGTCCAGGTGGGATTCCTGCCTGAGACGAAGAGATGAGACACATTTGGGGTGGGGGGGAGACTCTGTTTTGGGGTGGGGTGTGCTTTAGTTTGTGCGGGAGGCTGTTGGGGTCGGTGGGGGCTGATTTTGGGGTGCAGGGAGAGGTGGGAAGGACAGCCCATCCCTGCTGGGGGCTCAGCTGTGCTGTCTCAGAGCAGGTGAAATCGGAACGAAGCGGTAGCTCTCGGAAATGGTGCCGGCGGCGAGGCTTGGAGGAGCATCGGCTTTACGAGGCTGCCAACCTGCGACGCCAGTTTCAGGTGAGGGGGGCAGGATCTGGCCTCGGGGTGGGGTTCACCTTCGGTCTGAGGAGGGCATTGCTGGTACGGAAGAGAGCTGAATTTGCCTGCGCACCCACAACCTGCCCATCTCCCCGCCGTGGGGGCTCAGCAACCCTCTCTCCCACCACCCCAGGAGCTTCTTCGAGACCACCAGCTGCTGGAGGAAGCCTCCAGCCAGCCCAGTGACAGCTACAGCCGGCAGAGCCGACACCGGGAACGCCGCGAGCTGCACCGGCTGTGGCGTTCCCACGCAGAGACAGAAGGTCGGAAGCGCAAGGTGCTGCGGCTGCAGGACGGAGCAGATGCCTCCTCCGGTGAGGAGGAGGAGGACAGTGGCACCCGTGGGAAGGGAGAGCGCAGCATCGATATCCAGGTGACCCTTGCATCCGTCTCCTCTCCCGAGAGGCAGGACAGGGTCATGCAGGCCCCTGACACCCTCTCTATCTCTGCAGGACATCAAGTTTAAGCTCCGCCACAACGTGGACGAGCTCCAGGCTGTATCCAGCTCAGTCCTCTCCTCCTCGCAGCTTGCCCTCCTCAAGCTGGTGCTGTGCAGGGGGCTTTACCCCCAGCTGGCCGTGCCTGACCAGCTCAACAGCAGCCGCAAGGACTCCGATCAGGTCCCTGTCCTCCCCCTGCCCTGTCCCTAACCCCGGTGGACCCCGGCAGCCCCTTGCTCTCCCTCAACGCCCGTTTTGCTCTTGCTACAGATTTTTCACACCAAGAACAAGCAGGGAGTTGTGCTTCATCCCACCTGTGTCTTCGCTACCAGCCCGGAGTTGCTCCATGCCAAAGAGGGACTGGAGCGTGGTGGGACCAAAGGTGGGACAACCCCAGTTGCAGAGGAATTGGCTCTGCTTCTCCCTGGCTTTTTCCACATTGGATGAAAGCACTGTTGGCCTCGGGGGTTTGGCAAATCCCTGGTGCTAGGGATAGGGAGAGGTTTGTGGTCCAGCTGAGACACCCCTTATTGCCCCCACAGACCCCATGGAGGGGCTGAGCCGCCACCACCAGCTCCTTGCCTTTGTCTCGCTGCTGGAGACCAACAAACCCTATCTGGTGAACTGCGTCCGGGTACCAGCCCTACAAGTGAGCTTTTTGCTCTCTTCCTCTTCCTCTCCAAGCCCTCTGGTAGCCTTCATCACCCCAAATCACTTGCGTTTTGCTCCTCCAGGCTCTCCTGCTCTTCTCCCGTTCGCTGGACACCAGCGCGGACTGTGCCCGGCTGGTAGCGGATGGATGGCTGGAGATCACTGTCCCTGATGCAGACTCTGCCCTACGCCTGCTCTCCACAGCCCTGCAGCTTCGTTCCGCCTGGGAAAAACTCCTCCACCAGCTGCTGGAAGGTCGGGGAGAGGAGTTGGGCCGCCGGCTGAGCTCCCGTGACGTATCCATGCTCAGCCAGGGGTTGCTGGAGTTCCTGCAGATGGAGGTGATGTGGCTGTGAGCGCGGGAGAAGTGATTTTAATCCATCTCCGGTGCCTTGCATAGGGTTGAAAGCTTAGAAAGGAGGATGAGGGGAGCTGGTGTGTCTCCCCAACATCCCTGTGTCCTCTTGCAGGTGCCATACCGCCTGCGCCAGCTCACCGGGCTGGAGAAACAGAACCTCTACATCGGTCCGCAAACCGTGGCTGCCGCTCCCCGGCTCCCTGGGCTTTTCCAGGGGACGGAGATGAAGCCTGACGAGGTGAAAGGCGGCCACAGGGTGATGGACTTTCTCACCTACAACTGCCTGGCTGTGAGTACACCCCTCTCCCACCCTGCCTGCTTTGTCTGCCACCCCCCCCTACCCCAGGGGAGTCCAAGCATCCCCTTCGCCCTCTGTGTCCCACAGATGGACACGGACCTCTACAGTGACTGCTTGCGGAGCTTCTGGACGTGTCCCCACTGTGATCTCCACATGCCCTTCACCCCCCTGGAGCGCATGTGCCACGAAAGCGCTTGCCGGCCCTCTGAGGGTGAGTTCCCCCCACCCCGCAACCCCTCCAAGGGGCTGTGACAAGAGACAACTGGGGACAACCAGCCTGGGGGGACCATTTCTGCTCTGTGGGTGACCAAGGAGAGGGGGTGGCAGTGAGCCGGGCTGTGTTTGTGCCGGCTTTTAGCAGTGCCCCTCGAGATGCCACTGAGGGCCCCATTTTGGGGGCGCGATGGAGGGAAGAAAAGGGTCTTGCAGGGCTTTGGTTTCCTTCTGATCCCCATTTTTCTCTACATTTTCCGGCAGCCCCCCCAGAAGAAGCGGCCGAAGGCTCGTCCAAAACCTCCGCCCTCCACAGATCCTACCACTGCGACGTTTGCCAGCAGGATTTTACCTTCACCCCCACGGAGATCCTTCGGCACAAGAAGCAGCACCGGTGACGGGGGACTTACCGGGATGCTCTTACCAGCTGGTGGTGGAGATGATGCTGGGGTCCTCCCCAATCCCCGGGGAGACACAGGAGACCCCTGTAATGGGGGGGAAAGCCCCCCTACACTGCTACCTCCGTTACTCTTGGGTGAGTCTGGCTGGATCCCAAAAGGAATTTGGTGTTTTGGGGGTATTTTAGTGGCTCCTGCAGCTCATCACTGATGCTTGCGTAGGGGCAGCCTGATTTCACTCCTTTTTTTTTTTAAGAAAAACATGTAAATAAATAGCTTTTTGGAGAAAGTCAGTGCTGGCCTGGAGCGTGTTGCTGGAGGTTGGGGTTCCCCTGCCCATGCGGGTGCCTGGTTTGGTGTCTGCACCCCCAGATGCAGTGCGGGTCGGGGGCTACAGGACAAAGGGATGTTTGTGTGGTCTCGGGGACGTCTCCTGCCTGCGATGCTGCCTGGCGCAGCATGGCCAGCATGTGGCACTCTTATACCGGCGTCATCCCTGCCTCATCTCCTTTTCTTTCTGTATCCTGTGGGCAAAGTATCGGAGGGGCCCGTGCCGGGACTTTACCACCACCAGGACTCACCCCACCCCCTTTCCCCCCCAATATTAATAACAAGTGACCTGAGCAGCCCTACAGAGGATGCTCACTCCCAACGTGGCGAGAAGGTGCTGCCTTAATATAAGAGACCTTGCTTTAGGAATTGTGGCTGGTTCTGGTGCTTTTTTGGGCTGAAAACACCTGGAGAAAGGCAAATCCAGAGCAGCTTGCACCCACACACACCCTGCGGAGGCAAATGCCGCGATGACAGGAACTTATCAGCTGTCTAAACCCATTTAAAATGCATTAATTATCAGCCTGTGTGCTGCATGAGGCTCAAACAGGGTTATTAGCGGGGCCGATTCTAATTAAAGTGATTTGATGGTATTTTTAGCTCTGTGGCATGTTGCATTTTATTCACCAGGCGAAGAAAATAATAAATAAGCATGGTTTAACTGGCCTCATAACTCTTTGGGATAAGGAGCTGCTCCAAGAGCAAAGTTTCCTGGTTTAAATTTTTGAAGCCCCAAGCTTCTCTGTAAGGAATTATCCATCGCCAGGGCTCAGTGCATGTTGCTGGCTGTAAAATAGGTGGTGGAGGGGAAAAGAAAAAAGGGGAAGGGTGCTGAATGCTTCCTTGTCCCCTTTTTTCTTGTTTAAATTTATTTTCTTCCTTTTTTTCCCCCCCAACTCACACCCTTTGCAACTTGCTGCTTGTCTTCCCTTTCTTGACTGGGTTTATCTGCAATTAATTACTGCTTGGGCGCAGGTAGCTCCCAGCCGGTGGTGTCGCAGCACTCGCAGAAATTAATTAGGCAGGTGATTTGTTGAGCAGATTATTTGGTTTGTGTGTATGTGTGTGTGTGTGTGTGTGATCTATTTTGAGCCTTTACTGCAGGCAGCTGCCTGTCCCTTAGCCTGGCAGGATCCCACCCTGCTTTTGGAGTGCGGGGAGAGTCGTCTCACCCAAATTTAACAGTGGGGGAGGTGGGGATGATGCTGCTATCGAGCCCCTGTTGCTATGGCAGCGAGGTGGGATGGGAAATGCTTCTGCCATGGCAACAGGCATCAGATGGATTTGCCTTTGCTCTTTTCGGCTACAGGAACCCCAATTCTTTGCTCTCCCCATTGGGTTGAGCAATGGAGGGTGAATTAAAGCCCGGCTGATGTTTCTGGAAGCCAAATGTCCACGCTGGTCTGGTCCCGCATGCTCTGAAGAACTCAATTTTTCCCCCAAAAAGCTGGGCTTTGCTTTCCAGGATGTTGATGGTGGTTTGGTTGCTGCTTCCTGTGCCACAGGGGACTTTAGCTTCGCTCCGGGCCACCTGGGCCCACTAAATGCCATCCACAACCAGCCCAGACCCACTCCTCAGGTTTCAGTTAATCAAAATGAATATTCTCACCTTAATAAGAAGAACTCAACAGCTTTCAGCAATAATCGTTAGGGCTCATAAAGCATAAACCAGCTCTGGCTGTTGCCCACCCTCTTGAAAAAACCCACAATATCGCTCTTGCCTTTAATGCAACGGCAAAGCCTTATTGCTTTTAAACTAAGCTTAGAGCAAGTCATTTAAATAACAGAAAATTAAATAAGCTCACCACAGCCATAAAGAAGTGGGATTAATTTACTTTACTAATGAAAGCCACAAATTGAGGTCTTATGTGAGAAGAACGTTGGATTTTTAATGAAGTCCTGCAAATTTCTGTCCCTGTGGTAACCCTGGGGTGTTTGGGATCAAATCAGACCATGCTTGTGCCCTGGTTTTGCTCCCTGGAGGTCTAAAGCCATCAGCTGGATGCTGGTGTAACCTCAGGGGGGCCAATCCTCGGTCCCATCCTGGTCACCACCTTCATTAATGACCTAGATGATGAGGCAACCTCAACACGGGGTCCTGGTGGCCACCAGGTTGACCATCAGCAATGTGTCCTCGCTGCAAAGGTGGTGAATGGTTTGACCGCATCGCAGAGCTGCCTTAAAACCTGAGCTTGAGTTTTAAGACATTGTTTAAAAGCAGAAAACTTCATTTTTTTTCTTTAAAAAAGATGCTGCTCTTCACCTTGAATCTGCCCATAAGAGTGAGACAGAGATGAAGGTCTCTTGTAGTGGGTTGAGAACAGACTTGTGTACCTGGCTGTTGCTTGTTAACATTAATTATTGTCACAGTGTGGTTGGGTGAGCTGTAATTTTCAATCAGGCCAATTAAATGAGTGGATCGAGGTGGGGGCTGGTGCACTGCTTGCTGTGCTCATCCTCTTAGAGGCTGCTTCACCGGAGCAGTTGGTGGTCCCCATCTACCGTCCCTCATGGCGCCGGGGAAGTCCATCACCACAAATTTCCAACGAGAAAACAATTTTTCCTTTTTATTTTTTCACCTACCACACCTGATGTTAAAAGACCCCTTGGGATGAAGACGATGATTTACAGCATCTCATGGCAGCCTGTTCCAATGGCTAATTATCCTGCCAGCTAATTACCTGCACGTTTCCTTTCTAGGCCGAATTTCTGAGCTTCGTTTCCCACCAACAGGCCCTTGTGCATTGCCTTTACTGGATAAAAACAAGCCAATAATATCGAGACGGCCATTTCTTTGGGAGCCAACAACCCCACATCAGACCCTCTCTTACAACTCCTTTAATTAGCGATGGAAGAAGTTGGGCAATCTAGAAAAAAAATCCCAGGGGCTGAGCACTCCCAAGGAAAGCTTAATGCTTAAATGGGAAAAAAAAAAAAATTAACAAGCAGATGAGGTTTTTTTACTTTACAAACGAGGGCTTCTTCCCAGCAACGGCAAGCAGAGAGGGTTTTTTTATTTTATTTAATCTCAGTTTGCACACATCGAGCAACTACCAGCCACCCTTTTCAACCCAAGTGAATGACCTCATTTGTTATTTGCAATGTTGTTGTTATTATTATTATTATTATTATTATTACTATTTTCCTGGAGGTTGAGGCAAACACGTTAGCCTCTAATTGAAACCAACTGCGTGTTGTTTGGAATAATTAAATTAATTGTTTGAAAGGTCAAGTGAGAAGGGGGGGAATGTCTGTACCTATTAAAAATTAGTTTGGAGCAGGTAGGAGGATGCAGGAGCTCGTCCCCATGCTTCAGCTCCAAGCCAGCAAACCTTGTCCCATCCCACTCCTCCCTTGTTGCATTTTTGGGGCTCCAGAGCATCCGATTTATCTACAGGAATCTGTCTTCTCTTCTCAAGCCTTTAAAATTCAGAGCTGACAGCCAGATTTATCAGCAGGAATCCATCTTCTCTTCTCCAGCCTTAAAATTTACAGATTTATGAGCAAAAATTCATTCCTGCTGCCCTTTAGGTTGTGTATGCTGGGGAAGTATATCATTAATAATTATAGAATTAATAACCAATAACCCAGCGATGGGTGGAAATGCTGACTCAGCATTCTCCCAAGATTTATGGTTGGACCAGAAGCCCGGCATGGGATTTCTCCCCCTGGATACAATGTGCATCAGCCTCTGGTGAAATATTGTTCCAAAGATGGAAAAAACCTCTTCCAGCTGAATTCTGCCAATTTTGTGCTGGTAATGGACTGGAAGCAGGGATATATATTTTTTTTTTAACTGAGATCTAAATAATTTCCAGGAGAAAAGGGATCTAAGTTATTTGCCCGTGGAAGACGCTCTCAGTAGGAAACTTCTTTGCTTCTTCCATGCTCTTATGTGATACTTTAAAATTATAAGGTGTGAGATGCAATTGTAAGGGGAGGACAAGAGGCAAATAAATGCTAACGTCAGTCCTGGGACTGCTCGATGTCACTGCCGTAGCAAAGGGGGTGTCCCAAGCCCTCCCCACAGGAGTCTCGCTATTCCCACCACCCCACTTATTCCATTCCCAAATGTGCTGTTTGATCTTTTTTCGGGTTTTTGGGGTTTTTTTGTTGTTATTAAAAATACATATGATACTAACAAAATAATTTAATTAAATTATTGGCTGATGCTGCTCCTTGAGAGACCTTCTGGGGTTGGGCTTTTTGGACGTTGTGCAAGACTCAGCCCAGGCATCTCATGCTATTTCGCAGCCTGCAGAGAGCAGCCTTTCCCACCTTGATGAAAGGTCCCAGCCGCCTTCTGCTCTTTCTTAAAATATCGAAAATTGGGCAAAATCCAAGCATCCCACTCCTTCCCTTACACTGTGACCCACCACAGAGAGATGAAGGCTCCCCAAAGGTCCCAAAATCATCTTATCAAGCAGGAGATAATTTCTTTTTTTCCTTTTTTGATGTCTTAGAGTTTGTGCTTTGCATTGGGTGGGGTGGGAATAAAAAATCATGTTTTTGGGAGAAAGATTATCTCATTGTCATGTGAGTCCAGAACCTGGGACTTTACAAAGCATCCTGAGACCTACAACAAAATGATGAGAGATTTGGTTCCTGCTCATGATCTGCTTGCACGGACTCAAATGAATGAGCCAAAATCACATGATACATGGCAGTTTGGGCTATTTATGCTACTTACTGGTGAGCCATTCCTCCTGCTGCTGCGAGGACAACCTTTCAGGACCACCATCTGCTCCTGGAGTCCCTCCTACCCCATAGACCCTGATGTGTCCACCACTAGCAACATCCTACTTGACCAGCACCCTGCAGCCAGTGCAGCACCACGCGCCCAACGCCTACGATGGAAGAAGGCTCGGAGAAGATGGACGAGGATGGTGTGCTCATGAAGCTCAGAAACGAAAGTAGGAGGTGACCACTGCTACCACAAAGGGAGCTGAACTTACCTCAACACTAGGAGGACCAAGGGTGGCCTTCGTTGTCAATAAATGGCTCTATCAGTTGAGCTGGCCAACTGGCCTTCCCTAAAATAATCCATAGAAAGAATTACCTCCCTGAGCAAGCCAGACCAACACGGGGGAAGGTTATGTGTGGCTCAGCCCAACACAGTGTATAAAAATTAACCATCCAGCGAAATGAGCCTTGAAGAGAGCTTCAACCCATGTCTTCCCATTGACTTGGGACACCCAGTGTCACGCTGGTGAGCATCTAGAGACCAGTAATGGGAATTGGGCTTGTATTGCGATTCAGCCATGTATTACAATTGCTATATTATACTTGTGTGGTGATTTTTCAATAGGCTGCTGGCTCACTTTTCTAACCCCCTCCCCCCCCGCCCCCGCAACATTAAATATCTTCAAATAAGTAAATCTGGCATTAAAACATTAAACCCTCCTCGTGCGGAGTATCTAAAGGAACCTGGTTGAAGAGCGCTGGACTTCAACACGCAACTGTTCAGCTCTGGTCCCAGGTGATGAAGATCCTGGGCAGTTTGGGGTCAGAGTGCCTACGCTCCTCTGTATCCCTGCATCCCTGCTCCTACCCCGCCTCCCCAGACCAGGAGCAATCCCACCCCATCCCATTTCCCACACACACATGTCGTGGCAATGAGGATAGATGGCGGCGAGGCGATGTCAGTGTGTCAGGTGGTAATTTTATTCCCATTTTTCTGTGTGACACGGACTCTCTGCCTGCTTGACAGCTCAGCTGTCTCCAAAGTGCCTGTTTATGCAGCTGGAGAAGGAGGGAAGACAGGCAGGTGGGGGGAGCAGCTACTGCCAGCAGCAATGTAGGAGCCAGAAAGAGCCGTATTTTTTAATGCATCCATGTGTTTGTATGTAGATGGGCTCTCACCTCTCATTGTTGCATCCTCCAAAGAGTTTCACCAGTTCCCAGCATCACCTTTGCGGAGCAAATGCTTTGCTGTGAAAATCTGCCTGATTTCCGCCCCCCGCCAATGGGTCTTGGTTTGGCAAAATGCCTTGGCCCCGAGTCCAGAAATGCCACCTCCAAATTAATTACTAATCACTTGTTTATTGGGTGGGGTGGACCTCTGAAAGCAGCTGGTTGATGCCCCTGTTCTGCACGGGGAGGGGCAGAGGAAGCAAAACCTTAACGCAAGATGTTGCCATCCAAGATGTCCCTGCCCCACCAGGATGGGGAGGAGGTCATTTCACGGATGTGTCATCATCATCCCACCTGCTGACATCATCTGAGGCCAGCATTTCTCCAGGGCTGGCTCGCTGCCAGGCTCCCAAAATCCACTTCTGGTGAAAAAAAGAGCTCGGGAAAGACCTTGGGAGATGAACACCCCCCAAAAAAGAGGAATGGGGAACAACCCCCCCACCCCATCCTTCTGGCTGTCACAGAGGAACCTGCATGACCAAACAATTAATTCCTCTGGACAGGCTGGTGACAGGGATGGTGACCAGAAGGGACAGGGATGCCCCCAGCTGCATTTCATCTGTGCACTCCAGCATGGGGTTCTGCAGCTGCAGGACCCGACCCCCCCCCGAGAAAAGGCACCCTGGCTCCTCTGCAGACCACGAGCTGGAGGGGACCTGGGGGTCCACCCTGAGATGTCCTGATGCTTAAATGAGGGTCACACCAGGCACTGCTTCCAGCTCCAGAGAGGAACTTTTCCTATTCAAAGAGCCAGGATTCACCCAAGAATCAGCTGTGCAAGCTCCAAAACACTGCTAGAACCAAGTTTTCCTGTAGGACCCTTCATCACTCGCCCACCCCTCAAATCCCCTCTAGAAGCTTTTCTTCGGAGGGCTGGATCCTGCTCTCTCCGCTTCTCGCAGGATTTGATTTCCCCTGCCTGTAACTCACTGGAGAATCAATTCCCAGATCTGCACTGAACAATCTTTAAGCCTCATTAGCCTTAAGCTTCCTTCTCTTGATTTCTGGTTGTTGCCCGGGTAGGAAATCAACACCTCTGTGTGATGGAGAGTCCCTGCTTTCCCTCTTAGAGTCAATCGTAACACCTCCTGAAGCTCTGCAGGAGCAAAGTGGGTAGAGAGCATCTCTTGGCTCCACTGTGGATGAAGGAGGCAGAAGCACATGAGCTATCTGGGAAGGTCATGAAGAACCCAGAATTGAAAATGTGGCTCCTCAAAGCATAGCAGCCTCGAGCATGAGGCTGTTCTCCCACGTTGCATTGACTGCCGCAAGACCTTTGCATGCTTTCTCCTCTCCTGAATATATTCTGATCCTTCTTACAGGATAAATCACCCTGCACTGGCTTGTCTTGCAAAGTTTTTCCTGCTGTGAATATCCTCAACCAGAGACAATTCAAGTGGCACAGCTGCATAATTAATGCCGCTAATGAATAATGAAGCAAGTCTGATGTTGCATGCATTTTTCATGCTGATCATGGGAGAGGACAAAACAGGTTGGTTTTTAAATTACTTCTTCAGCCGAGCAGTGGTCAGAGACTGACTGTGGGAGATGAAGGCTGCTAACGGCGGCGACGACCCTATGGTCCCCGGATGCTCATCCTGGAAGAAAAATGCTTGGGAAAGGCTGAGCTTGCTGTAAAAACCCACCTCCTGTGGCTGAGCAGCCGGCCTGAAATGAGATTGCTCTAAGTTATGCTATGGAAAACTACTTTACTTTCTGTAGGTGATGGAGATGCACCAAATTGACTCTTCTGCCGGCAGACGTGCCAGCAGTTCTTAGTGACTTTTTTTTTTCCCTTTCCTTCCTATAACTCATCTGCTCAATGCATTATCGGAGAGGAGCCCACTTATTGCATGAACTTTCCTTGATGTGACGCGCAGCCAGGCTTGCAAAGGTGACGGGGGCACTGGGGGAGAGAGACTTCCTTGGGAAAAGCCCACCCAAACTCAGGGATCTTGCTTGGAGAGCTTGGCACATGGGGATGCTCACCCATGATATGTGTTTTTTGCAGATGTCTCAGTGCTCGCTCCCACCCCTGCTCCTTTTTCTGCATCCCCTCTGCCCTTGAAGCAATGCCAGGCAGGGGATGGTCCCCCCGTGCTTTTGCACAGCACCCCTTTTTCTACACCCTGCTTTGGCTCTTGCTGATGCAAATAGCTTTTACTGTTCCCTTTGATGAGCAAAAGGGGCTCCAACTGGGTGCAAAATAATTCTGGGCAGCCTGATTTTTTTTTTTTTTCCCTGACATTGCAGAATGAATAATTTCCTCCTCGCTTGGCCTTGGTCACTCAAAATTACGATTTTTCTGGTGTATATCCCATACCTCATAGGAGCATAACCCTTTTCCAAAGACCAGCATCAAGAATTGACCGCTCCCCCCTCCCGCAAGCTCTCGGTGATGTTGTCCTCCTTATCCCGACTCCGTGCCGCCGCTATTGATTGCACCGCCTGCCTTGGGGATTTATTTTTGCAGCCCGGCGTTGGCAGGCAAACGTGATTGACGGGCCGGAGCTGGCTGATCTGCGCTTGTGAAGCAAAACAGAGGGAAACTGTGCCTTTCCTCCCTTGATTTCAATTACAGGAAAATTTTCTCCTCTGAGATGTCAAACCTGCTTCTGGAGAAGAGGACTCATCTTTCAGCCCCCTCTCCATCATCCTTGCCCAGGAACAAACAGGCTATTTACAGGCTCTTGGCAGCATCCAACTGCTTCCCTAGCAATTAAGGGAGGGGGAAGATGGAGAGATGAGGGGATTGTCCTCAAGGTGACGCTGGAGCCCAGCAGGTCAGTGGTAGAAGTCGTTATCTCTTCAATTCAAGGAAATTAGATATTTCTGGACTTTTTTTACAAGATGTGCTGCCTATCACCAAGTCCTCTTCTCTCTCTGACGTGCCTTCTCCTCTGCTCCATCCATGTAGGTCGAGGACAGCCCACCCACCTTCTCCTCTGCTCCATCCATGTAGGATGAGGAGAGCCCACCCAGCAGACCAAACCCCAGGGTGAAGCTATCCTGCAGATCACTCAAGCCTCATATTAGTTTGTATTCTCCTCCTGATAGTTTTGTGGAGCTCAACTGCTGTCTGAATAATAATCACGGTAGAAATAAGGTAAGAGGAGGAAACAAGTCTGGGCTCAAAGCTGCCAAGAGCAGGCATACATTTTTCATTGCTCTGACACACTAAATTAATGCTGCAGCTCAACAAACCCTCGCAATGGGGAGAAAAGTTTGCATAGCAGGAAAACAAGCAAAATAAAAGTAGTGTGGTAAGCAGTGAGAGAGGCTGATGGCTCGACCGAGACTTCACTCCTTGGTGCCTTTTCCAAACAAGCCTTTGGATGTACAAATGAATCCACTGGTAATATTCCTCACGGTCTTGCAGAAAGTTCGTTAGGAGGCTAACAAGGGGGCCAGGCGTGGAGGATAATGCAAGAGCAATTACATATTCTCCCTAGGGTTTTTTTTGAGGTGAAACCAGGAGAGCTTGCATGCAGCAGCAGCCTCCAGACTTTTCCCCTCCTTTCATCAAAAATCTCCTTTTTTTTTTTCAGCTTAACAAAAGCACCTTTTCCTACAAAAGGTCACATAACTTTGGCAGCTGAGCACCGTGATGGCACAAGGCTCATATCAGCTCTCCGGTTTTCCCTGTGTCACATACAAAGCAAGGGTCATAAGCCTCCCCTGTGAGCTATACAGCTTTTATGCTCCTCTCCTCCTAGTGCTTTCACACCTCAAACCCATCCAATCTATGGAGATGACCCAGGAAAACTAATACCTGTCTCTGGCATTTATCAGTTTGCATGACAGGGTCAAGCATCTTCCTGCTCCGGCAAAAGGGCAAATACCAAGTTGCTGATTAAAATCCTATAGTCTTTTCCACTACAAAACACAAGATTGAGTTCTTCAGCTCCTGTTTCTATGGGAGAACCTCCTCCTCTCCACCTCCTTCTCCTTGGTGCTACTGCAACAGAAAGGCAACACGGCAGCAATTTACAGTCTGCTGTGGTCAACAAGAACGTCGAATTGAAAATTGGACAGGAATCTCATGAAGTTCAACACAGAGAAGAGCAAAGTCCTGCCTCTGGAGAGGAACTGGGGAGCACCTCTCTAGGCTGGGGGTCACGCAGCTGGAAAGCAGCTTGGCAGAGAAGGACCTGGGGGTGCTGGTGGACACCAAATTGACCATGAGCCAGCAATGTGCCCTCACTGCAGAGAAGGACAACCTTCTCCTGGGCTGCATTAAGTATCGCCAGCAGGTTGAGGGAAGTGATCCTTCTCTGTTCAGCACTGGTGAAGACACATCTGGAGTACTGTGTCCAGTTCGGGGCTCTCCAGCACAGACAGACATGGACATACTGAAGAGAGTCCAACAAAGGGCCATGGAGGTGATGAAGGGACTGGAGCATCTCTCTCATGAGGAAAGGCTGCAGGAGGTGGGACTGGTCAGCCTGGAGAAGAGAAGGTTCGGGGGGATCTCATCAATCTGTATAAATGACAGTGCAAAGAGGACAGAGCCAGGCTCTTCCCAGTGGTACCCAGTGGTGGGACCAAGAGGCAATGGGCACACACTGAAACACAGGAGGTTCCTTCTGATCATCAAGAAACACTTTTTTACTATCAGGGTGACTGAGCACTGGCACAGGTTGCCCAAGGAGGTGGTGGACTCTCCATCCTGGGAGATATTCAAAAGCCATCTGGATGTCGTTCTGGGCAACCAGCAATAGGTAGCCCTGATTGGACCAGATGACCTCCAGAAGTCCCTACCCACCTCAACCATGCTCTAATTCTGGATATAGCAGATTTTCAGAGGACCAAGGGTTGTACACGTCCTGCTATGCAAGACCGCTCATCTTGTATCCCCTGCACAGCACTGACATCGCCTCAAAAGCTCCTCTTAATAAAACCCGAGTATCCTATAAGTCCAGCCTAAAAAAAAGCCCACCCAAGGTCATCTCAAGCAGCACCGTATGGGCTGTAGTTCACAGCTTGTGTACTGCTTTGTTCAGTAGGAAGAGATAGGGCATCATTAACCACCTTCTACGTCAGACAACGCTGAGGAGGAAATATACGCCTTGACATACGGCAGGCCATAAATTTGGCAGCACGGGTCTGTTGTAATATACATCACCTCTTCCAGAGACCATCAGTTACCCTCTGCCAGCGCATTTCTCTTTATTAGGTGACCAGATGAGCAAAGGTGTAATACTGCAGATACCTGGAATAAAACCAAACATCTTTTTCTCCTCCCATTGACCTCCCTCCAGCATCCGAGCAACCTAACCCAATTATTACTACAGCGGCACAGGGATTTTCTGGATAACACTTATGGTCCCCCCCGCCACAAGAGCATTCATGCCATGAAGGATCTTGTTTGGCACTCCAACACCTCCAGAAATTTTATTGCTCTAAGCATGCCAGATTATGGCAGGTTAACATGGGCTTCTCTGAGACAGCTTCAGATAAAGCTGTCATCTACAGCTGCATTGTAAACTCGTTTTCTTAATTGCCTTGTCATTAATATTCGCTTCAACATGCCACTAGTTTGAAGATCCCCCAAACCAGCTTGTTGCTGCAATGATCTCCCTTACCAGTAGATACTGGTGAGGACTGGCAGTGCATCCCATGAAATGCAGGTGGGCTGGTCCTCCAAAAGCAAGCTCAAACTGTGCAACCACAGGCTGCCTCCTGCAATAGCAAGTGCCTTCAAGAAAGCTCTACACGCTTCAAATAATTTAATTTGCTTTCACTTTGGGCTGGACTAAATAAGTCACCTAGCAGCCGGCACTATCTTTTCATGTCATATACTTGTACATCTCTTAATACTGCTGGGACCAAAAAATATAGACCTGGAGATGACACGATTGCTGTTACTGTTCCTCAAACCATTGGCGCCTTAGAGGCTCACTGCACCTCCTGCAACATGGTGAAGGCTGCCCATCTGTAAGCAGAAGCCTTTGGTCTTCAGACAGTATTTCCACACTAGGAACCACTCTGTACATTTTTTTAAATGCACCTATATTTGTAATTATGTGTGCAAACATGCAAATATCACCTGCAGAAGCTGCCCCGAAGAACCGTCTCAGTCCTTAATAGAGAATGAATGATCAAAGCCATAGAAGAAAGCCAACTACAGTCCCTCAGTGTCCCAGAGGAAGGTTTCCTTGGCAGGTCGGGACACCAGGATGTCTTTTTTCTCAGCCAGCAAACCTTTTTAGCTCATCTGCAATGAGTCGGGGGGAATGGGCTTGGATTTGGGCCAAGCCAACCGAGTTGTGTTTGCTCGGTAGCAATGACCCTTTGCTCAGGATTCAGGTTTGAGAGTTGCAGGAAGCACAGAGCTCAGGGAAGGTCCCAACCTCAAAAAAGTCTTATACGTAGCGTAGATACAATTTAATTGACTTCCTGGATGAGTTAGAAAGCACCGTCCTCCTGCAGCTGCTGGAGGGAAGCAAGGGACGGAAGAGTAGACCCAGGTTTCACCCCTCCATGCCCCAAGGGTGGCTACAGGGGAGATGGGAGGAAAAAAAAAGAGTGAAAAAGTCTGAATTTGGCCTGGATCAGCTGTTCTCCTGCTAAATCTGTTGATAAAACAGGAGCAAACCCCCTGGAAAATGCCCATGCAAGGGGTTTCTCCAGCCGGCAAAGGCACGCAGGATAGACACTGTGCTCTCCATCACCTACAAGGGACCTCGTCTGCTACTTCTACCCTTGTGTAAGCAAACAGTGGCCAGATATGAGCTTGATTAAATAGACGAAGCATCACATTTTCTTGTCGCTCAGCTCTCCTCTGCTGATTTAATTGAAAGGGCTTTGCAGAGCTGTGTCCTTGCCACTTCTTAAGTGGTCAGAGAATGGGTTTGTTATGCGGAGTGAAGCGTAGAAAGGAAAAGCAACCGCGCATCTCTCTTTTAATGCGACAAGAAAAAAATCAGTGAAAGCTCTGGGCTGCTTCGCAAAAACCTCGCCTGGATTTTTGCAGGGTTCATGGGCACAACCTGAACGCAGTTGTCTCAACCCAACTGTGCCAGCGCCGTCGGCTTTCAAGTGCCATTTCATTTCTGATTTGCTTTGAACTCTTGCTTCCCCTTGGAGATAAATTCCCTGAAAAATGTCACTCGACTACGGCAGATTCCTGCATGCAGCTGTGAAGCAGCTGCTAAGCATCATCAAAATAAGAGCTGCATTTTACCATGGTATATAAGATGTGGATGGAGATTTCCTCACACCGTGACCTTGTGCACTGCAAAGCAGCTGCAAAAACCTCCCATTTTGAGTTGGACCATTTATCTGGCATGGCTTTCCCATCTTCAGCCATCAGAAAAGCCCATAACTACGTGACCCAATGGCTCAGAGGAAAGGACTAAAGGTAGGAAAGTCACCGCCAGGATTGTACCTACCTCCCCCAAAAGTATCCATCACCACCAAAGCAAGCCAAGGCATGAATGCATGAATGCCTTTTGCCCATCAGCCACTATCACGCAACAACCAGCACAGGTGTTCCGCTCTCCAAACCCTTTGCAAAAGCCCTTTCCCCTCCTGTAATGCTGTGCCATGCATCCCATGGGCATGACAAGCCCCAAACCAGTGAGTTTGGGTGGACTAAACCGAATATCAGAGATGGTTTCCAAGCTGCCATCATTCCTGTGTCACCAGAGGGTCTTCCCAGTACAAGGCAAGAGCTGAGGAGAAGCGTGATGGAGCTAGGAGTCAGGGACACAAAGAGGAGAGCCTCTGCCTTTTGGTTTGCTGTAGGACTGGGTGCTTGGTGATAACATGCAAGAGCTCTCAAAAGCCTCTGGAAAAGCACATGTCCTTGTTCACGTACCCTTCCCACTTGGGGACAGGGCAGCAGGAGTTTCTCTCCCTCCCTGTACTTTGGAGTCAATCAGAATGGGCTTGGAAAGAACATTAATTATTAATTAATCGGGTTTTTTCGCCCCTTCTTCCTGGATCCAGTGATAAAATCTGCCAAACCCTGCAGGGCACTGACTGTTTGCTTTGCTTCATGCCGCTGGTGTTTGCAGATGCAGACCTGCAGCTTACCGACCCCTGCAACCTTGCTATGACTTTGCAAATGCCGTCCCTCCAGCTTCGCTCCCCTCAACAGCCTGTATGGTTTTGCAGCATCACGCCATATTTTCTGTAGGATTGCAGCTCCAGGATCAATTAGATAGACAAGCCAGGCTGAGATCTTCATCAAATTCACCCTAGAGATGCTTCTCCAGCAGCGTCATAGGAGGTTGACAGAGGCCCATTGAGGCAGGTAATAAAGCTGGAATTTCACTTGGCTTTTCTTCCATGATTACTTCTCCTTGGTGGATGCTTCAGGAGGCAGCAAGACATGGAGCTGGAAGGAAAGTGATGGAAATGAAGCTTATTGCTGGAGGGGCCAAGTCACCTCCTGGGCTTTGCAAGTCCAGAAGGGAGAAGCTTGCAAGTTCATCTTGCAAAGCCACCATCTCAGCTGATAAGGCAGGACAATCTCCCTGCAGTGCAGAACACAAATGAAACACAACACTTTTGCTAATAAAAACCCCTTCGTTACATCCCAGCTACTTCCCAAAGGCTGAAAATGTACAATTAGAAACAAATTTGGGGCAACCACCCCTGGTACTTACACATGATGGCAGCACCGATGGGATAAGCATCCATGGGGCTAGATGGCCCAGATTCCTCCTTGCAGATGTAAATCTGCAGGTAGTTGCTGAGGATGGGAGGTCTTGTAGGGAGAGAGATGCTCAGCAAAGCCCAGAGCAGATAGACCATGATGCGCTGATGTGTGTCCTTGGGGTAGAGCCTCATCCTTCTGCAAAGCTCTGGAGCACATTGGTGGTTTACATGTTAGACCCAAGCAGCCTATGAAGGGGAAATGCAGCTCCTCTGATGTGGGAGAAAGCAGGAGGAGAACAAGAGATGCTGAGCACACGTAACAAGTACCTGAGGATATAGTTTTTAGCTAACAAGTACATGAAATTATAGGTTTTTAGCTAAAAGCAGCCATCCAACTGACCCTATGGTCTTCCACAATCCATGGAGACTGGGGATATTTTTCCAGGACCCTTGCTTTCTGCTACCAATTTACTCTTACTCAGATCCCATCACTCTTTGCCTGCAATTAGGACACGACTCATCGGGAAAAAAAAATTAAAAAATAAAATAATTAAAAAAAAAAAAAATCAATAGGCAGCCAGATAACCCTACCATAAATACATCCTCATCCAATCTTCCTGTCCCTTCAATAAGGCAACAAGATTTGATCTAGGCAGCACACACAGAATGATAAACCGTGTGTGCACGCACAGGCGTAATGATTTAGCACAGCAGTTGCTTTGCAAGCCAACATCTAAAGCTTCCAAATTTAGCCCTTGTTCAAAGGCTTGTACAGATCTAACATTGTATTGATCTGATATGCGTGAAAGCCGAGGCAACATGTCTGAGAGGAGACAATCCCACTAGTTCCCTTTTCGAAAAATCATTGTGCATTTGTTGAATAAGCAAAAGAAACAGCAAATCCAGCAGATAGGTGAAGATCACAAGCAAACAACTGCCTCCCCACCCCAAACCTGGGGTGGATATGCACGGTCAGAACAGATTGAGTTTCACCAACTTGCTCTTTTATGCAATTTTTATTTATTTATTTATTTATTTATTTAAATGCAGGTATTCAGGGTTAATTACCTATTAGCAGAGTCCTTGTCCTTAATGAAGATATTTAAAATGCACAGAAAGGGGAGATGAGTCCTTCTGTTCTCAGATACCCTCTTGCATAAGGAAGGAGGATGGATCAGCGAGCATGTGCTGGATAAAAACTAAGTCCCCAAACCAGTCTTGCCCCTCAAAAACATCATGTTGTATTAAAGAAGAATGCATAATGGCATCCTAAGAAAGCAATTTGCCATTGCTGACACACAAAACCACTGCCGTTACAGCCTCTAGCTTGCAAGATCAGGCTTTCCTTCCATGCAACAGGGCCCTAAAACCAACTGGAGGTTTCAAAAATGCAATGAAGATCCCCATTCTGGGAAATACAATGAGTTTTGTCCCGGTCAGCTCAAACCTACGAGAGTTTTGAAAGTGACTGGGTTTTAAATGGGGCAAAAGCAGACGAAGGAGCAACATGACTGGCATTACATCTGCCTGCCTTTGGCTCTCCAGGTAGTCACCTACAGCCACTTCTCGATGGCGTGGGCACCCTAAAAGCATTTACAGAATGTAAATCCTTGGCTCTTCTCTAACCCATCCTTTCTGAGGAGCCCAAAGTGCTTTCTAGTGCCATCCCAAGACTGGTACCTGATGGGACTGCCTGCAGTGGTCTAGACCCCGAAACGCAGGAGGTGTAAGAGAACGACGGGAAGAGAGCACGGGGATCCCAAAGGGTGCTCAGTCACAGCGTGCTCGAGGTGGGAAGGGACCTCTGAAAGTCATCTGGTCCAACCAGGGCCACCTAGAGCTGGATGCCCACGACCACATCCAGATGGTTTTTGGATCTCTCCAAGGATGGAGACTCTGCTCAGCTCTTTGCTCAACCACTGGGCTGCACCCACTCCTTGAATGGAGAAATAAACCCCCAAAGTGGGAGTCAAGCCTGCTGTGGTTTGCTGAGATGCCAGTTGCTCTGGACCAAATGCTTCTGGGATGTGTTTTTTTTTTTGACTGGGATGTATTTTTTTGAGGCAGCCTGGACTCGTAGGACCTCTATCCATGTGGATTTCTGGGCACTGTGCAGAAACACTGCTTCAAAAATATGTGATTAGATGTTCTGCACCCTGCCCTGAAGGTCAAGAACTCACTCAGTCTGTTTATATCTTTAAAAAAACCTGCACTCACAACCCAGCCCTTTATCATCTCTTAATGTGAAATGTGACACTGCTCCCTCTGTCACATGGTAATTTAGAAACCCTTGCCTGTACCCTCCACAGCTTCGCCAATCCTGTTTACTTTACATCTTCAGAAGACAAACTGGAAATCTGCTTGAAATTAAAGACTGATGAAGAATTTAACTCCTTTTTTCCCCTGTTCTCCTTTTTTTCTTTTCTTTTCTTTTCTTTTCTTTTCTTTTCTTTTCTTTTCTTTTCTTTTCTTTTCTTTTCTTTTCTTTTATCTTTTCTTTTCTTTTCTTTCTATTAATTTCTATTAATTTCTGTTTCTGTTTCTTTCTATTTCTGTTTCTCTTTCTTATTTCTATTTCTATTTCTATTTCTATTTCTATTTCTATTATTTCTATTTCTATTTCTATTTCTATCCAATTTTTATTTTTTAATGTTTTTGTTGAGCTGAGCACAAATTTTAAAAGGTGAAAAAAGAAAAAACGTTCCCTGCTTTTTCCCAGGAATATCAGCATTTTCAGGAGACTGTGCAAGCTCCTTGTCACAAACCACCTGGGTATTAGGTATCTGACACCCCATGAGCAGCCTGTAAATCCCGCCTGTAGTAAAAACTGCCCTCCACACCCCAGAGATAATGGGAGGGGTGGAAAAAAAGTCATCGAAATGCAGCATTGCTCCAACCCATTCACTGCAGGCAGCGGTGAGCGGAGCATCAAGAAATAGAAGCAATGGGGGAGGTGGGTCCTTTTAAGGGTCACTGCACTGATAAATCAACTTTTTTTCCTACAGCTCCAGCAGCATCTTTGGTCCAAAAGTCCTGGTAATGGTGAATTCAACAGGACATTTCAGTGGCTCTGGAGTTTTGGGCTCTTTGCTGGGTGGCCCTTGTGGGTGTCAAATATTTTTGAGTATAGAACAAATACAAAATAAGCCTTTAAAAAAATTAATAAAAAAAAATAATAATAACAACAACAACAACCACCACCACAACAATAATAACAACAACAACTCAATTTGGCCCCAAAGCCCTTTTTCTTCCTTCCAAAAGTCTCACCCTTTACACTTTCCTGAGCACCTTCACTCTCAGAGGGGCCGCTCATTAAGCCAAGCATAAAAAAAAATAATTGCTAGAGCTCTTTAACACTCACATCCATAAAATTACATGCTAAAAAGCCACAGTTCTGCCCATTTCTGCCAAAGCCATTATCTTTTTTAAACAGCTCCATGGCTTTGATGCTCTGCATCTGTCGTCTCGTAAGAGGAGACAAGATAGGGAAGGGAATGAAGAAAGGTTTTTCAGGGGAGGTCAGGCTTTTACAGTCACCCATAAACTATTTAGCAAGGGAAGGACATCAAAACCAGAACATTTTATTAACTTGACAATAAGAGAGAATAATCCTGAGAACAGTGCTTTTAAAAACCAGGGATGTCCAGTTTCATTAGCTTTGCCCAGATGCTTATGAAGCATGAGAGGAGGGGAAGGGCTGTAGCCTGAGGACTCATTGGCACTCACAGATTAATTTGGATTAAGAGTGTGTGTGTGTGTGGTGAATTAAAGGAATTTTGCTGTTTCTATGCAGTGTCCAAAAAATGGGATTATTCAGGAAAAGCTGCTCTGGAAAGAAAAACCCTGCAAGAGCTCCTGCCTCGACCATCCTGTGCTGCTGCTGCTGCTGGACGAGGAGAAACATCTCCAGAACCTGCCACAATGGAGCTGCGAGCCCTGAGTTGCACCCTTTGGCAGAACATCAATGAGATTTACAGGGATGGCCCAGAAAAGGCCTTTTTCATTGGGGCTGAGCCTACGAACAGCAGATCACGCTCCAGAAGAAGCTGGAAATAGTGTCATCCTCTCTTCCAGAGCTTTCTCAAACGCATCCATTTAAAATTCTTGCAAAGCCTGAGGGTGATTTCTTCTCCCTCTGCATCTTCTGAGCTACTTGCAGCACTTTATATATATATATATATATAAAAATAAAGAAATAAAAATAAAAATAAAAATAATATTTATATACGCGCATCTCTATAGCTGTCCTGCTTTCCTCCATTCACAAACATTGCAAACCCATCACCATCCGCCCAGTCTCACCATCCACAGCCTGCCACCTCCATGGATAAATGAGGGTCGTGGGAGAGTAAATTTGAGGTGTCAAAGGTAAATGCTAAACCTCAGCGATGGTACAAAGGTGGCAGCCACCGAAGACTTTCAATTTGCTGTGAGCCATGGACCGTACTTACCACAGAGTGAAGAGCATCCACCTGTGGAGGATGCGGCCACAACCATCCATCAGATAACCTCGGTGTCATGATACAAGCTGTGCAAGCAAACAAAGAGAGGCAGATTCTGCAGGAGGCAAGAAGAGCCTGCTGGAAAAAAATATAAAATATATATAAAAATAAGTAATAATTTTAAAAATTGCATGCAAAAGCACACCACCAATACCAATGTCTCCAGGAACCTGAGGGCAAACCCAAAGCGAGACACACTTAGCATGAAGCTTCTAAACCCATGTCAAGGTGCCAAGAGCCACCAGGGATTTTGCAATTAGTATTGATTTTGTGCCCAGGGTGCTCTGGCTGCTATGGTGATAGACAGCAGCATAAAACCTCGCTACTGATTGACATCCAGCTCGTCAGGCTGGTGACGAGTACCAGATCATCCCACTTAACCTCCTGGGTATTGCATGGCAGAGGATCTCATCCATCTACCCTGGACTTACGAGCTCAGACTAAACTTAAGGTAAGCTTAGTTACAAGCTTAACTAAAGGGAAGGTTTCGATCTTTGGGGGCAGCCACCATTTTTCATCATTTCTGATAGTTAGCTAATTCTGATGTTAATTAACCAGTTCTACTTATTCTCCCTCAATTCTCCTAAGAAGCCACCCAGTTCTTCCTGGAGAGGTTGAACCAAACATCTGAAGGGTCAAGACAAGGAGGAGTCAACTGGGGAGTCTGGCACCCAAATTTTTACGTCTTTAAAGACCATGGTAAGGGTGATGGGCAACCATCCCTGGAAGCTGCAGGTGAGACCAACCAGAGATGACTGATGCATGCCCATCTGGTCCAGTGCCTCTGAAAAATCAGATCTTGGGACTCTGAGGAGCACGACTTGCTCTTGAAATTAAGATTTCGTGTTTTCTAGGCTTTGTAGGTGCTTCTCAAGCAGTCCATGGTTCAGCCAAAGCCCTGGAAACAGATGAATGACAGACCGGTGTCCTCTTAAGGGCAAGGAATTAACTCTGCAGGAAGAAAAGACACAGTTTAGCAGCAAACATTTTATTAAAAGTCAGCAGCGAAAACAACTGTGTAATTCCCAGCACTGTGGGAAATGCTGCGTGAGAGGTTACAGCCTAGCATTTGAAGTGAGGCAAAGCAGATCTTCATAACGATGCCTTGCAACTTTGCCATCTGCTGCTACGGGCAGGTAAAAAAGAGAGGTGGGACATTGCCCAGATCTGGTCTTTTGGCATTTCTTTGCAGTGAAAAAGATTATATTGAACAGCACATACATGAAGCATCATTTCAGCTCGAGGACCAACACCAGGCTCATCATCTTCATACCAGAACTGGTGATCTCTCTGTTGTACTTCATGCACGTTGGATTTTAGGTGCTGGTCCCACCAGTCCAGTTGGATGCACCTTCTACTTTTGTAGCCTTTGCATGGAGCGCATTTGCACAGATGTCTCAAAAAGAGCATATTAACTTAATATATAGAAATGCAACATGAAAGCTGATTGAAACTAGCCCGTGGAGTGACAGAACGATTCAGTATTTTGTCATCCTTCCAGCAGCTCTTTGCTAAAAACATCTTTTCATTTCTAAAGGTTATGAAAGCCTCATTTTGAAAGGCCAAGAGGAACTTGCGCGCGTTGCTCCACAAGGGGATGCACACATGTCAAAAAAGCTGGTGCATTTAATTTTTCAACATCTCGGTCCACTTTTCCCTCTCTCTGGCAAGCTCAAGAGAGAAAATAAACTAAGGGAGCTTGCAGGAGTCCTCATAGCTGCCTCCTCCCCTTTGCTGTCAACCCCCTGCATGGGGCGATGAGAAATCCACACTAACGAGCGCATCCTCGTACAGGCTCTGAAAATTGGCTCTGGCCCTTGAACTCCCAGGCATCCTCACTGTTTCCATGAATTTTTTCCAGCCTTTATTGTCCCTCCTGAGATCTGGGCATCAACTTTTCCATGCAGCACTCCTGGCTCAGGACCGAGCAGCCTCGGTCTAACAAAGCGCCATATAACTGTGTTATAATCACAGTTATTCAAATTATTCTTCTTTTTCAGATACTCAACTGGTGCAAAGCAGCAAGGCAGACTAGTTTAGTTTACTTCCACCTGAAAAACCACGGAGGACCAATTATTGAGCTTCACCCTGTGCTGCAGAGTCAGGATTTCGAGGGGGCTACTCAAAGACTTCCTCCAAACTGGGGAAATTCAGGTTGCAATTTGAAACAAAGCCCAGCTTGCACCTGCATCAATGTGGATGCTCGCACAGTGCTGTGTTGCACAGATGGGACCAATATTTCCTATTGTCATGCACGTAGTGTGCTTGTTCACATTGGAAGGAAAGCAGGGTTTTGCTGCTTGATCAAACTGGGAAGATTTCATCCCGCTTTGCACCAATTTAGTGTCTGCATGAGGAATGGGACGTTGATGCCCACATGCGTTGGGAACAGGAGTGAAGGTAAACTCAAGGTTTTACTCAAGCTGTGAGTAAAAACCCACCCTGGGGAGTTGTTGGGGTTAAAAGGATCCTTGAAAGGATGTTTTCCTCCTTTTTCTTCAAAGGTTTGTAAACCCACGGGGGTCAAAAAACCCCAAACTCTGGGCAAATTTCATCTTTGAGGAAGGACATGGCAAGCTCCTGCAGAGAGGATGAGCAAAGGCGACTGACCTCCCAGGGTACTGTGCCTCCATCACATCAGGTTCAGCATCCCAGCCCTTTTCTCAGCAAGGAGACAGCCCGTGCATTGTAGAGACAAGGACTGGGAGAAGCGGAGCATCACGTAGGTTTGGCCACATCCCATTACCAGAAAATGCAGATTCTGATGGATGCACCCAGTTAAATATTTTTCTCTTTCTTCTCCAACACTATTTTTCTTCCCTCCCTCTCAAGCTAACCCTCTCTTCTTCTTTAATGGTCTTTTAAATACTTTATAGCACATTTAATGATCCATTTAGCTTATACACAGCTGATATTTTCGTCAGATGATAAAGGGGCTTTTACCTCTAGAGATCAAGGGCTACAAATACATGACATTTTTCCTTCACTGTAGCCATTAATTACCGTTTTTCATTTCAAAGATATGATAAATCAGCTGAGTTACAGCTGCCCAGAGAAACATTTTTCCTTACACCTTCCCCGGCACAGCCCATACTGCAGAAAGCCACCCAGTGCATGTTAGGGAAGAAGTAGCCCAGGTCTGAAGAGAGGGAAAAAGACAGAGCATGGCAGCTTTCTACTAAATGGCCTGATAAATGGGATTTTCTTTCTGCTGCCAGTTGTTTCTAGGATACTACTGATTCTTCCACATAGAAGATTAGGTAGCATGCAGACAAGAGGAGCTTTGCAAAAGCCAGGAGGAACCTCTGAGTACGCAAGCTGCTGGCCACCACATGGGGTTTTTTTTGCTGAGCTGTTTCTGCCTGTAAATAAATCTTCTCCGAAGGAAAAGCAAGTTCAGGGACAGGACTCCCACCTTCCCATCCAGCATCCTTTCGACGCAGAATAACTACCAGGTTGCTCTTTCAGCTGGTGGGAAATCACCACCTCCCATGCAAGTCCCCACTAAAGAGCAAGCCCTTAGAAGACCGATGCAGTGGGTGTGTGCAGATTAAGCAGCAAGGTTTTGTTGTTGTTTTGGTTTTGTTAGCAGCATTGCAGGAGGTCCTCTGGAAGATTAACCCACAGGCACTGTAGATTTGAGGTAATTAACGCTAAAATCGTGGCTCTTCACTAAGCACAGGAGAGGCTTGTGCATAATTAAGCTAGAAATAATAAAAGCTGGTATGAGAGAGATAAAACTACCCGCCCTGCCATTTTTATTTGCAAGTCATCCACATGCACCACAGGGAGTTCAAGCTGTGGACAATTAATTAGAGATGTTCAGTGATCATTCGTGGCGCTGGTGTGACCAACCTGGTTTAGCCAAAGTCACCCTGGTTCCCCACGCAGATGCGAGATGCTGATGGGGTGAGGAGGGTGAAAGTCACCCACAAATCCCCTGCAAGTGGGGAAAAAAGGGGTGGGGGGGGTCAGCAAGTTTTTTTTTAATCCCCATCTTGCTCTGTGCTTTAGAGGAAGAAAACTTGCATTTCAGAGTGGAAACGGCGACAAATTGTGAATTTGCAGTTCTGCCAACATTTTAAAACTTTATATGGCCACAATAACGACACAAACTAAGAGGAGGAGAACACACCTTCTGCTCTCCTGTCCCACTTTCACAGCTGCATGTGCTTTATGCACTTTTTTTTGCAAGGTCCATAATGCTAAAAAATGCTCCAAGAAACATTTACGACCTCTGCTGCCCTCCCTAACACTGGTTGCAGCAGACATACATTCCTCTGCAGCTGCCGTGGCTCCAGGGAAGAGAAATATATATTAAGCCTTAGCTGATTATTTGCAATCAGACCAGAAATGGCAGAGATACAGAGAGGAGGTGGAAAAGATGTGGTCCTCTTCATCCCTGGAAAGCTGCCTTCCAACGTGCCATTATACCTTGCATTGCCCTTGGATGCAGAATAGCCAAGTGCAAAGCAAGTGCAATGCAATATCCTCCTTGCAGACCAATTTTCAGGCCTGTTTTACATTGGCTGTTTTGGCAAGGGGAGATTTTCAGAAAGGACACACTATTGTTTTTTTCTTTTTTCCTTGTAATATTGAGTCAAGGTAAGCCCAGGCAGGAGATACTACATCAGTGGGGTGAATGAAGAATGGAAAACTTCTGCCTCATCGTCTACCTGCATTTTATATTTACTATTTTAGTGGATAGCAAGCTATAAAATGAGCCTAAATACAAGAAGCCTGGCTTAAGCTGAAAAAGCCCTTCTTTTCCCATCACAAAGATAAAACACTCCTGCATGAGCTTAAGCCCCCTCAGCTGCTTCTCCAGTTCATTAAAGACTAATTTCTTGGCTATTTGAGAGCTTTTCAAGGTCAGCCTGAAAGCAGCACACCTATGAACTGCCTCCCAGAAGCCTGGCTTAGCCTTACATGGGCACAAAAGGCATAAATTTGATTTTAAGAGGGGGGGGTTCTGTGCAAGGAGCAGAGCAATGCTCGCAAACAGCAGAGCAGCCAGGGAAATTCCTGGGGAAGAAAAAAAAAAAGTATAAAAATTGCTGGAGGTGAAGTTTTGCTGGTATTGCAACTGAAGAAATAGGATATATGGAAGAGATTCTCAAATGGGCAATGGCACAAGAAAAACTGATACAGAAATACTAGAAATCTGAATTATCCTCTATCTCTAATTTCATCAGCAGATGAAATTTTTTATTTTTGGGCACCAAAATCTGTAATAGAAGAGCTTATCCAGGAGAAAGGAGCATATGGTGAGTAAAAGGAAAGGAAAACTCCCCAAAACCCAGTGATTCATGATGCTGGTTGGCCTGAAAGAAGTGGGTTGAGTTGGGAAATTGTTTTGGCTGGGCAAATTAAAGCCAGTTAGATATGCATAAGGCACATCATCTAGGGTGGATAGGGGGAAAATGGGCTTCAAGTCCATAAGGAATCATTTGCTGCATGGAAACTCTGATTTTCCACTTCTAAACACTTACATAGCTGTAATTCTTAACATTTTACTGGCAGACACTGGTGTTGTTTTGGGTTTTTTTTTTTTTTGGTTGGTTTTTTTTTTTTTTTAATTCCCCCCATTTTGTTGTTGTTGTTGTTGGTGGTGGTCTTTGTTTGGGTTTTTTCCTTGTTTGGGGTGCATGGGTGGTTTTTTGTTTCTTTCTTGGTTTTTGGGGGGGTTTTATTTTGCTTTCAGTTTTGCAGAAACTCTTCCTGTATAGACATTTCCCCCCTGCTCTCCCATCTGCAGCACCCTGGGCAAGTCACACCATTTTTGCTTTTTTTTTTCCTTGCTTTGCCTTTGAAGTTTAGCACCAGCCATGATTCTGTAAAGTTATAACCCAAGTTGTTACAACCAGGTTAGAAAACTTGTTTTATAAACCAAATGACCCAGAAACCTTAAGGCTTGGTGAGAAAGGGACAACTGTAACATTGGATAAAACTGGAAATTCACATGCACAGGGAAAGATAGCACCAGGTGAGGAGATTTTAAATGCAGTTCTGATCTTGTTAAATCCTCAGCTCTCAAAAAAGAAGCAAGAAAACCAAAATACACAAACCAAACCCAAAATACACCCTACTCTTGAGTTTGCTCATATTGACTTTCTCCCATTTTTGTCCCCAGAATGCATTTCTGATGGTGATGCAGAAGTTCAAAGTGTGCAGCAGATGCAATTAAATTAAAGCTACAGCAAGGGGAAGGAGAGTCTGAAATAAGATTACACAGACAATTCTATTAAAATTTCCTTCTTATTCAGAGAGCGCTTGATAGACAGCTTGAAGAACGGCTTAATTACAGTTTTAAACCTGTGTAGAGTCAGACATTTACCATACCGCTCGAGTTATTAACTCTGATTTCACAGGAACAAGAGACAAAATAGATACTGCAGGTTTACTGGTGCATTTCTCGATGCAAATTTAAAAAAAGGAGAATTTGCGGGATGTATGCGCACCCAAGAGACAGCAGATATCTCATAGTTGAGTGGATAGAAGTGGAACAAGAGCCAGCTGTCGGAGGTATAAACCAGATACACGCATGCAGGAGGTGACAAATTGATGATCACAATAAAACCAGACTCACTTTGAACCGGTACAGATGACAGCAAGCACGTCAAGGTGCAGAAGTCCTCCGATTTCTGAAGGAATTTCAATAAAACATTAAGAGAATAATTTTTAACATGAATTTTTAAAACCAATCCATGTTCCCAACCTAGTTCAGTCCTTTTAACAGCCCTTGCACCATAAAAGTTCCTGAGTCATCCTTATTTTTAAGTAAATCCTTGAAAATTACTGAAGCATGGAAAAAACGTAGACTGCTGAAAATTACATATTTCCTCCTTTAAAAAAAAAAAAAATTAAAATAAACTATTGAATTAGAAAAAGTAGAGGGGGCGAAAGCACCCCAAACCATTCACAATATATTCCCAGCATAGAGATGAGGGGAAAAGTGTCTTTTTTCTGCCTAAATGGCTTGGCTGGGTTGAAAACCTTCTTAAGCACTCGCAGGAGCTCTTCCCAGGATGTCACCTTAGTTCAAGCAGTAAAATGGGGTGAAAGTGAAGGGTGTGTGCAAATTCAGTCCTGTTTGACTGAATTAAGAATATAAATTGATTTTTCCCCTTTTCTTTGATTCAAAGTGCCTCCTAAATAAAGCAACACAGTTAATGAACCGGGGTATGGTTCAAATCCCATTTACCCCAGCAAAAGCTAACTAGCCAGATGGCGTGGTGGGTGGCGGAAGGGGGAGCTCAGCCCATGATATGAGCACCATCGCTTGGAGAACAGGTTTGATTATATCTTCTCAATGTTTCAAATGTAATTTTGGGGATTTCAGGTCTTTCATGCTCTGGCTCAGAGCGCAGTGGCATTACACGCCTCTCCAACATCTTTTACACCAAGATATTGCCCATGAAGGGTGAGCCTCCATCCTCTAGCACCAAGTCAACCCAAGATTGAGTTTGAAGAGCTTTGGGGCTTTTTTTCCTCCCTAAAATATAAGGACTGCTAATGAATCTACTGAGCTGAGAAATTCTGCCCTGTGTGACCCTTTCTGTCAAAGCAAGGCTGGGAGGGAAGCCTGCATTGTCCACAAGCTCATCAGCTCTTACAGCAGTTGCCAGTTAACACAAGAGCCCATAGGAAGGCTTTGCCTGTGCCTCCTGATCTGCTGTTATCCATCCTGTTCATGGCAGTGGTAAGCTCTCTGGGTGGGGATTTCTCTCCTATAACTTCATCTCTGAGGATGAGCAGGGCTACTAGGGTTTGAAGTGCCACCATGAGACAAGAAAAGCTCCTCCTGAAGTTGCAGCATCAACTGTCCTGAGCAGGGCCACCAGAGAAACACATAAAACTCTTACTGAAAACATCTGTGGCCCTTCCTTGCCCCATCTTCTTCATCTACGTGTGGTCCCGTAGCAAACCCTACTCATCTAAACACAATCCTTGCCCTCAAACACCAGACATCCTGTCGAGAAGCAATGTGTGATTTGTGCATCAGCCCTACAGCTGCTGAAAATGGGACGATAGAACCCCACTTGCTGGTGAGAAGGTCCACTGACACCCAAAAGGGACCCAGCACAAAAAAATAATACACCAGCACTGATTGAACTTGCTGCCAGGACTTGGGCCATAGTGCAGCTTAAGGAGCTGCAGAGAGGCACATCACATTCTTGGTTTCTCCTATCGCTCATCAATTAATACCCAACTCCAGCCCCAGGCTTTGAGGTTAACCACAGACACTGTATTTCTGCTCAGTCTTGACATTTGCATGCGCAACATTTCACCTGCCATTTCTTTAGCAGATTTTTTTTTCCTGCAACCTCTCATTAATGCGTCTTTGCAGGGTTAAGAGGAAGGTTATGTTTATTACCATCTCCTCATTGATTCTCCCTAGAGAAGGTGCTGGCAGGTGGGCAATCCTATGATCTATCGGCCCACTTTAGCAGATCACCACTGCCAGAGCCATTGCCACGCTATCTGTTGTTATTCTACAGGTTGAATGATTTGACCAATTCATCTGTAGAAGATAAATAAATAGTGTGAGACAGATGTTCAATTTTGCCTCTGCTAAGGTTGGGAATGGCCAGCAAAATTTCAAGCAAGGGACAGGGTGACAATGCAGTGATGCCTTCAAGGGAGAAGGTGGAGGAGACAAAGAGAGGACAAGAGCTATCTAGAGCCCTTTTTGTACCAATCAGTCTGCAAAAAAGGAACCGTTGTCAATTAATTTAGGAACAGACAGCTCCCACCTCTTATGTGAAGGCTATTGCAATTTAGAGTCATGTTCCTAGAAGAATTTAAAGGTTTGCATCCCTGCATCATGTCCTACCACTGCTTTGCATAATTTATATGCATTTGAAGCAAGTTCATGGGCTACCACCATCTTTAGCAAACCCAGCTTGCTCTTAAGTGGACAAATGTCCTCTCCTTTCATGACTTTTCTTGCCTCACCCCTTTATTTGCCCTCTGGGAAGAGCATAAGTCACACAATTAATCCAGGCTTCCCTCCTGAAAAAAACAAACAAACAAACAAAAAACCCTGGAGCAGATTTATGGATTGTTTGTGCAGGTTTTTTGGAAGAGAAAAGTAAACAAACAAGCAGCCTGTGAGGCTGTGAAACATGAGTCTAATGACCCATTTGTCTGCACCAGCTGCAAACCAGGCTCAGCAATGCCCAGCACCCCATATCGCATACAAGCAGAGATAAGAGAAATTTGCTTGAGGCGACCAAAAGAATCAGGTCCGAGAAGAAGACAGACCTCTTGACTCAGAATTGCCCAGTAATCAGGTTTTTTTTTCCCATGTTCAAGCAAAAGGCTGCAAAGCTGCAGAGCCGTGGACGTGTTTGCAATCAATCCTTGGAAGACAACAGGCTGATTACTCCATCACACTCACCACGCAGCCGGTGACACAGTGCCCATCAGTCATCCTCATTCCTACCAGTACATCCCATTCCCAAATGCACTTACACAACCCAGCATCCTCCCGTGCAGCTGGGCATCTGTGACTGGTACCCAATATCAGGTGACAGCATCCCAGTCTGCATCACGGTCTCTTAAGGATACAACCAGAATCGTCCGACATATATTCACAGTGCTCTGCAAACTGCAATTTAGCAGGGAGGAACACCCAGACAAGCAATAATTTATTATTGTTTGGATCATGGTGGCATTAGCTGTTTGCAGTTAAAGAGGAGCCCCATTAAGACTAGAAAGGACGCAGATAGAGGGAATATCTGCCAGAAGCAGCTCTTGGCTCACTAAGGTAAGGAAAAGTAATTACCCCTACAGAACTTAAGGCTGAAGACTGCCTGAAGGACTCACATGGAAAGACAGCACCGAATGACCAAGATGGCAGGACAGGAAGGCTGAAGACTCAGTGCAAGACTGGGAGAGAAGGGGACCTCCTGAGATCACCCCCTTCCCCACAGCTTGTCCAAGAGTGGTGAGCGTTCAAGTCTTCTCATCTCAGGGATACCACCTGCATAATGCACTGCTTCACAATGTTAGTCCACCCCTTGCAGTAAGAGGAATATTTGTAAAGTGTTTTCAGCATGGCTTGTTAAGGGAAAAACCAACCACATGCAATTATGACCAATGGTGAAACTCTGAAGTCAATTCAAGCTGTAGATTGCATACCAGCAAAAGGTTCTCAAAAGGATTTGTTCCTCCTCTTCTCTTCCCCAAGAAAGCAGTAATAAGGGAAAATCCTATTTATATGTTGCTTCTGGGGGGGAGGATCAACAATAGCTGCCCAAGAAAACACAAATATTGCTCTAGCTCGTTAAAATACTGCAAGCAATTACCATCTCAGCAGGTGTGATTTTGTAGTAGGGCACAGGCAAACCGAAACACAATATAATGTTCTCAGGTTTCACATCAAGGGGGTTTTTTTGCAGTTAGATTCTCATGCAGGCATGAGCTACAACTTGAGCCAAGGGGGAAAGAAACAGTTGGTTTCAGAAAAACAAGGGAATTTTGCAGAAGAGTAAGTAGGATCAAAACTGCAGAAAGCATGCGAAACATCTCAGATTCTTCGCAGAAATACAGGACTGGCCTTCAAGATAAATCTTCCAAACCCCAGGCAAAAACAGTAACCAAAAAATATGAAAAACAGGGGACCACTCAACTATTTAGGCTGGTGGAGACATCTGGAGGTGCCCAATTCAGCCTGCCGCTCAAAGTAGGGCCAGCTCCAAAGGTAGAGCAGGTTGCTCAGTGCCCTGTTGCGTAGGGCTCTATATCAATGCTATGAGAACTTCATATCCTGACTCTAAAAACTTCTCCAGGACAGACTGCCTTGGACTGATGAAGCACACAGACTAGCCTTGAAGAAAAAACCCACCAAAAATGTGAATGTGTTGCAAAGACATTAATCCATTCCCTGCTCCTTCACTTGACAGCTGCAAGTAGCCCTGGGCCTACACAGAGTAAATATGTCCTTTAATAAAAATCTGTAAAGGAAGAAGATTTGTCTGGATGTTGCCTGCAGTGCTTGGATTTTGTTACTCATCATCCACGATCCAAAGCATCCAACTCATCCCCCTTAATTCCCATATTTATAAGAGCCGCCTGCATCCGATGGATTATTTTTCATTATGCATTATTAGTCACGGTATTTACAGAAGAGCCAAAGTGACAATGAAGATCATTGTTCAAAACACCCAAATCCTTCAGAAAGAGAGAGCGAGCATCTTTTGTTTGCTCCTGGGATATCTGCAATAATTGAAATATGAGTGGTCTGGGAACATAATGCCATTGGGGAATGCAGCTCGCCGCCAATCCGAGGTCATTCGTTAGGTTGATGCCAGAACTGGGAATGAGACACCTCTCATCCCAGGTCCATTGTCGACACCATTGCTATATGCAGGGCAAGGGCAAGCTAAAGCCAATTAGGATCAGGTGTAAAGGGATGAAGATGACTTCCCATCCACACTGCTGGCCTCTAGACTACATCGTGGGGGAGAAGAGCATGGCCATGGACCCTGTGGCCTCAGCACAGACCACAGCTAAGAGCATCTTGAGGGCATTAAGCCCTGGTTTAACTGGGCAGCACCTCTATGGAGACATAAGTGGCCATACCTCTTCTCCATGCCTGGAAGAGCAGAGGCATCCCCTGGGGAAGACAACCGCTCCCCCATCCCCCTCTATTCCTGCTCACCCATCAGCTTGCCCAAGGCACACAGGACATTTGCTGAGCCACTCAGTGCAGTTTTTATAGGGCAGAGGGTTGGGAAAACCAGAGAGAGAGAGTCAAACCTCCCTTGCAAGCACTCAGCATCCCTCCTTCCAGCTTTCTCCCCGCCTCCGAAAGGAACCATTTCCACATATGCTGCAGTCTGGCAGCCGCCCAACTGCACTCATTAAGCAAGAGCTACTGCTCCCATAAATCAAGGAGCTGGCAGCTTGTTTAATGCAGGGAGCTGGGCTATGTTTAGCTGTTGAGCTCCCAGAATAGCATCTGTTCCCAGGTACAGACCATGGGCTCGAAGGCTGCCTCTCCAGGAGATGCCTGCGGGACTGGCAGCATCCTTTCGGGCTGGATTCTCACCTCCTGCAGTCCTCAAAGTAATGTTTCTTTCAGACTCTGAAATGGGTATCATGCTACAAAACGTCTACGGGGCCATGGATGCAACTGGCTGCAACAAAAAGCTGTGAGCTGCCCCATTAAAGCAGAATGGCCCTGGGCTGGTCTTCCAGCGTCATCAAAACTCCCACTTTTGGGCTGTGAATCTCAATGTTTTCTGCTCCAACAGAAGGAAATAATAATAATAGTAAAAAAAAAATCAGAAAACCCCCATGTACTGAAATGATAGCGGGAATAAATTCCTACAAAAGCAAAACGCCATTGCACATCACCCTTGGGAAAGGCAACAAGAAAGCAAATATCCTGCAGCTGGTTTATCATACAGCTTGCTAAGTCATGGGGGAAGGGGCTCAGACAACACCTTAAAGCCAAAGAGAAGTGACATTGCAAAGCCAGGAACATTGCTTTTTTTATTCTTAGCTGCATTTATGTCCCAACCCACAAACACTGCAAGTACCTTTATAACAAAATGGTGACCCAGATTCCCAGCACGTTCATGCACTTTCCCTTGCATATAGGAGAAGAGAGAAGAGGTAACACCTTACAGTACAGAAATCCAGGTTTTTTCCCTCGTTTCTCACCAAAGCTTCAGGGAACACACGGTAGCAGTCGTTGCAGATCTGAACATCGTATCAGCAGTTGCAATTATTGCTTTCTCTTTCCTGTACTTGTTACCCAACTCCAAAGATTTGGAGCAGTATTTGCCTTTGACGCAGTGAGGTATTTCATGCTATATGTATACAAACGCAGAAAAGGCCAGGTGATGCTTCCAGCAAAGCAGACCAGCGTTTGCTCAGGGCACCAGAAAGCTCCTCAAATTACTGAACTCTTTTATTTCTGAAATACTGAGAGAGAGGGGAGGTAAAAGCATGTGGGCTGTGGCTAACCCTGGGCAATTCCTGCTTGCTCAGCATTTCTCTTGGCCAGGCCCTAGAGGAGCTTCTGGGCTCAGCACCAGAAAATATGTGGACATCCCCCTTGCCTTTCTGGTAACGAGACGAGACACATGCAAGCAGGTAAATTTAGCAGCACAGGTCAGCAGGACTTGCCTTCAATTCCTCTCCTTTATAAATGCATTTCTGGCAAAGAAAGTGTAATCTGTATTTAAAAGTACAATACAACAGGTAGACAGTGGCCAGTTGGGAGCACATGTTCTGCCCTGCTCTTCTGTAGCTTGAAAGCATAACTACAGAGTTGCTGGAAGCGGTTTTTCAGTAAACCTCTTAGTTTCAGTGCACAGACAGCGTGATGCCAAATCTGAGGACAGACCCATGCTAGCCTACGGCACTGGAGTCACCTCCAAAAATTTAGTTCTGGTGCTCTTCACGCACAGATGCTGCAGTAAATTTAAAGGACTTGGGCTCCTCTTCCACCAAGCCTGCCCATGCTCACCACCCCTCAACAGGCAGGTAGTTACCTCCGCTGCATTGACAGGGAACAAGGGTCCAAAGATGGGAACCATCTCAACTGCGGATGCTTGCGGCATAGTGCCCACCCCTGAGGTCCTCGCTGGGGTTTGCGCTTGGCCATTCTGAGAGCAGTTAAGTTGGGGAGATGGTGGGTCTTGCATATTTTTCTGAGCATCTGTCAGTCTCCCCCAGCACTGAATGAGAAATGTCTCTGACTGCAGCAGGGAAGAGCAGGGAAGGGGATCTCCTCCAAAAAACACTGTGGAGGTCCAACCAAGTGGGAGATCCAGCTTGCAGATCAGAGGAAAATGCCTGGCCAGCGTGCCAGCTCTCCAGACCTGCTCCACACCACCAGCCCCATCAGAGACCACATTTTGGGGAATGTTTCAATGCTTTTGGGGTACCCTACAAGTTCTGCAGAAGGGCTCCAGGATGCAACAGCTCCCGTGCTGCTGAAAACTCCTGAAGCCCCAAAGTGGTACAGGATATGAGAGGTCAAGGATGACACCTGGATTTTAATCCAAGACTTAAAACTCTTCAAACCAGAATTCTAGCATTCTCTTCTTCTTCTTTTCAGTGAACAATTCAGGAACGCTGCTGAATTAGCAAAGGCTGTTATCTCCACGGATTTGGATCTTCTGTACTCCTCACAGCTCCTGTCACCTCCTCCAGACAGGACAAACCTGCTGAAGTATAAACCAGTGATGAGGATTAACTGTCAAGCAAAGAGAAAGGCTTCCAGCAAGAAGGAAGAGGAAAAATTCGAACAAGATGCCAACTCCTCAGCACCAAAACACCATCCAGCAGCTTTCCCTCCCGGCTGCCAGATGGTTTTTGGCCATGTTGGCACCACTCCACAGAAGACCTCGATGCTGATTTGCATCAGCTGATCCACTTCCCCACTCCCATCTGCACAAAGCCCCAGGGACTGGACTGGGTTTGCTGCAGTGCACGTCCAGCGCCAGCTGAAACCCGCAAGATGCTTGCCAGCCAAAATACAAGTTGTTTAAGCCAAATTACCTTGAGAAGATGCAATCCCCAGCCCAGCCAGAGCTGTAGGACCTTGAACCTGGCAGGTCCTCATTCTCATGCAGCTGAGCACCACTGGTAGCGATCCTCCAGGCATTTCTCTTCCCTCTTTCATAATCCAAATTGTTTGTTTCTTCTGAGAGCATCAGCTGCTGGCAGACAAGGAGCGAGCATGGGAACAGGACAGAAAGGTCAAACCATTTAAAATCAAGGAATAAACAAAATGTCAGAAACATTAGTTGTGGCTTTTGCTTCCCATGTTGGCTTGCATCTCCCTAACCTTGAGTGTACAGTTCTGCTTGACCAGCATAGTTTGCTCTCTGTTAACAACATCCTTACTGCTGTCAGTAATTACTTACAGCTTCAGAACTATAGACCCCAACTCCATACAAGCTGTATTTCTCAGCCTGCCACAGAGCATCCTGTACGTCAACGAGAAGGGCAAGGGATCCAGGCTCAGCTAACAAAGAAGGATGAATTATTACTCACATGCACCCTGATAAAAAGAACACAAATAGAGCAGAAACGAGCCAGCTCACTTAGGGAATGGAAAATTCACAGGGCAATGCTTCCATTTAAGTTTTCAATTTAGGATTTAATTCGCTCCTCATACACAGGAGCAGCAAATTAGTTGCCGTGATGGAAAATTTGCTTGTAGCAACAAACTGCAGTCTTATTTCACCCCTAAATATCTTACTAAGAGGGCTGATTGACTCAGACATTTCTCTGTCTGAAGCCTGCTTGCACCTGAGTCTCCTTCACATATTTGGTGAGGGGGATGAAATTTTAAGATATAATAGCTGATTCATTGCTCTAACAGGTATATTGTAGAACCCCACCCCACCAACACCACTATCACAGCAGTCTGAGATGTAAAAACTCACTTAATTCAGGATTGCCGGGCAAGCGTGGCAAGCAATGAGCTCCGCATTCTCACTGAAAATTAACATTCAGTTTAGAAGTGGGTCCACAACTGACCAGCTTTATTAACATTTAATTATTAACTAGCCCACGTTGCTGTTGCCACCTGCTAGCCTGGGACTCTGCTCAGCCCACCCAGGTTGGGTTTTAGTACCAATGGAGACATGCAATGTCAGCCTACAGCATGACATTTACTTTTTTAAAATCACATGCCACCAAAGGGTAGACTGCCACTGAAAATATCCATCTCATCCATAAGACAGTCCTATTCAACCTGTGAGGACCATATAAGCAAGTAGAGATAAGATTCCTGTTGTCCTTGCCCCAAAGCCCCTCTCTCACCATGGAGTCAAGTCCACATGGCTGACAAAGAGATGCCTGCAAGTGGGTCCCAACACACCTACAAGAGGTCTCCCTCTCCCTGCTCCAGGTCACTACTGTAGCACGAGACAAGGGTCTCTCCATCTCTCTTCTTCTGGCTGACCTGAAAGCAGGGCACGAGGTCTCCAGCCTCTTGCTGGACCCAGAGCTCTCCCAGTATACAGAAGGGATGGCAACAAGAGCAGAAAGGTCAAAAGCACCATCCAAAGTCTCTGTCCAGGATCCCGACCCACTTCTTACCCCAAAGGAGAAGTCTTCTACAGCACAGCTCTTTTTTAAGGCAATGCAATAGTTTAACCCCAGCCAGCAACTAAGCTCACTCACTTGCCCCCCCACCTCAGTGGAATGGGGGAGAGAATCGGAAGAAAAGTAAAACTTGTGCGTTGAGATAAAGACAGTTTAATAGAATGGAAAGGAAGAAACTAATAATGATAATAATAAAATGGCAATAATAATAATAAAAGAATTGGAATATACAAAACAAGTGATGCACAATGCAATTGCTCACCACTCGCCAACCGATGCCCAGTTATCTCCCTAGCAGCAAACCCCCCAGGCCAACTCCCCCCAGTTTATATACTGGGAATGACATCACATGGTATGGAATACCCCTTTGGCCAGTTTGGGTCAGCTGCCCTGGCTGTGTCACCTCCCAGCTTCTTGTGCCCCTCCAGCCTTCTTGCTGGCTGGGCATCAGAAGCTGAAAAATCCTTGACTTAGTAGAAACACTACTTAGCAACAACTGAAAACATCAGTGTATTATCAATGTTATTCTCCTCCTAAATCCAAAACATAACACTATACCAGCTACTAGAAAGAAAATTACCTCTATCCCAGACAAAACCAGGACAGGCAATGACAAAAGATTCATGAAAAAGTCTTCCATTCTCCCTTTGTGCCATGCCTGCAAGTGTCCGATCCTTCCCAAAGGCACCCTGAGACACTCACAGTTCAAGGGAACCCAAAGGACAGTTTTTAAGCCATAGACCTCTCCCTGAAGATGCCTACAATATCTCCTAGACCATCATCAGTCCTTAGCACAGCTTTGAACATTGACAGTCCCTTCCAGGCTATGGAAACAAGGAGGACAGCACAGGAGTCCTTGCATACTTGTGCACAGCAGCTGTTAATTGCTCAGGTGCTCCATTAAATGCAAGTGAAACTGCAATTATAGCTCCTGTTTCTCCTGCAAGGCCAACCCCCGAATTCATAATAACCTGTCAGCTTTCAGAACGAAATCCTGGATTTTTTTTCCAATAGCAAATCACATTTCATTATTTCACTAAAAGGGTTTTAATTTCTTCTAATAATTGCTGCAGCAATTCAGCCAAGAATTTTTTCCCTTTTTCTGTAACCTGAGCTGATGGAAAATTGCCTTCATTTAATTTAATTACAGCTGTGGAATAATGCATTAAATATGCATTCCCTTTGTGTTTACTTTTATATTCAAGAGCTAGAATTAATTAGCCCTTAACTTTGAAAAATATCTGCAGCTAGCCACTATGTAAACAGCACAAGCACTTCAGTGACTATGTGTTGAGGGCTCAACCAGCCACAATTTTTTCTCCCTCCAACTCCAAGGGAAAAGAAATAATATTGCCAAAGTATTCTATCTTAGAAACAATCACATCAAATATGGACAGTGCAACAGCACAGGCCCACGGATGCTCCCTCCAGCCCACTGCAAAACTGATTTAAAAAATAAGAATAATAAAAAAAATCACTAGTTGAATACAGAAAAGGGAGAATTTCTAGCTTTTTGAACGGACATTCGCAGGTCCTTTGGTTATCAACAGGACTAAAGAGTTTCTACTTTCATTATGCTAGCACCTGGTTAAGACGTAGACATACTACATAAGACATCATCAAAAACCACCCCAGAAACAGTTATAATGCTCAGAAGCAGCTTTTAACAGAGACACCAAGACAACCCTACGCACATGGGCTTCCACTGTGTCACTGACCTACACCAAGCGTTGGGTCACAGAAGTTGCTATGCTAAAAAAAGCCAATAAGATGTCAACTTGGAGGCCAAACCATGACCTTTCATGCTGGGAAATGGAGGCTTTGGAGGCAGTGGAGATGACCAAGTGGCTAAGAGAGACTTGGTGCTTCAGCCCCCACATCTGTGGTAATGCGACTATGAGTACAATGTTTGGCTTGGACACCTCAGACTCACCGAGCCACATCTGGCACCAGTACAAGACTGCACAGAAGGCAACCTGATGTCTAAACTCTCAGAGAGCTTTGACCACTGACAGCACTGCAGCTATTAGATTAATTAATCCATTGAATTTTCCATTGGCTCAGCACTATGCCTAAAAGCACACACTCGGATGTCTTCTAGAAGATGCTTTATTTGATCTCTCAAGGTCCTGAGCTTTTCAAACTGAGTTGGTTGTCCCTTTGGGCAGCCCCAGCTCCATTAAAAAACACCTTTTTCCCTTTCAAGTTTGCCTTGCTTTATCTTCCAAACTGTCGAATCCTGCTGTGCTTTACTCCAGCGGGTCAGAGGGCTTTTTACACAATATTTCCCCCCTCAACTTCAAGCCATTCTGTTTTTTTCTTTTTTGTTGATTAAACAGATGGCATTTCCCAAGTCCCTCTCTCCAGCCATTTCTGTAAGCTACCACGTCATTTTGGTGTTTCTTTCTTGCATCGCGTCCAATTTTTTCAGCATCTTTCTAAAAAAGGCCATTTATGTGCCAAATACAGCATTCAGTGCTCAGACTGTAAAACCATCTCCCTCTTCTCATCCACTCCTGCCAATCACAGACAAGAGCTGCACTTGTTATTCAGGTTTCTGAGATTTTTAACTAATCCATTGCCCCTCCTCCAGTGCAGGAAGAGAAGAAAGGAGAAAGCCAGCCTAGAAAAAGCTGTTTTCTGTAGAAATCAGCACTACTTCAAATACTGTCTCTCCCTTAGTGCACACCAGGAACAGGAAACAGTCATACATTATTGCTTAATTACTCACAAATGTCTATAGACAGTTTCTATTAACTCACTGTATAATTTAACCAAAGGTAATAGGATTTACAAGGAAGGCAAGATACTTACCTCTTCCAATTAAAATCATCCTTTAGCAAAGCCCAAAAAACTTTGTAATTTGGATACTGCTCCACTATTGCCACATACGACCTACAGGTCACCTGAAGAGGGAGGAAATAAAACACTTTTTTAAATGCATACTATCTTAAAACAGCTGATGGACAATTTTTTTTTTTCCTTCACCAACAATTTGCAGATGAAACAGCAGCTAGCAGGGAGTATATTGCACAAGTGTTGCATATGCAGCATCTCATTAATCTAATCAAAAGAGGAAACAGCAAAATACCTACTCAAATGCATCTTGCAAACTAAAATAGTCCAGCAAGACTAATAGCCCCAAAAGACTGAATACACCAGAATAATTCTATAATGCTGAAAGCCCCATTGGGTTCACTGCTCTAAGTTACTGGGAGGCAACCTCTCCGCCCTGTGGCAACTTGTTATTATTGTAAGTGCTTCTAATTGTGGCTTTGCAGATGCTGCTAATTCAGTTGACTTCTAGGGCACTGTCAGCCAGACTGGATTTCAAAGTCTAACTAAGAATTTTCCCCTTCTGAGCCCATATGATAGCATGCTACATCTACACCGGCAAGGGGTTCAAGTCAATACGAGCAAGTCTGTAGAGCAAGAGATACCCATGCTACATGGTTTATTTCACGCTACTCCGATCCCAGTGGAGTCCATGAACTTGATGTCCATCAGCACCAAGGAGCATGTCTTCTGGTGTAGTTCTGTCTCAAAAGACTCTGTCTCCCGCACTAGGAATTCATCGATGTCCATCAGCACTGAGGAGTGCATCTTCTGGTGTAGTTTCGTCTTGAAGGACCATCTCTCCTGTGCTAGGAAAGGACACAAACCCAAGACACCTCTGATTTCTCATACTTCCCCTATTCACTCTTAAAACAGGACCAGAAGGACCAAGCAATGGGTCAGTTGTAGAAGCGGCTCTTGGCACAGCAAACGCATCGCTGCTATGTCTATCAAACTCATGACCACAGCAACATGGCTGCTGCTTGAAATTATGGCAGCAAGAAGTTTGCTGCCCCAAGCCCGTGGGTCCTTGCCCAAAGAGTGGGTCCTTGCCCTTGCCTACCTGCTGCCCCCTCCTTGGGGGGGCACCTTGCAGGTTCTTTGGCTTTGCAACCTCCATCCTGAAGGTCTGATATTAGTGCAGTGTTAGTGGCCATGTCTTCACAACCCTTCTGGCTGGTGGGAACAGGTGGGGGTGGCTTAAAACAGCCTAGTTGTGGGACACGGTGACAATGGGGACAGAAGCTAGTGGTCCCCAGGATACCGCCAGAACTGTAACGAGAGGGCATATAATTAGCCCACTTGGAAGAAGTTCAGTTGGGAGGATGAGATGCTGAAGGACGAAATTAATTGCTTCAAGATCAAACAGAAAGGAGCTGGGATGGGAAGGCATCAGGCGCATTCGAATGAGTTTGAGGTTAGCAGCGTGTACCCCTGAGAGCGTGAGAGCCGAGCGTTTGCTGAGAGAAGCTTGTGTGCCAAGAACAAACACGAAGCCAGCCTCCACCTCTAGCTGTCCTGGGGGAGAGGAGCCTCAACACCGCCTGCAATCCAGCAGAGGCAGCACTGCAGTGGGAAGGTGGAGAAAAGGCTCTGCAGTGGAGCTGGTAAACATCACCTCATGGCTCAAAGCATCCGAGTTCAAGGGGAAAACCAGCCACCAGGTCACCAAGATGATGCTTCTGCACACTGCAGAGCTTTGCCCCGCCCTCCCCACCCCCCCGCAAACAGTTCAGGTTTATTCTGCTTTCCAGAATATTTTATTCTGTTTGTCATTTTGGAAGAAACTGCTTGACAAGGCCAAAGAACAGAAAATCAGTGTCCCATAGCATGCATACTCACAGATCCAAATCCAGGGAGCAGAATCCATCCCAAACCCCCATCAGAGCAAGGAACGGCTCTTGGCATCTTTTCCCAAGGCTGACATACCCTCCCGACCTCAGCCAAACTCAATGTGTCCAAAGAGGCTGAGAGAAACAAACCCACCAAATCTGTATCTGGTTTTGGGGGTTTTTTTTGGCTTTTTTTGCTTTGCAGAGATGCTTTTGTCTTGAATCCCAGAGGTGATCAACTGAGTGTGAGATTTATTTGTCTGCTTACAGCACCCTGCCCAGCCTGGCACCATTAGCACCATGGCCTTTTGAAAGTTGAGCTTTACACCCAGAATTCAATCACAGCTCTACGTAAAGCATGGAAAAAAGCTTAGGATTTAAAGGTCTGTGCCTTCCTTGAAGGAAGACTAGAAGCTATGCATGCACACCCACTTCAGGGCATGCCATCCAAAACATAGCTTAGATCTAGGTGAGCTAGAGCTCCTCTAAGGTATTTCAGAAGAAAAGCTTCTGCACCTTCCTCATGCTGTCGTGTCTTCAGGCAGCAAAGTCTGAAGTGGAGATAAAGCTTGTGCTGGATCAGGCCTCAAGCTACAGAGGTCTACCAGCCATAAATACTGGAGCTGCTGTTGAGGATAATATTGACTTGTATTAGGCAAGGGAGCTGCAAATACATCCAGCTTCTTGCAAACCATTACAACTCCCTCCTTGGATGTAGAAAAGTCCCTGGGTCTGGACGACAAGGTCAGGGTCCAATAAGAAGCAGGTTGTTAACAGGCAGCATTTATAGGACAGCCTGAAATACCATTGCAATAAGCAGTCATCTTCAAGGCGATTAAACACGAGCTGACATTCGGGGTAATATCTGAGACTTGAGCAACATGGATTGCACTGAAGAGTAATGGTGATTTTCTTTAAACAGGTTAGGCTGCAGATCCTTGTTCTAACATACATTTTGCTGTTGTGTTAAAAATCAACAACAACAACAACAAAAAGAGAACACCTTAAATAAGAGAATGTATGTGTTGGAGACTCCAACCCTTCTTGATATGACTTCATCCAAGGTCCTCAGGCACCTTGAGGAAACATGGGACCAGACTATGAATGAGAAGGGGATTTTTTTGCTCCACCCACTTTCCCATGTGCCTTGAAATGCCCACAAAAATATGGATTGATTCCAATTCTAGCTGCAGCTTACCTGTTCCTGGCTGTTTTCAAGATGTAAGGTAACAACTCTGAGAAAAAAAAAAAAAGAAGAAAAAAATAAATCAATGAGGGCCAATTCAAGATGCTGCAGCAAGTACAAGAGGCAGTCTTGCAGCTTCAAAGCAAATTAAGTGAGAATGGATCTTTTCATTACCTGATTGACACATACTTAGTGGTGCCACAGGCCAACAAACTGATTTATTTTCAGTGGCTGGAGCAGCAAGATAGCAAGAAGAGGCTTCTCTTCCCAAGGGGGGAATAAAAAACAAACAAACAAACAAAAAAAACAGTCGAGCACTACTTGCATCCCCTTTCCATTGCACAACACTCTTGGCACCCATCACTGCCAATAAAGATGTGTGACGTGAAATACCCTTGTGCAAATTGTTATAAATTTATATAACTGTGTTTATACAAAATGCCTTTCTACTGCATGCTTGCAACCTGCAGAAGAGAAAGCATTGGAAACCTGCACCTGTGAGCTCTGCTGGGAGATGGTGTCACTGGCATGAACCCTCTCTCCTGTTGTCCTGGTTTCAGCTGGGATAGAGTTAATTATCTTCCTAGTAGCTGGTACAGTGCTATGTTTTGAGTTCAGTATGAGAAGAATGTTGATAACACACTGATGTTTTCAGTTGTTGCTAAGTAATGTTTAGTCTAAGTTCAAGGACTTTTCAGCTTCTCAAGCCCAGCCAGTGAGAAAGCTGGAGGGGCACAAGAAGCTGGCACAGGACACAGCCGGGGCAGTTGACCCAGCTGGCCAACGGGGTATTCCATACCATGGGACGTCACATAAACTGGGGGGGGTGGGGGCAGGGGTTATCGCCGCTCAGGGACTAACGGGGTGTCGATCGGCGGGTGGTGAGCAATTGCACTGCGCGTCATTTGTACATTCCAATCCTTTTATCGTTACTGTTGTCACTTTATTAGTGTTATCATTGTCATTATTAGTTTCTTCTTTTCTGTTCTATTAAACCGTTCTTATCTCAACCCATGAGTTTTACTTCTTTTCCTGATTTTCTCCCCCATCCCACTGGGTGGGGGGGGAGTGGGTGAGTGGCTGCGTGGTGCTTAGTTGCTGGCTGGGGTTAAACCATGACACCTGTAAATAGCAGAAGGGGACAACTGGGTGGTGGGTATTATCCTATAAACAACAGGCAAAGCACCACATAAAGAAGCAATTTGGAGAATGCACAATGCTAAGCTCTTATCTAGATGCTATTTTCTTTGATGATAAGCATTTTACTCTCTTGATATCACCTTGCACTTGCAAGAGTCCGCAGGCTCTCAGCAGAGTTTTGCTAAGTGCATCGCAATGTTTCCTCAGGAGCAACAAAAGTGGCACATTGCATGTCTCAAAAAAATTAATACCACCCACTTAAGTTATGCAAAACATAATGTTTGGACAAAAAAAAAAATCCACAAAATTATCCTGCGAGGCTGACGGATGCATTGTTAACCTTATTTTACGGCTTGGAAGTGGGAGCAGAAAGCAAACTCAGGACTCCCAAATCACCAGCACGTTCAACAGCTTAGGACAATTATTTTAGAGAGGCTGGGTCTTCGAACTGCCAACTGCAGCAAACTGCCTGACATGCAGCATCTAAAACAGCAAAAGGCCTCCTTCAAAACATCTGTGTGTTGTGGTAGCCTCCCAAAGAAGCAACTTGCCCTGCCTTGGAGCCCTCCTATAGCTAGAGAAGGGTTGGGGAGGCAGACAGACCTTTAAGAAGACATTCAAGAAGAGGTCTGCAAAGATTGTCACCCAGAACAGGCTGCCGGCAGCTTCCACACAACCTGCTATTAATAAGTCTTGCATTTTATGCGCTAGTTAAAATGCTAGCTTTTTTTTTTTTTTTTTAAATCTACACAGCAAAATGGTGTGACAAACAGTCACTGAAGACCACAGAATTATATCAGCATCTCTGCTGTGCCTTGTAAAAATCATTCCTTCTTTAAATGTGCTCCTGAGAACAATATTTCTTTAGAATTAAAAGCCAGCAGTACATATTTCTCCGGGCTTTTTTTGCAATGTTGAGCAAAGGCCTGTGTTTAAGGTGAAATGGGATGGGTACTATTTTCTGCATGCAAAAGCACCAAACTCCAGAAGTATCAGTAGAAATGAGAGACTCACTGAGACTCAAAGATGTAGCCCAGTAGATAACCATGGCATTTCTCATCCCAGATGTTAAATGGTATCATAGAATCATTTAGGTTGGAAAAGACCTTCAAGATCATAGAGTCCAACCATCATCCATGCCCACTAAACCATGTTCTGGAGTACCCTGTCTACATGCTTTTTGAATACCTCCAGGGATGGTGACTCAACCACTTCCCTGGGCAGCCTATTCCAATGTGTGACAACCCTCTCAGTAAATAAATTTTTCCTAATATCTAACCTAAATCTCCCTTGCCACAACTTGAGGCCATTTCCTCTCGTCCTATCTCCAGCCACCCGACAGAAGAGACCAGCACCCACCTCACTACAACCCCCCCTTCAGGGAGTTGCAGAGAGCAAAAAGGTCTCCCCTCAGCCTCCTTTTCTCCAGACTAAACAGCCCCAGCTCCCTCAGCCGCTCCTCGTAAGACTTGTGCTCCAGACCCTTCACCAGCTTGGTTGCCCTTCTCTGGACACGCTCCAGCACCTCCATGTCTTTCCTGTAGTGAGGGGCCCAACACTGAACACAGCACTCGAGGTGCGGCCTCACCAGTGCCGAGTACGGGGGAACAATCACCTCCCTGCTCCTGCTGGCCACACTATTTCTGATGCAGGCCAGGATGCCGTTGGCCTTCTTGGCCACCTGGGCACACTGCTGGCTCATCTCCAGCCGGCTGTCAACCAGCACCCCCAGGTCTTTCTCTGCTGGGCAGCTTTCCAGCCGCTCTTCCCCAAGCCTGTAGCGCTGCATGGGGTTGTTGTGACCGAAGCGCAGGACCCGGCACTTGGCCTTGTTGAACTTCATACAATTGGCCTCAGCCCATCGATCCAGCCTGCCCAGATCTCTCTGTAGAGCAAGCAGCTCACCTCAAAACTGGCACAGAACGGTCAAGGTTGGATGGGATCTCTCTGGTCCAACCCCCCTGCTCAACCAGGGCCATCTAGAGCTGGTTTGCCCAGGACCACAACCAGATGCTTTCGAATGTCTCCAAGGATGGAGACTCCACAACTTCAGCACTGGCCTTACCAGTGTTGGGTTGAGGGGAAGGACCACTTCAACCTGCTCGCAACACTCCTAATAGAGCCCAGGACGCTGTTGTTCTTCTTCGCAGCAATGGCACATTGGTGGCTCATGGTCAACTTGGTGTCCATCAGGACCTTTCCTCCAAAGTTGCCTTCCAGCTCGTTGCCACCAACACATCCTGGTGCATGGGGTTGTTCCTCCACACATGGAAAAGGAGGAACATCTTCGGAACATTTGACCCTAATCCCAAATTGAATTATAACACAGCAGCTTTTCCACAAGCCTGGCAGGTCTGAAGCTGGTTCTGAGAAGCACAGAGAAGGTGATTTAATCTTTTTTTTTTCTCTAACCCTGTGGGAGTTTATTATTGTTTACAATAGATTCCCTACATTAAAGATGATTTTAATCTGAATCTTAGAAAGAACAATAAAAAGGCTGTTAGAACTCTACCAGAAATTTAGAGATGCATTTAATTAATTTGTCAGGAGTTAGTACTATAACTGTTTCAAGTGTGATCAGAGTTCTGCATAAATACGCACAGAACTTGCTGGAATTCTCCAGAGAAGATTTAAAACCAGATTTAAAACAAATACATTAGCACTAAAAGCAGAAGAAATTGTTCTAAGCACAGCTTTCCCCTCCTGCAGCCAACTCCGTAAATCTCACACAGTTTAGTTACCAACAGACAAAACCTCTGCCTGTGAAAGATATCCTCCCAGCTTTCTGGGAAGGAATAAAGTCCACTTAAAGCACTGTAGCAGTGGGATGGTCCCACCAGGAGAGAGAAACCGAGGTCTTGCTATTTCCACTTGATTCTTACATTTCCCGCTGGAGACCAGAAACATCAACTGGTTTACAACTCCTTGCTGTCTTTAGGAAACACCACTGGCAGGCATGCTCAGTTATTTAATGTATTTGTTATTTGTCTTGATCTGTTCCTCACCTCTCCTGAATAAATGCATTAGAGCGGGGAAGGCAGCATGTTAGGCAAGCAAACTAGCTACCAAAGGGTGGCAAGATCAGTTTGGGTTTAATGATTGTGTTTTTGCATGCAAATTCTGGGGTGCTGGAGGTAGGTCTGCAGTTTGAACAGTCAAGAGAGGAAAGGTGGTAAAGGGCAAGGATTTGACTACCTGCTTTTAGAACGAAGTCTTGCACACAAAAGGTGCTAGTGCTATTCAGCACACATACCCAATGAGCACTCGGCAGGAAAAACAGTAAGCCATGGGTCATGCTTTGACAATTCTCAGTCCTTTCTGCTGGTAGTCTTATGCCTCCAGCCCCCAGCAATAAGCAAACACATAGAGTGGTTAACAGTGAAAAGCCCATTACCTGCTCTATCAGTAGCAGCTATAATAAGCAACTCCAGATCCATGGCAACTGAATATCCAAAAAACCTCAGTGTCATGCATGTAGGTGCTGTCATTACCAGACAGCACCCACAGCTGCAAACAAGCAGCCTGACTCACGTGCAAATTGATGCATTCATCAAGGTTACCATACATCATTTTCAACACTGACCTACATACGCCCTAATCTTGGGCAAACCCATCCTATTCCCCAAAGGTTTTTGGAAAGCGTGACATGCCATGCTTGTTTTGCAGTGGGATGGGTCTCCCAGGTATTCCAGTCCTGGCAGAGACACAACCCACCCATGCATCCAACACACACTTCCAGCAGTCCTCCCCAAACCTCAGTACCTGCTCATCCATCCATCCTCTGCCAATTTATTTCAGCCTCAAACCCATCTCATGGTTCATTTTGTCCCATCCGTGTGGCAGCAGGTTGTCAGCTCCACCTTTGTAAGAAGACCTCATAGAGATATCAAAAAAAACCCCCAAAACCTCTTCTTAATTTTTCCAAGTTCAAAAGTAAGTTGAGAAGGCATCCACTGTCCTTCACTAGAGGACCTGGTTCAATTGCACCAGCTCTGAAGTCTAGCTGGAACACGACACAACAGCAACCTTCACCCCATAGCAAGAGAAGAGTTTTGGGTACCTCCAATTCTTAAGGTTTTTGAAGCCATGACCACACAAATTCTTCTTCCCATTGGATCTCAGAGCACAAAGACTTGCACCACAGCTTATTAGCCAATGCTCACCCTCAAAGGTGAGGGCAGGCATTAATAAGAGTCATACGATGTGTCACAAGTGCCAAGGCAACTCCCAGTCTCACCGGGAAGGGTGAATGTCCTACAGTATCCAGACGGTGACAGCCAGCTCCACGCTTAATGAAGATAAATGACAGTATTCATTTAAAGTGCATGAATGGGACTGCATCTGCAGTTTGATTCAACTGAATAGGCCTCCTGTCATAGTCAGTACAAATTCTTCTCTAAATGATTCTGCATTTTCACATACAGAATGATTCATTTTACTTTTTTTTTTTTTTTTTTTTTTTTTAACTTTAAAAACCCCTAAGACTTGGAAATTAGCATTGTCTCCTTGTCTGGAACAAGGTTTAACTTGGCAGAGGAAGCAAGCAGATCAGAGAAACTCAGGAATGTCTTTAACCCAGGTGCTTTGGCAAAAGCAAGAGCTACCTAAAGAGTTGCAGTGTTGTAGACACTCAGTTAGTAGCATCAGACCTTAAGGTCAGAAGCTGCGTCACCAAGAAAATTAAAATTCCAAGATAAGGCAAAGTAAAGAAGGTTATTTACTCTCTTGATGCCAGAATTATTACAAAACTGAAGAACAGTTAGACCTGACCGCTCTCTACCACACTGGATGCAACAACTGCTAATGCTACCCCAGATGCAACCCCTCCTGTTTATACTAGCAAAAGACCACCCAGACCAAGGCAGTTTATCCTCCTGTCCAAGGGACAGCTCTGCCAGCTCCTGTGTGATACAGCCACACCACAGCAGGCACAAGGGTAAGCAGGTTTTTATTGGAGAGGTACATACTAATGCCCATAGGTCATCAGCTGATGGAGAAGTTCACCATCCATCAACAGAAGACTTGTCACCAGCCAAATCCTGAAATGCATGTCACAAGAGGAGCAGGGGCCAGCATTTCTCTTGGCACCCATCAACAGGAGAGGACCAGAAGAGTGTGTGGTCATCAAAAGGCATCATCAAAGAGACAAACCTCCACTTCCATTGGTATTCCAGGTGCACACTTGCACTGTTTATATTAAACACTAATTATTTCATTTATTCAAGGATGACTGTGTAATTAATAGGGAAAGAATAGGCTTGAGAGGAACATAACAGGGAGAGCTGGCAAACAACAAGACAAAGAACAAGCAGCAGGTACCGACCCCAACCTTTTTACCTCCCCACCCTGAAACAGGGAACATGCAGCACATGAACGCATCACACCAGGCTACGGGAATCAGCTGCCAGGCAGAGACGCATCACACCTACAAGGGGGCAGAAAGGCAAAGGACAGCCGTCCCTTGCAGATCTCCCTAAAGACACATTTGACACCTGTTGGTCAAAGGAGCCTAACGGCAACCTCCAAGCAACCTTCTCTCTCCTTCCGTGACCCTACAGATCCCTGCCAAACCAGTTAGAAAAGTCTCCACCTATTTGCCAGCTGTGCAACCACTCATCCTGAATTTCAGCAGCCTCAGGATCCAATTTGCCTATCAGCTGGGCAAGTCATCCTGGAAATCACAGGACCACACTCTTCTTAAACTGATGCAAAGTCTGACCTACTGCACTTGCACCACTGCGGCTGCCCTCCTGTCCCTGGGACTGATAATGGGTACTGCAGAGTTTCAGCTCACCCAAGGTCACAGTGCAAAGCTGTGGTAGGCTGGTACTGCCACAACCTTCCTTGAGCATCTCACTTTGGGCTTTTTGGTCTTGCACTGAAGCATGTGCTTTGTTTTTCGTGTATTTAATGGGGAGAGGAAGGTGCTGCTTGCTACTCACTGCTCTGACTGCATTTGCTGTTGTAACTAAAAGTGGTTGGAAAATGAGAGATTAAGAGACAGTGGCTTCAAGGTAGGCTGGAGGGGGGGCGGAAAAAAAAAAAGAGCCACAGTCAGTATCAGGCAGCAAAAATGCCTGCGGCATGATATAAGTCCCGTTATTCCCAGCCCTTTTTACATATCTATCACCAAATCAGTCACCTCACCCACGAGCACTTCTGCTGCAGCAGATGTGGCTCCGTTTAAGATCTGCAAACGGAGAGGAAAGTAGGTCAACATTACTCGAAGCTCCATCCCCAGCTGCATTGCTAGGGATCGCAGCGATGTAGGGGTTTGTTAGTATTCCTGTTTTACACATCCAAAACATTAAAGACTGATGCTGCTCGTTACAGAGCAAGTCAGAGGCTGATGCTGCTCAGCACAGCTCACGAGAAAGCCAAGCTTCCAGCAGAGATAAACTATGGTCTAGTGCCCCAAGCAATAGAAATAATGTGATAAAGTCTCCAATAACATCAGTACGGGTGAACGTTGGCTTCGGTCTTTATGTTTCTTATTGGCCATGACAAAGTCCTTGACCCACGCAAGTCAACCAACAGTCTGATTTAATCCTATTGCCAACACCAACAATAACCACAACAAAACTACAGGGTTTCAAGCCAGCAATAAACAACCAAACAACACCCAGGAGCCTTGAATTTTAAATTAGCTTCTTCCTTATGTTTAAGGATGCACTGGGATCGCTGAATGAGTAATCTTTCTTATATTCCTGCATAGGGAAACTCTACAGAGAGTGCAATCACACTGTTTATTGCAGTTCTTCCAGCAGCAATCTGAACTCCAGTTCAGGCTCTGTCCAGGTCAAAGATGATCCTTTCATGCAGATTCCCTGATTCCCAGGGTGCTCGCAGCAAGCCTCCTGCTTCCTTCTGTTTTTTTCCCATTTATACTGTATCCAAGTGCTTTTTCCCTTTCCTGCCTTCGTCCCCACAAGACCGCCATGCCCGCGGCAAAAAAAAGCATCCTCTGCACTTTCAGGCAGAGAAAGGTTAAAGAGCACCTGAAAACTACACACTCAAGTGATCTAATTTATAGCCATGTTTATCAGACCGGAAGATGCAGCCAGCTGGAAAAAAGGAAGGAAAAGCAAAAACACTTGACAGAGCAGGTTCAAAAAGTCTGAAAGTTATCCTGAACTTTTTTACTGCAAGGTTAAGAGAGAGAAGTCTGATTTTGCAGGGCAAGCAGAAGAAAAGTAGTGTGATTAAGATCCCTGTAACACCTCCATAAGCATTTGGAAATCTACAAGAAAGAAACAATCCCAGGTTTTGACCTGGTCTGCGGTGCAGAGATTTGTAAGGAAAGATAACCTCCATGTAGACGTGGCAATCAAAGCGCAAATAAAACAAGATGAACTAACTTAATCGTCCAAAAAAAGGTCTTCTTGAATGCCATAAGCTCTCACCAGGCAGTCAGCAGAAAAAAGTACCTACTCAGCTCAGTGTGTGAAATAAAAATTAAAAAAAAAACAAAAATCAAAACAAAACCAAAAAAGAGGCTGCCAGTGAACCTCCAATCCAAGCGAAATATGACTCTCAAGATTTATTTGCAGCCAGGTATTTGCCCAACAGCTTCTGAACAAGACAGGGTGAGAAATATGAACAACATGGCTGTTTTATTCTCTAGACTACAGGATCCTGACAACCTCAGCCTTCGCTTTGGAAATAAGAAGATTGTCCATAAAGAAGCTGGGGAATGGCAAACAGCACAGTCATTATTAAATTAAAATATCAACAGCCAGCCCTGGGAGCATGACAGCGCCCTTTCCTTTAACTCCTTGCTATTTTTCAAGTCTGCAAAGAGAAAAACGCTCATGCCCTCAGCCAGACCATGCAGGATGGACTCCAGCCCCAAACTCTTTGACTCTACGATACCTCTTTGACTCCCATTTTTTTTGCACTAAGCATAGAGAGAAAGAAGCGACAATGCTGCTGTGTAAGAGCACTTAGAGTCAGACCCCTCTGTATGCTGCTGCCAGCTCTGCGTTCTCCAGCACATCAGTTTTCCATGAGATTCACTATCCAATCAACTCCCTTGTGCCTTAGGTAGGTCCTCAGGAGTTGCAATACCTGGAGGCATGGCATAGGCATAAGACATACAGGTGTATGAGTACCACTGTATACCACTCTGAGCCCAAATTGTATGAACGCACCGCAGGCGTAGCTGGAATTGCATGTATGCAATAAAATATCATGAACTACAGACAGCGTGCAAGGTGGATCTCATGTTGGATGTGCTAAGGAGCAACCTAAGCTCCTTTGAAAGCATCTGAGTCCAAAACTCATCAACAATACATGCATAAGCAGAACAACACTGAGGAAGCACCATCATATTAATCAACAGACTGCTCCTAAATGAGGCCAGCACAGCACCTCTTCTAGCATGCAAAGGCAGAAGCTCAAAGCACCACAGGAGAGACTTGACAAAGTTTTTTTGCTCCATGATGTTGGGAGAGCTGAGCTGCAAAAGCATCTCCGCAGCAGGGGACAACACTGAGCTGAAGTCCCAGTAAGCGCACAGATATTTGGGGGACAAATCGAACCAGTCAACCGGTCTGAATTTGGACAAACAATACCAGAAATAACCAGAAGTGGGTGCAGAGTCCAGAAGTCCTGCGTGAAATGGCTCATTGCTGCCTTCCCCTAATCTGGAGGGTCAAGGTAGGGTTTGGGGCAGGGAGGAATCCTCAATTTGCCTCAATGTGTTTTGTGGCAGAGGGTCTGTATCCATGGAAGACATCCCAAATGAGCAAGAAAAAAGAAGGGGAAAAAAAAAAGATAAATTTCACCTGAATACAGGAGCTTTACAAGAAGGTCAGAACCCAGCTTCAGATCCATGCTCAATGCTTCACCTCTCCTTTGAGTCCAATAGCCTCAGCCAGACTGAGTTCTCATTTCAAAGGTGTTACTGAAATAGCAATGCCCATTTGGGTTGTATTTAAGCTTTCCCATTCTTAGATTGAGTTAAGCCAATGTAACATTGAGAATTTGATTTACCCTAGCAAAAAGCCTAGCTAGGAGCTTTATCTTATGCTGTGAAGGCACTATGTTAATTTTCGTGCGGGATGCAACAAAAAAAATAATTTAAAAAAAATGAGCTTAAGCCAAGCTTGTAGTTCTGGGCAAACTGCTCCATGTTGTGAAGTCACCACCAAGTTGCAAATATCACTGCCTGGCATGGAGGTATCGCCATCTGCCACTTTGCTTAGGAGGACCCTTTACTGAATGAACAAAGAGAGGCATCGCTGGAATTTGCCTACTCACCCATGAGTGAGAGGGCTGTGCCAGTGTGGCAGGAGGCACGCTCCAGACTGACAGCCAGCTCCAAGAGACATTTAATCGCCTGGCCTTGCTCACTGGTGTGGGACGGGCTTGGCACAGGCTACTCAGCTCAGGCTGGAAGAAAAAGCAACTGCTTGGTCTCAGTGCACCTGCCAGTTCACACTGATTAAAGAATGGAAAAACTCTGCAGATAAGCACCAAGATCAAAAGTGAGAGCGGTCAAGTTTAAGCACACATATAAGGATGTTATCCTCAGGTCTTTTAAGAGGCCAGTAATTAAGCAAAACTGCTCTTTCTCATCATCACCAAGTATGCCTCACCCCAGTGAGAGTCTTGACAAACACCAACACACATATACAGAGAACAAACAGATGGCTGCGTCCCAAAGAACAGCAGCCCAAGATGAACACTAGAGCAGGCCAGCAGCAAAGAGGATCATCACACAGGGGTTGCTGACAGAGGTTTTTCCACTTTGCTTCGGCCTCAGGGCTCTCAAACCTTGGTTATTCATCCTCCAGCAAAGGTCACAGTCACAGACTGATTGAGTTTGGAAGGGACCTGTGGAGGTCATCTGGTCCAACCACCCTGCTCAAGCAGGGCCACGCAGAGCCAGCTGCCAAGGACGATGTCCAGACGGCTTTTGAACATCTCATGGATGTCTCCACAACTCCACAGCCTTTACGCAAGCAGAGATCAACAGGACTGAAGTCAAGGTCTGCTGTTGGGTCCTGTGCTGGAAGACAAGAGACAGCTTATATTAATTTAGTTCCCATCCACTGTCACTAAAAAGAGATGCATCCTCAACACCTCGCACATCTTCTTGCTTTCCCAAAAGCCAGAAAATGTGCGTGCTTCACCACCTCTCCTATTGCTTCATGCGTTCATTACAAGCCATGCTTACTAGATATGGCTCTACTATTTTAGCCATGTCAATGTCACACCACCACTTCATGTCACCAGCTCATCTTAGAACTGTCCTGCACCCTCCACTGCCTTTTCCTCGCTCTGCACTATCCCCACTCCCCAGCCTCCCAGCAAAACCCTCCAGCTCCTGTAGTCTTGCATCATTTTCTGAGTCCACCTAATGCTGTGGCAGATCCCTCAGAACCTTTACAGAAACCTTCTCTCTAGGAGCATCTAACAGCATTCAGAGCATGCTCTGATGAGCATACCCATCATGACCCGATGCTCCCCCAACCCCATTACCCAAGGGGGGACACCCACTTTGCTTCCCCTACTTTGATCAACAGAAGCTTCTTGCTAAGATACGGGTCAGGTGGACTCAGAATTGAGGACCCCCTTGGAGAGTGTGGCTCAGGACAGACTTTGGGTGAGCTGCTGGATGAGAAGAGCCCTGAAAATGAAATAGGAAGAAGCCTGGATACCCAATGATAAAATTTCTGTTGGTACGCTAAGAAATCGTGGTGTTAGTTATCAGTCCATGTAGCCATGGGAAGATCATTTCAACCTCTATTGAACTACTTAAGATTCATGCTATCTCAGTCACCCCCATGCACTTTACCTCATGAGGAACAGCACACTGGGACCTGATTTTCAGCACCTGTTTAGGATACATGTATAGACAAATACCTACCTTTGAACAGCTGCCTTTTAAACCTACATCTCACAGGTGTAAATGGCAGAGGAGGAAAGGTGAAACACAATGGCTATGTCCCATCTGCGGAGAGGCAGCTGAAGGTAGAGCGCACAAAAATTTCACAGGTATCCATGACGTGACCGACATTTTTTCAAAGATAATGCGATTTTTCTCATGAAGCTTTGGATGAAAGCAGACTTTCCTTGCCTTGGGCAGAAGCCAGTCAGGTGGAAAGGGACAGCAGGAACAAACCAACAGAGCAGAACATGGTTTGGAAAGAAGTTCAGGATTTGGTATAGAAAAAAAAAAACTTATTCTCACTGAAAGCAGACAGATACAAGCTGTTAGGCTTGCTGTGCTAGCCCAACCCTGCATAAAAATCCCCCTCACCTGATCATTTGGTCTCATTTTTATCAAAGATTTTTATTAAAAAGACAGGACCTGAAAGCTTAGTTCTGCTCTTGCTCTTCTAAGGTAAGCAGGCAATTCCAGCTTTGCAGTAAAAATAACAAAAATCAAGCCCCATACATTTAAACTTTCCGTCATTCAAGTCACTTTTACGAGCTCAGGACCACAAGCCAAACTAGAAGAAACAATCTTTTTAATGAATCCCATGCAAGGGTGACAGCCGATGATGTCCAAATTTGTCCAATTTGTGCAAGCACGACTCTGGAGATGGCTGTTGGTCAAGCTGATGGAAATCTCAGCTTCTATAGCAGCTCTGCAATGGAACAGGCATCAAACAGAGCCACGAGCTCTCTGGTGCCCGTTACATCCTCACATCCCAGCAACTGGTACTGTTGACCCTCAAGGAGAAGAGATGGTGGTCTACCTATGGTGATCTACCTCCTTTCGTCTTTGCCACAGACCAGGGGGCTTTGGCCAAAACGCTCTAAGTAGGAAGACCAAAACCCATCCGTGGTGGGTTGACCCCGGCTGAACACAAGGTGCCCACCAAAGCCGTTCTATCACTCCCCCCTCCTCAGCTAGAGAGGGGAGAGAAAATACAACAAAGGGCTTGTGGGTCGAGATAAGGACAGGAGAGAGATCACCCACCAATTACCGTCACAGGCAAAACAGACTCAGCTTGGGGAAGATTAACTTGATTTATTACAAATCAACCAGAGAAGGGTAGTGAGAAATAAAACCAAATCTCAAAACACCTTCCCTCTACCCCCTCCCTTCTTCCCGGGCACAACTTCACTCCCGGATTCTCTACCTACCCGCCCCAGCGGCACAGGGGACGGGGAATGAGGTTTATGGTCAGTTCATCACACGTTATCTCTGCCGCTTCATCCTCCTCAGGGGCAGGACTCATCACGCTCTTCCCACTGCTCCAGCGTGGGGTCCCTCCCACGGGAGACAGTCCTCCACGAACTTCTCCAACGTGGGTCCTTCCCACGGGCAGCAGTTCTTCACGAACTGCTCCAGCATGGGTCCTTTCCATGGCGCGCAGTCCTTCAGGAGCACACTGCTCCAGCGTGGGTCCTCCACGGGGTCACAAGTCCTGCCAGAAAACCTGCTCCATGGGCTCCTCTCTCCACAGATCCACAGGTCCTGCCAGGAGCCTGCTCCAGCGCGGGCTTCCCAGGGGGTCACAGCCTCCTTTGGGCATCCACCTGCTCCGGTGTGGGGTCCTCTCTCCCCGGGCTGCAGGTGGAGATCTGCTCCCCCGTGGACCTCCCTGGGCTGCAGGGGGACAACCTGCCTCACCATGGTCTTCCCCACGGGCTGCCGGGGAATCTCTGCTCCGGCACCTGGAGCATCTCCTCCCCCTCCTTCTTCACTGACCTTGGTGTCTGCAGGGTTGTTTCTCTTACATGTTCTCACTCTCTCTCCGGCTGCCGTTTCTCTCTGTCTCTCCCAACTTTTTTTTCCTTTCTTAAAAATGTTATCACAGAGGCGTTACCACTATCACTGATTGGCTCGGCCTTGGCCGGCGGCGGGTCCAACTTAGAGCTGGCTGGTATGGGCTCTGTCGAACACAGGGGAAGCTTCCAGCAGCTTCTCACAGAAGCCACCCCTGTAACCCCCCCCGCCTCCAAAACCTTGCCATGCAAAGCCAATACACCATCCCTGGAAACGTTCAAGGTCAAGTTGGACGGGGCTCTGGGCAACCTGATCTAGTTGAAGATGTCCCTGCTCATTGCAGGGGGGTTGGACTAGATGACCTTTAAAGGTCTCTTCCAACCCAAACCATTCTATGATTCTATCATTAGGCATCATCTCCAGTTTATACCTAAAATATTTTGGTTGGAACAACAAAAAGCTGAGAACCAGTAAATAAAATGAAGGATGCAGGAGGGGGAAAAGGGAGCAAGACACACCAAGAGACATTTGTGAAAGACATATTGCTAGTTAGCAGGAGCAGCAGTAACAACTTGTCTGTGCCGTCATTCATGTTTCAGATTTCTAGCCTTTTCCTGAAATTTTTTAATTAAAAGTGTGACTAAGTCTCTAGCTGCTACCAAAAAAAAATTAAGTAAGGCTGTTACTGACAAATAGGCTACACCAAGCAGAAGTTGCTGGCTCAATATAAAGCCACCAAGTGTGGTCCTATGACCCCTAACAGGTCAAGGTGGGGATCATCATGATGTTGTTGCCCTGAAATATATCCACACTGCTCCATATGTATGCTGCTCATTTTTCCTTTTTTTCCTTTTCTCCTTCCTTCTGGTCACCTCATCTACATTTGTTCAGCAGCTGAGCCTACTGCCCTGCAACAAATCACCCCAGGCAGCTTTCCTCCCCGGCTCCTGCCTGTAAGTCCCTCCTCCAAGAAGAGGGAAAAATCCTTTCATCGCCAAGGAAAATTGTCCCCGAAGCTTGTTTCAGTCTGGCAGGGAGCAGATGAATCATGCAATGGGCCTCTGAGCAACGACAGCAGGAGCCAGTTAGTGTTTCAGAAGAGGTAGCTCTGGGGCCATGGCCGCTTCTCACAGCGAATGCATCTCATGTCGGTCTAGTGTTAAGTCCTTCTCTTTACAAAAAAGTAATTTTTTTTTTTTAATGTAAAATAACTCTTCAAAACAAACATCTCGTTACTAAAGTATATGATGGGTGGCTATCTAGAAAACCTCTCCTTAAGATAGAAATGTTTTAGTGAAAACTCTATAGCTCCATAAAACGTTACGTTATAAAAGTGCCATCTGTTTCTTTACATTTTCTTTCCATCTGGGTATTTTATAGAGAGATTTTATAGCCTTTTGCACTTTTATATACCTCTTTCAAAAAAAATGCATACTAAATGGGCAGGATATCTATTCAGATCTAGGGATGGGAAGGTGAGAAGACTGGGAAGGGATAAAGAACTTGAAGGATATCCTTGAGACATTTCAATTAACAAAGAGCTACACCCCAGCAGTGCTGGATTCCTTCCTTTTGCTTTTTTTTTTTTTTTGCAAATGGTAGGTGACTTTACAATGAAATACAATTTGTTTCTTCCGTTTAATAAACCATCTCCCTCCAGCTGGGAAAAATAAATGATAAAAGAAGAAGAGGCTGTTTAGGATTTGAAGGAGCATTTGAAAACTTAGATCCTGCTGGAGAGGGCAGAGAGGGGCTATCATCTCACGGCACAGCGAGAGCACTGTGACTATGACATTCTTCCCACCAGCACACCAAAAGATTAAATAATAAACAAGACAAAATGACAGCAAGTCTCCTTTGTACTGGCATTGCACTGTGCCAGCACATCTCCAGAAAAGCTTATAGAGTCACAACACAGTTGTACTCACTTTTTTCCCCTGCGTTTTTTCTCTCTTCCTGGAACTGCAAGAGAAAAAAAAAGAACTATCACTGCATGTTATTTGAATCCTGATTGCAAGTGCTTCAGGGCAGGCACCATCACGTCACGAGGAGACACAGGGGAAACCTTCCTACTGCTCTTCCCCATGTGCAAAATCAAAACCTCAGATAAATACTTAAAAGTTGACCCCCCTAAGCTCATACCAGTATTTCCTTAAGAGAACTTGATCCTTTGGTGAGCTACAAATGCCGTATCAGTAAAAACTGATGCCACACAACAAACCCAAGGAGGAGCAGAAGAAGCCAGACATGCCGTTTTCTAAATCCTCTCATGTTCTCGAATATTTATTGATGGACACATGCAGAGTCAAAAACCCGAAATTGCTGCTCAAACAGTGCAACCATAACATGCTTCTCCATCTCCATCCACAAATGTGCTCGAGCTCTCACACTGCCTTCAAGCTTGCCGCCCTGATAAAAGCAAACAAACCCCTGTTGCCCCACACCTTTAATTTTTGGTCTCCACACTGGCATATTGATCAATAATTCCAGATGCTGTGTTCCTATTTCATGCTTCATCATTTAAAATCCTTTATTCAGTGGCTTTTCTCCCATATTTCTTCAGAGGAAGTTAAGACCATAGCCGTAACTAGTTGAAAATAGTTGAAAATAGGGGACACCAGCTGAAAATAGGGGTCACTAGCCGAAAATGCTGCAAGATATTACACAAGGAAGAACTTGTATTAAAGCAACACGGGGGTGGATCCAAAGAGACAGCAACAGTAGAATCAGACCTCAGTGACTGACAGCTGTCGCAACGAGCAAGCAGGATTTCCTCCAGGGCAATACTACCAGGAAAAAAAAAAAAAAAAAAAAAGAGACAAGCACTTCTTCAGAAGCTGAGTCCTGACTTCCCAGTGGGGTCTAGGGAGCTGGAAAAGTCGCGCTCCCCCCCTTTATAACCCAAGGTGACAAGTGAAGCTGCAGAAGGAGGCGAACGGGAGAGTTTCTGTTGCCTGGATGGGGCTGCAGCAGAGCTCTGCCATTTGAAGAGCAGCTGCAGAGCCATCCTTAGCCTGCCACAGCAGATTAAGATAACTCCCCAAGCTCCTGGCACATCTAAAAGATGCTCAGTTATCCCACTTCCCACACATTTCAGTTGGTGAGGACCAAACGCCAAGGGAGATTGAGAAGTGATGTGACCACGTGTCCCTGCAGGAATAAGGAGGTCATCTGGCTTTGGCAGCGAACATCTGTATTTGCTGCTCAGCAGAGGATGCTTCTGCAGCTGTGCTAAGCCTGAAGTTCGACAAAAATGTGCCAGCTCTAGCGATGCTTCCTCTACTCCCCCATAACATCTGGTCCTGAGAAGGTCGGTGCTTTTAGGCTGAAAACCCACAGCTTGCAAAAGGCACAGGTCAAACCATTTCTCTTGGGATAAGCCTGCTGACTCTTTTTTAGGTAGATTTAGTGCATTATCAGAGCTCCAGGATTTTTTTTTTAATCTTTTTTTTAGGTTCACCTCTACAACACACCTATGCATAAGTGAAACCAGCACCAAGGTAGAGCATCCCACTTTTGGCACATGGAGAAAAGGGTTGAAGAGGCAGAATAAAGCCACGTCTATATACCAGGCTTACAAAAAGCCTTTTGCACTTGGACACAAAGAATGTCACCTGCACCTTTTATCGCTCAGACAACCCAGAGACGACTTGATTACAGTGCATCTTATCTTAAAGAGGAGAAAATACCAGGTATTAAAGGATCTTTAAAACCAGAGGAAGGAGCTGTATTGCAAATCAACAGCTAGAAGCTGCAGTCGACGATTCAGGTTAGTACGAAAGCTCAAGCTCTTAACGATAAGTAGGACTGAGCTTTGAAGAAAACTACCATGGGAGGTAGAGGATTTGCCACTTGTGTCTTGATACCAAGACTAGATATTTCTGGAAGAGATGCTGTACTCCAGTTTATTTTTTGAAGAGGCAACTAGCTGTCATTTAACAATCAAGGGAACAGAAACTGTGACCTAGCAGCCTCTCCTTGTCATGCTGAGGGTAGGTACTGGATCCAGTAAAAATTTAAGTGGGCTTAGACAAAACATAAATCCCTGCTTTTAAAGAGCAAGCATGCTATAAAGAGCCATTTAATAAAAACAGTTATATCAGATACCATTCAAATGCAAAGAAATACTGCATAACATGAAGTAAAGCCCTTACCCAGAAGTGTAGTTCAGGTGGGAACTGACTCTGCACACAACACAAATGATGAACAATTTTTTTACCTTCAGAAAAATAGAGTTCTGACTGAAAACCAGGCAGGTCAATCTGAAAGACTGACCAAGGGTAGTAACACAGTATTACCTACTCCTAAATCCCAAAGGAGAATTTTACTCATGAGATTAGTGATAAGTAAGCTAGGAGGGAGAACTCTTGATTTTTGTAGTTGTTAATATGGCAGATACATCAGTTGGTTTTAATTATCCTTGGGAAAAGTTAAATCAGCTTATAATAAGTGGGACCATATGGTCTTTCCTTGTCCTGTAAGTACACTTAATTAAATCCCATTGAAGTTATCAATAAACAATCACATTTTAACACAAACTTGGAAAAGGACATGAACTCACATTCAGTCTTCAACTGAAGACCCAGCAGCCAATTTCCATTTACACCATGAATATTTTGCAGATGCTTAGATACAGCATAGCATGCAGAACAAAACACGTGCAAAGTCCTCTGTAACTAATGGTTCAGGCTTGAAGTATATCCTTAAGATACTTCTCTTTATCATACCACGGTGCCTGTTGCCTTTAACAGTCTCTATATTAAGCTATTTAAGCAATAAGCCACCATAACCTTACATGGTAAGAGCTTTTGAATAAGAAATTAATATCCATATCCATGTTTTACCCCTGATTTGGAAATTAATTTCCTTTTAATATCACAACAACCAGAAAACAATTGATTTAGGAGCATGAAAATATGGATTTTCAGCTCCATATTTGCTGTTTGCAAATGTCCTGGACCTAATTCAGCTATGCGTAGATGTTCTTCCTGGGAAAAAAGACTGAAGCAAAACAGTTATTTAATACAGACCATCATTTTACTTCTTGGTCTGTAAAATTGCTTATTTCCCAGGTAGCAGATAGACCAAAGGGGTTTTTTGCCATAAACAGGCTAAAATTGTTCAGGATCACATTTCTGGTCATTGTTTGCACAGGAATCCAAACTATATTATGATGCTACAATACCAAATATTAAACAGATGAAAGCTCAGAAGTCAAATATCTTGATGAAAACCAGCTAAGGGCAAGAAGACAGTGGGATACAAACAGCCCAATGAGCTTTCATCCATCGTTCAAGCCATCATTTATTTGCAGAAAACCATTTTATAAGTACAACCCTACAGAGCTGAAGCTCCCTTCAAAATCTCTCATTTTGATCAGGTTTTGCAACCTTTTTTCCATTCAAAAACTATTACCGGTTGCAGTGTCTTCTACAGAGACGGCCACCACCAATGCCACGTAGCAGCACCACGGGCGGCTAACCTGCCGCATCTACAATCATTTCCCAAAGTCAATGAAAATTGACACTTGCCCATAAATTCTTGCTATTTCCACTCGGCATGAATATTTATGGCACAGCTGATTTTTTGGCTTGTGGGGAATATCAACTCTGGTAATTATGCCAGAGATTCTATACGTGATGAAAAATTAATCAGATTTCCTGCTAGTTCATTTGATGTTTTTACTTTTTTAAAAAGTGCTTTGATAAGAAAACATATTCGTTAAACTCCTGTCACATGGGGAAAAGTCATAATTATTCACAGCTACCATGTGCTGTTCAACCCCAAACCCTTTGCAAAGGATCTCTAAGCCTTTAAAATAATTTGTAATACACTGGAGCATGGAAGAGGCATAGAGTCCAGCATACAAAGTTAAGCTGAGTAATAATATAAAGGAAATACAGTGGAGGTAAGAATTAGTTTAGGCAGTGAAAATGTCAGGAAGGTGGAAAATCTTCAGAAAAGTTCAGTAGGTTCCCTTGCAAAATAATAGATCCTGCTATCCAAGCAATCTAACCCTTTTGTTAGTGTTTTGGAAGAAAATCCAACAAAAAAAGTCAGTATCACTATTTAATGAGGAAGAGCCCTAAGCTTTTAAATATTGACAGTACAAGTTCAGAAATGAAATTAAAAATGTATTTTGCAAAAGGCAGTAGGGGGAGGAAGGGGGGAAAAGAGAGATAAATAGTTCAAAGGCCCTTCCACTTGCAAATTCAGCAACAGCCCAATTCACTTTACTTAAAGAACATCATACAAATTCCTCACCGACTTCACTCATACACCTTTTCTGTTTTAATTTGGGTTTGGAGGATGAGGATGAAAGCAGAGGATCATGAGAAGGTCTTTCAATATTGACCACTACCAGAGAGACCATCAACCCAACACGTACAAACATATGACTTCAAGCCCTATTATAAAGTTTAAGTGAATTAGGTAAAAATTGGTAGCTGTTGAAAGCAGGACATGTCATCCCTCAAGTCTTGACGTGGAAGCACTTGGATTTGTTGGGTATTCGTTTTCAAAAGCAAGTTTGGTATTATATGCAGGACCTGGCCAAACCTGATGACTGTCCTACCTGTCTCCCACAGCAAGGTGTTCAATCCCTCTGTATGAAAAGCTAATTAGAATAATCAAGCTGGTTATATCAAGAAAACACAATATGGAAACCCCTTCCCAAATAGCACTTTTAATCCTAGTTGTAAATCTAACTTACTTAAACCCTAGGATGGGCACACTATCCAGCTACCAGAAATAAAGCAAGACAGCTACATAAATCATGCTTGGTTGATGTAGCTATCTAATTAACCTAAGTAATAAGCAATTGCTGTGTTATTACTGTGAAGCTGCCTCTTTGAAATGTCTCTTTTTTTAAAACAAAGAAATAAGGTGGGTTGTTTTTTTTTAATTTTCTCTTCCTACTGAAACTAAATTGCTTTTAGGTTTATGTAATGCAAACAAAAGGGGCTTTGCCCTGCAGTGGTGTGCTGGGAGGATGCACTAAGTGGGCATTTTCTGTGCATGTGAGAAAGTGGATTAATTTACAAAAAAATGCTCTTCTCGACCCGTCCCTGCTGCAGTTCAGTTCAGGACAGGGTATTTTGACAGATCATAGGATGCTTCTCCACATGCAAGTGGTGCTCAGCAAAAAAACCCACCAAAACCCAGCAATGTACTGAAATGAAAAGATACTCTGTGAAAGCAGGTGGGTGTAGCAGGAATGAGGTTTGGGATGCTTAATGTTGCTTTTATGGAAAGCCCAGTTTTTACAGAAACAGTGCAAAACAACAACAACAACAAATAATTTTTCTGATTATTGACAGGAGTTTTACATAGGTTTGACTACTTCATTCCTTTGGGCTATACTGTCAAGCAGGATTAAGATCCAGGCTGTCAGTACAGTCTCTTCCCAAACTAGACTAGAGCATCTAGTCTTTGTAAGACACAGAGGAAAGAAAAAAACCTAGGAAAATACAGATTCTGCTCACACACACTCATGCCAGCGTCTCAAAGCTGCTCAGAAGCCAACACCACATTTTTTGAGCAAGCAACTCGCAGGAGACGGGATATGCACTTGCTATGCCTGCCCTAGTTTTCATTCCCTTTACGTTCTGCCGCTGCGAACAACGTGAAAAGGTTTTTGGCATCGACGTGTTCTCCATAAACCAGCAAGCAGAGTCCCTTACTCCATCCTCTCGAGGCAGAGCTTCTCTCCCCCTTGGCAAGAGCAGCATTAAAACTTGCATCAGCAGCGAAAACTAGATGCAAGGGGTTATTGCCCATGCTCTCTCAGCAAGAGCTACCTTCCTCCTCTTCACTGTAGTTATCTTGGATGAGTTATCAAGCAATAAGATGGAAACACTAAATAAAACACTTAAAAGGAGCCAGCTTTTTGAAAATAGATGATAGACAGAGTAAGTATTCAGAAAAGGGCTGTAAGTGCTGTCAAAATAATGTATGTCAAGAAATACAGCCTGGTCTAGAATATGTATTGCTCCTGCAAGGTTGTTTGTGGTTTGTTTGTTTGTTTAAAAAAAAAAGCCTTTCTTTTAATTGATATTTGGAAGAAAAATGTTTTGTAGTTTACAGAACTTACCTCTCCTCATTTAAAAAAAAAAAAAAAAAAGTGCAGCGGAAGGGTGTTAAAAATAGAATAACCTTCAGCATCAGAGTGAATGCCTCCTGCATACAAATCAAGTCAGAAGAGACAGATTTTAAAAAATGGTTTGTGTATACTTCATTTATCAGGAATCTCTTCCTAAAGCTATGGCCTATGCAAGTGCCGTAAATTTTCTTTTAGACTCATTTCCTTTGAGGGAAACTTCACGTTTACCATCTTAAAAATGAAAAACAAACCTCATACACTACTCATTATTTCTTTTAATCATCCTGGTTCTATGCAGAACATAATTAATCTGGGAAAATAAAAGGCTTACAATTGTATTGCATCACTCAGCAAACCTGTTAACTCAGCAAAAGTATTTATCACTTCCCATGCAATGCATAAAAACTATGGTTCAAACCAGGGAGAACTTCAGTGTTCTGGGTCTTGTTATAGGTTCATTGTACTTTTAATTTTAAGCAAATTTTATTTTAAACCGTAGATTTCATTGGGATGCTGGTTTGAGCTTTGTATGCAGATACACCCGATTCAAAGTTATCTGTAATTAAATTTCTATCCTGCAATTGCACAGGACACCAAGAGAATATATGCCAGCTTCCCAAAAAATGGTGTAAAAATTAAAAGCCAGGAAAAGGGCAGTAAATAGATTTCTTTCCATCCTGACCTCAGTATTGGATATATTTTTTTTTTCCCTTATTTGATTGATGGCTTTTACATAGTACCTCCAAACTGCACACGTGCACATTGTTCACTGACTTTAAATGAAGATCCCTGCCACAGAATTAATGCAAACAGCTGCAGCTCTGCAGGTTTTTATGGTCTAAATTTCAAGGACCCACATTATGAACACTGTTCTGGTTATGTGGCTGTTTTTATTTTTTTCTAAACTGCTTGAATAAGAGTACATTCCTTTTGCATTTTCAGGTTCAAAGGTTAACATCTGATACTGAGGTTGAAGCATTCTCCCTTTTGTGTCCTCAGGGAAAGAAATACATTATTTTTTCATTGCTGCAGAAGGCACCTCCCCCACCCCAGGTTTTCTCCTTCATTGACATCAAAGAAAGGACCTTGTAGCCCAGATATAATCCAGCCACAGGACTGACATATCAATGAGATGTTCTGCAGTCCAGGAAAATTTAGTGATGTTGCTCTCTAATTCAAGGGAAAGAAAAAAAAGTATGTGGGGGGGAATTTATATGGCTATTAACCCCACTTTTGACAACTCATGATGACATAAGCTTAGGAAAGCCACCCTGAAGAACACATATCAACGAGCAAGCCTAAAATCCCTGGACTGCTCCATGCTACTTTGATGATTCCCCAGAGCAGTCCTATAATATTTGATGCCAGGAGGACACTTGAGAGCCAAACGCGTCAGCCAAACACCTCAGTCAAAGCAATAAATCTGTGCTCGAGGCCAGTGACCTGCAGAACCTACTCTGCAAGATGGGGAGCATGTGTCAGTTGCTCAAAGCCCAGGGTGAGCAGTCTCCATCACGATCCACATCTGGACCAATGTCCACTATCAAACCCTGTGAATATGTTTCGTGGGCTTTTATGCCTAAGCTGATCCTGCAATAGCAGATGCCACCATTGCCATAACTCAAGAGTTTCTTTATGCACTAATGACATTTTTTGCAATAGGGGACTCAACTGGATCTTCACCATGAGTTGTTCTCACCATCAAAAGCATTCACCCTTGCAGACTTGAACAGGAAGCCTCTTCTACAACATAGTTACGCACTTCTTCCAAAATGGAGCAAGTCTTCCCCTTCTTCCCACACGTATAGGAATATTGTAGATCTGTAGTCACGCCACAGACCATCTAGCTGTCTGGATTCCCTTCTCCTACATGGGTTATTTTGGAGAGATTAATTTAATTTTGTCTTCACAAGGGCGGGCAGTGCATTCTTCCTTCACAAGGTATACACAAAGCTCCCTGCTTTGCATAAGCTGCTATTACCAACTATTATACAAATTACTTAAGCTGCAGCTATTAGTCTAAAAATACAAGATGATCCTAACTATAATGATAAAAGAGCAAGGAAAATATCTCTAGGGCATCAGACAGTCGCATGAAAGGAAAGCTTTACAACTCTATTTTCCATTGCTCCTTCAACTAATGCTCATAATTAAGTAAAAAGGGGGAAAGTCTTTTTGCTCTGCATTTCTCTCTCTCTCCCCCCCATTAAACTATTTCGTTAATCAAGTTGCTTTCAAAGTCAAACTACAACAAACAGCCTCCTCTAAGAAACGTGTGACCCATTACTAGTCCTTGAGTTAACTATACTTACACACTAATCAACTGAAAAGCAGCGCATAAAGACTGTTTGAGGTCAAGTTGTGCATACGTTTACGTAAGCCTGGTCCTCCTTCATTTAAGGACCCTGCTGATGAATACTGGTGAAAAAGCAGAGCAAACCCAAATCTAGATGCAAGGGGAGCGAGAAGTCTAATTTGGGTTAGTTATACCCTTTTGACATCATTCTGACAACATAAAAAGTAGCTAAACCATTGTGTGTTGCTCATTTTAAAGGTGAGAGCAATATAAAGTCATCTTCACACCCAGAGAGTTGTGCATCCCAACGCTCACCAGGAACTCAAGAAAAATGCACAATTTCCTCCAGTAAATTACTCCCCTCCCAGTTTCTCAGGACTTCCCTTGGGCTTCCCTTCTGCAGCTGATGCAACTACAACCAGCATTTTATGTGCAAGTCAGGGTTCCCAGTCTTGCTGACTGAATAATCTGCCACAAAAATCTAATTTTATCAGGAACACAAAACAGTTCTCACTTCCAGACTGCAGGTGAGTGACTAAACTGAACAGGAACTGAACTACAAATATTTCTATCACTGAAAAAAAAACCAAACTCACTTTAAGTTCACATTCAAGGGTTTTACACCTTGTTAATGTGAATATTCCATGACATGAATTAATAGAGCTCATGTTGCTGCTGCTGCAGCCAAGTGAGATGTAACCATCATCCTAACTGCGACTGTCCCAAGATGGTCTTGAGGGACTTGAAGACTGGTGTCTGTGACCATCCCCAGCTCACTTCGACCTTAACGTGGCAAGTTTTGGTGTTGCTGAGCATCAGTGGAAGGGAAGGGGTGGAGGTGGCTTGTCTCCATTTGCTCTTGCTTGAACTCACAAGACTTCAGAAAGCTGTGTTGGCTGCGGGATGGCATCCAACCCTTCCCTGGCAGCAAGCTCTTACTCCCACTCAAGGCTCCATATTTTTATTGAAGCAAGTAATGGTTAATGCTATTATGCCCATTCCCAAGCAGATGGATAACAAGATCATCAATGGGAGAAAAGATTTCCGTAAAGTACCGTTGGCACTGCTGGCTTTTCTCCTTATCAACAGCTGTACAGGTTTTTCCTCATTTTCTACTGATCATCACAGTTTCTTTTCAGCTGCAGCCCCAGGAAAGCCATTTTCCAAGACCTCCCTTAGACCAGTCACTGCATGGCTTTGGGACCTGCATAATATAAAAACTGATGATTTGCTTTCTCCCCAGCCGCTAGTTTTCTTTGATAGTTTGGATGAAAGAGAGAGTGAAGAGCGGTAAGAGGTGAGGATGCCCAGCACATACTCATGGGAAACCCTAAAGCCTTAAACCTCGCTCTTCCACACCAGACGAACTACCACCTCCAATTTTCAAAGGAATTCAAGTTTGCTCCCAAATTCACTGTTTTTTGGGGGTTAATTTCATGTTAGGGACACCCCCCCCCCCCATCTCCAAAGCAAGCTGTTTTGTATTTCATGGAAGGAAGCTCCGGGGTTTTTTTTTACTTCTGTACAGCAAACTGCCAGACCATATTATTAAATGGTATTGTGTTACAGAATCCTGAAATTTAACTAGTTGAACATTATTTCAACCCCTCCTAAGTATCCACCGCTTCCATTCATGTCAAGTTTTTGAGCTGTTTTAATAATTAAACTCATTTTTTCAGCACTTTGTTAAAATGTGGTATTTGAAGGTGACGATTGAGGCAGCAAGAAAAGTGGGCAAGAGACAACATACGACTAAGTGTCAAAAAATAAAACAAAATAAAATAAAATAAAGGGGAAGCATCCAGGAAAGGAAGTTAGTGGAACTATGGATTTAGAAGAAAAGAAAAAGCAAAGTAAGCTTAACAAATGACCCCACAATTTCACGCGATAGAACTTGCCAGTAAGGAAAACAAACTGATCTTTGAAATAATAACAAAAAACCCAACCTGAAACTGTAGTCCAGCACCTTTTCTGAGCACAAGCCAGTTGGTTATCTTTATGTCCAGGTTCTCTTCTAGCCCCCATCACTGATAAGACAAAAATTGCAAGCCTACCTTTCCCAAGCTTTTCAGTATCACACAGAATTTTTCACTTCAGGATATTTCTTTTGTCCAGGAACAGTCCCGATCTCCTGATCATGGGAAATTACATTCAGAAATATTCAGCTGCTTGCTGGAGTATGTCTGTCCATTCTGCAGTCCTAAAGCAAGTTCTGTCCTGTTGGAAAATAATAACCAGGACTGAATTAGTAATTCCTCCAATTATTCTGGCATACGACTCTTAAGAATGTGAACAGTAGCACAATGCATGCAGCAGTTAATACCTTAAATGCTTACTTGATTGGAATCGCTGGCACAAGCCGTGTTTGCAATTACTTTCCCTGAGTGTTACTTAAATACCGAAGCCACAATATGCCACCACCAGGCCCCCAACCTTGCTTTCTGAAAGAAAAATTAAAACAGCTTCCATTGAGAGGGAAGATTATCACTTCAAAATCCCATTTAAAGACAATTTCGCCTGCTCTAGGGTTGACGCATGAGCCTGTAAATCCTTTCTGACCGCTTCAGGGCAGCATTAGAGAAAAATTCCAATGCACAACTGAATTTATTTTGAGCAGCACATCTGATAATCAAGACAAACTCTATGATATAGCAAATAAAAACCATGAGACTCAGTAAAAACAGCACTGCCCATTCAGGGGCCCATGCTATTTCTTCCACCAGCTTTAAAATAGTGACTCACATCAGTGGGGGAATAGGGTGCTTCTATCCTGACCAATGTTGTTTGCAATAGGACACTCTGCAGAGGTGATAGAGGCAAGCAACCCCAGTGTATTACTAAAATTCCAGTTTATTCGTACACATACAGCAGAGCCTGATGCTTCAAGACTTGGCCTCAACCACCTGCATTGCAGTCTCCAGGGAGAAGCGTTAGATGAGTTTCTACTTCTCAGATATTTCATTGCAGCAGAACAGAACTCCCAAACATCATGTTTGCTGCTTCCCCTGCTCCCTTTGAAATAAAAATCTTGCTGCCAGCCACAATGAACTAACTTCTACCGGCTCCTCCGAGACCACCATAGCATGGAGTGATGTCAGGGATTTTCACGGCTTACCATGTTGAACACCTGTCCAAAGTCACCTCCAATACATGTTCAGGTTTGGAGAAGGATTTAATGGGGTTAGAAAATCTAAATATTAATGTTGGGGACTTAAACATTGCTAGTAGACATACTACTGTCTTTCTTTATTACAGCCTGGGGAAAATAAACCCGTTAATAGTGGTACAGCTCAGTACTTTGGAGTGTACTCATAGTCAGCAACAGCCTGGATGAACATTAAGGAACAGCTGTTAGCAAAGAACCACAAACAGCACAATCCTGTGCCGATTCAGTTCCTATTAAAGAGAATCTTAAGTCACCAGGTATGATTTTATTATGAAGGACAGGTGTTTGAAAATTCAGGCGAGTAGTTCGTTGAGTCAACCAGAGCAGGCAGCATGTAGCAGCACAGGCAGCAAATAGCCTTGCAGCTGGCTTTCAAGGGAATTAAAATCTCAACTTGATGGAAAAAGTGCCCAAAACCTTAGCGGCTGGCCAGGGTCAACCCACAACCTGTTATTGCATTTCAACAACAAAAGGTCAGAGAACTTAGTCCCATTGCATGGAGTAACGTTACTCATCACGTACAGCCTTCATTGCTGTATGCTGGGCTATAAGCAATAATACAAGATTAATCTTGATGCTGCCCATGCAGGTGGAAGTGGCTGGGTTGGGCACGTTTGGAATTTAATAGGAAAAAGCTCAGTCAACTTCGCTATTGAATTATTTCATGAGTTTAGAAGAGAGTTAACTAGCAAAGTTCCAGCTGTGAAACAAGAAATCCCTGTCAACATGATTGCAGATGTTTGCTTTGTTACCTACAAACTACACAGGCATCGGTACCTGAGCACGAAGATGTAACAGATCATGTCTGAGCAAATGTATAAGGAAAATGAACTCAATTTGTGGATAGTAGGCAAAATTTTTAAAAATGGTTTAAGTTGGGGGGTTTCTTTTGTCTCCACTTTTTTGATTTCAAGTGTTTCAAACAGGCTAGACTGGACAAGCCTTGAAGTGCCAATTACTATTTCAGCAATCATGCTGAAACCAAGAACTACAGCAAGATGAAGTGTGGACAAAGGTACAGAGTATTTACCCTTAAAACAGACACAGGGTATTCACCCCTGTTCCTATGAACAGCGTCTCCTTGGGTGGAGATACATCTTCTCATGGGTAGCTAGAACAAGGCCAGAACACAAGTGAAGAGAGTATTTCATTAGCAGACTTACCCAGGTCTTCTCCACCTCCAATATCTGCATTCCTTCTTCTGTTTGTTTTGTTTCTGCAGTATGAAACACATCGGGTCACACGGTCATGATAAAAAGCCAAACACAGTATGCTTAGTTGTGCTTGCACATACTGCTCGACAAATTAAATTGAGGGAGAGATTAATTCAACTGAATTCAATAACGCTAACAAAGGAAGTCAGGCACATTCTGCTCCTCCTGTCTTCTTGGCAGATTTTCCATTATCTTGGTGCTGGTTACACGGTAAAAGCCTTTGTAATCAAGCGGTATGGGCAAAGAAACCAGACCCTACAAATGAGTTTTGATACGGAGACATCATAGACTGAATGCTCAGTCCATTGCTCTAAGTGGTACTCATCTACCTCAGATATCACTCAGATGAGTCTAAGAGACCTAATTTGATTTCTGGAACAAAACCACAGTGTAATCTTTCTCCAGCAGCTCTTTTCCCCCCTGTCCCAGGAATACACAAAGAGCCACGGTGAAGAGGAAACACCCAAGACCTAGGAAAAAAAGAAAAAGCCTGCAGCACTGCTGGCACACAGTTCAAATGCTTCCAGGTGAAAGAAAAAACTGAGCACCCCAACGAGACAACTTGGAGGCAAAAGCAGTGGGTCTTCTCAAGAGACCCCACTATCACTAACAGCTCTATATAAATCCCTGGCAAACCAATCCAAGTCTCATCTAACCCACATTAGACTGTTTTTAAAGCCTTAGGTCCATACTAGACCCTATTTACTACATCACTACCAGCAACAGCTTCTTTAGAAGAGACACAAAGAGGATCATGCACGCATATAACGATTTCACCAATTTGGTCTTCATATGACATTGCTTTCCCTTCTGGTGACTATTGCAGTTCCCTACGAAGAAACACGGCAGAGAAGAAATAAAGCTCAAAGGTTGGATATAGAAGCAATCCGCCATTAACATCTGAGCGTCCCCAGGAAGAAGTGGGCTCAATGCAACGAAAGAGTGGTGGCAGATGAGATCAATGGACTTCATGTACCTACCTTCGCTCCTTTCAATAAAAAAAAAAAAAAAAGAAAAAGAAAAAAGGATCATTCAGAGGTTGACATGGTAACCAACTGCAATGTGGTACGCCTATGGCACTTCACAAAGGGACAGCCCCTATTGAGGCAAAGATACACTGAAGTCCGCAATGCAGCCTCTGTGCTCTGAGCAGAGGCTGCATGCAGCAGGATGGCATTAACTTGTAATGTCTTGAAAGTTGAAATTTTTTAAAATTTTTTTTTTTAAGTCTAAGACAAATTCTGGTAGTTTTCTTGCAATAGCCTTATACTGCAAAATATCAAAAAATGTCATAGAAAATACCTTGTTCAAACCAAAAGAATGAAAGATATATAACAAACCTCAGTATGAGAGAAACTAAGAAGAAAAATAAAGACAAAGAATAATAAAAAAAAGAGCACCTAATAGCATGAAACAGGTTGGAAAGAGTGTTAGCAGCAAGGCTAGTGGGTGATCTAAAGTGGTTGGACTGCCTTAGCGACCTTGCATCATCACTGTTACATACTCCCATCTGCCAGAGCCAGGGGCCAGTTCTCAGATGCAAGAACTGCCTCCCAAGAGGTATTTGTGTCTACCTAGCTGTATCCCTAACTTGGAGCAAACATCTCTACTCTTGTTAGATATTTCATTTGCTGAGGAGGCCTCTGACAGTGATGCCAACAAGCAGAGGAGTCTTTGAAAGAAAATACCACCGTGCAACCTGAGGAGCTAGCACCATTTCAGGAAGGTGTTGCTTCAGCAGCTCTTTAGGACCTTCAGAATTGACTGAAAACTCAAAGCGGTCATCGGGTTGGGTCTGGAGACCAGTCCACATCAAAAGTGAGTTCCAGCAGGAATGACTCATTGTAGAGGAGAAGAACAGGCTCAAAAGGTGGTGAACAAGGGAAGGCGTTCTCTGGTAACATTTACTTCTCACTGTGGATAATACTGACCTCAGCTTTGGCAGCAAATCTTCATTAGCTCATTGCAAATAACCCGAGATCCTCCACAGAAGGTACAATGTCATCTTTTATGATGGTTTCAATGGTCACCTGGTTATTTCTTCCAATGTACAAAGAACCTTTTCTGATGTCTTCTTGAAAACAGGAATGAAGAAAAATCACTGGCTACAGAAGATACTCCTCTAGACCAACAGAGCAATTGAATTATTAGACTGAGCTGAAAACAGTCAATATTTCTAAAAGCAAAGATGTGCCCTCACTTAAAAGAAAAACTTAGCGTGGAAGTGACATCTTGAACCAGCCCTACACCAACCCCTGCCTCCTCCTAGGAAGAAATAAAACATCAGGGCCAGCAGAAAAGTCCTCTCATCTGAAAGCAGAGAGGCTTTACTGAGGCCAGGAGATGTGGATGTGATTAGGAGACACTCGTGAGGACCAAAAGGTTATTTCTTGACCTCCTTGTATTCATAAAGAGACACCAAAGGAAAAAGAGGAGTATAGAATGCTTGGCAATCCATTTGTGCAACATCATTCTGTCTTGGTAATACAGCATAAAGATCCCAGGACTCAAGGTAAGAAAGGATTAACCAGAAACAAAGGGAACTGAGATAAGGGGCAGATGACAAGATTAGGACGTGGGCAGGTGTTTTAGAAAAACCCTCAGACTCTGGCATGCGAGCCTGTAACATTTAAAGGCTGCTGGAGCCTAAGCAGAGAATGGTGCTCTGATCTGCGATGATTCATAGCATGCAGGAACACAGATATGATATCCAGCCATCTCTAGAAGGAGGTGTCACAATGCATTTCCAAAAAGCCACTCTCAGTCTGTTATTAGCTCAAGGAGACAGCCCTGAAGGCATAGCAACAAGTGCTGAAATACAGTATTTCACTGAAAAGACTCGCTAACTCTTCTTTGCCGAGCTTCAGAGAGTTACCAGACAATTGGTTATCACAGTGACAGTTCATGCTTGATGGAGAGTGGGCGCCGAGGGGCTGAGTTAAACCTGTTATTCAGACCTGGCTGTTCGGTCTAGACAGGCATCAAAAGAAGTGATGAGGTGCCGATGGTCCTTCATCAACTCGGCTGTGAAAGCACACATCCCCTTACACAGCGGGGGAAGGTGTATTGCCCCTAAAACTGGCCACGTAAGTCCCTTTTTTGCTTTATTTTTACGGATGCAGAACAGAGTTTAAACCAGCTCACGTTCAGCCTCAAGGATTAAAGGCACGAAGGTACTTCCACTGCTGTGCTTCGGAGTTGTGCCTCTGAGGGTTGGATACCACCAGGTATTGAAGTGAGACATCTGAAAATTGGAAGCCACTTACACCCACTCAAAAGCCTTGGGGGAAAAAAAAAAAAACAACCCCCACAAAAAAACCAACCCCCCCCCCCCCCCCAAAAAAAAAAAGAAACCAAACCAAGAAAAAACCCCTGTTGTTTTTATTGCAGGTATTCTGGACTGCAGAAGTTTCCCTTTTGTAGCGAGACTGCTGATGTGCTTTTACCTCCCCAGGTCTCTACAGCAGGGTGTCTATTTTGTTTCAAGTGTTACAGCAAGAATACCTTGCTTAGTTGTTCCTCCATTAAAGGATTGTTTATTAAACCAAAGGGCCTAATTTGCAGTTTTCCACAGGCAAGAACCAAGCTGACAAGTATTTAAGGTTTATGTTGGATACCTTTCCTGTGCTGATGCCAATGGAATATTTTGGACTGAACAGGACATTTGAAAACCCTGTGCTGCCTTCCTCCTGTGTGGCAAAAAAACCACCTTCTCCGCAGACAACGAGCCCCAGATCCATTAATATATAGGAGTCGCAATTGCAATTCTGCAGTCTCTGCTCTCCTCCAGAAAGCCAGATGCCAATAACCACTTCTAATTTTGAAGTCATCAGTGATGCAAATAAATTCAGATTGCAGCTCTAAGAAACACGGTTCTTCCCAATTTTCAAATGCCTCCAGCCTACAGACATTAACAGATACGTATTTTCTTGATCTTATTCTAGGACAACACACAACTGTAGAGGGGAAATAGCTGGCAGCACTCCCATCAGACAGCAGCTGTAAAGCCAAATCCTGACTACACCAGTTCCAAAACAGGTCAGCTGGGCTGAAATAACCACGGATAGGCGATGCAAGGGGCAAAGTCTGACTCCGAAAGCAACCTGAGCACCTCAAAGCTACAGTTTACCTTTGCTACCTTCAGCTTCAAAGTCAATCTGCTGCCACAAAAAGCTGGTTCAGATTCAACAGAGGGGTTGGCTGTATATTTTATAGAAAACATAATCAGCAGCAGCTAAGAGGGGTTGCTCCTCAGCCTGTAGTAATCAAAGATTTCTAAAAATAAAATTAAAAAAAAAAAAAAAAAACCAACCAAAAGCAAACAACAAAAAAACATAACTAGGAGCTATAAACCGTACTTGGATAGCGATTTGTCTGTGCAATTCATAAGTTGTATTTTTACATCCATGCTCCATTGTGTCTAGGAGTTGCTTCTGTTTTCTTCCCTTGGCATTTTTCCTACCTGGAGGCTTATCACACAGATGTTTGTGCTGCCTGCTGCCAAGGCCCTGGATTTGACATGCGCTCGCTTTCATCTCTGAATTCATGTGGTTACACCATGGCCAAACAGCAATTGCTGCTGAAGTTCCTAGTGAGCGATTGGCAGGCCGGTAAAGGCAGTTGCAAGCACCTCATGGTAATAACATAACACCTTCCCATATTATTCCAGGAATCAGATTAGTGGATGCCCTTTCTCGCCATGCAATTCCATATACACCGCCCTAGAAATATCCTCATTCGGGGATTAGCTCTTTGAACGAAGAAAGCCCGAGACCCTGAACAGGGCAGAAACTTGCTGCACACACTGAAGAAGCCAAAACCCAAATTGCTCTGATAAACCACGTTCACCAAGGCATTCATAAAACATAGAGGTGGGTAGTTATGTCTTTTATTGATACAATTGCATTATAGATGATTTATTACTGATACTCCAGCTCTCGTCTAGCACAGATTCCTGATGGATAGAATCCATTCATCATAGCATCAGCCTAGAGCTGAGTATGAAGATCATCAGGGTCCTGCACTCCAGTTTTGGAGACGAGCTCTACACCAGGACTGCACCAAGCTCTTGGATCCTGCTGGAACCACAGGCACCAGGCTCACGTTGACGTGCTGATCCCATACTCCATGGGACACATGGGTTGGTCCCATAGCAATTCAGCAACATGTCTCCACAGCTCTCTGGTCCAGCTTTCATCCACAGCGTGGGTCCATCATCAGCCTGTACCTCCAATTCAAGCACAGCCTCATGGCAGGATGAGCTAAAGACAGCCATGAGCTGCCCCTGGAGAGAGGCTGGTCACCCCCAACGCAGGTACCCAGAGGAAGTGAAACCAGTTGAGGTTTCCATTCCTGCAACCAAGGATATCACACGCATAGATCTGCCAGATGCCCTTTCAGATCTGCCCCAAGAAGTGGTTGTGTTCTCTCCATATCGCAGCATGGGATATATCTTTAGGTTTTCAGAGACTTCTCTGCACGCAGCAATAACACAGGCCTTTCATCTAGTTTTAGCACCTGGAAGCAACATCTAATATGAGCACAAACCTCCTGGGGTTTGCTTGGCAGGAGCAGGAAAGAAGTCAAGAGCGTAGAGCTGGTACCCATAGCATTAGGCATCTCATGATCTTAAAGACAAGGACAAAAGAGAGAAATGCTGATGTAGGAAGACCTCAACTTTTTTTTTTTTTTTTTTTTTTTTTTTTTTTGCTACCAGCCATTTCCCAAGGAAGACCAGTGTTCACAAAAGGCAAATCTGGGGCACCAGGAACTCTTATCTGCAGTGAGATATCCACAATTGTTTTTTATCAAGTCTGCAATAACCCCCCTTGAATACAGGTAAGAGAATGCGACATCAAATGCCAGTGATTAGGCTCCCCCAGATAACATTTTCTTGTTATTTTGGGCGTGGAAAATACAATTCCCCTCTCTCCCACCCCTACCCCCCCTACCCCCCGTCAGCTTTGGTATTAGCATAAAATGAAGTTTCTTCTGGCATGTGACCCCTTCAAATAGCAATGTAGGATCACACCAGCTCATATAGCCACGCATGTAACATTATATTCTATGGAATACTTAATTTTCTTACTTGAAAGTAACTGCTCTTCAGCAACATTTTGTCTCCATGCAGCATTTAATGATGCCTCCCCCCGCCCACGCACGCTCAGGTCAGAAACACACACAGATGCATGTAGACACATCTATGGGTCAGAAAAGTCTATTCTTCTGATGAAAACAGGGCTCAATTTCTCTCCAAAATACTCTTTCAGTATAAGAACTATGAGAATTAGGAGCTTCTTCTGCAGGGTGGAGAACAGGACCAGAGCTAATCATGGGTACTGCGATGCTGGGAAGCTCAAAACACCTCCCAAGTATTCCCTTTGGGAAGTGCCAACTTGGGCAGTCACCAAGTCATGGTGCTGCTCACCCAACAAAGCACAGAGCGCATGAGCAAGGTCTGTCACGGATCAACCCTAAACACACCGGCGACCTTCAGCTTCCAGAATAGGTCAGGAAGAAGAGTCATAGGGTCCAAATAATTTTGGCTGCCCCCCAACCCCTTCCAGTTACGTCTTCCATCTTCACTTCCACACTTGCCATCATAATCTAAATTTCCATCTGAGAAACAGTCCACTTCGTTGAGACAAAATTCCTGGAGGTACCTTCTTAGAGAGAAGGGATTACCAAACTCTACCTGCCTTGTCCCTTCTTTCCTTTCTGCTGCACCTATCATGGACCCAAAGAGCAGGTCCAAAGGATCAAGACTGGAAACTAGTCCCACTCCCTTCTTATCAACTTCGCTTCCCCACCCCCCAGAGAGATGAATTATTTTTGCTGCTCCTCAACACATGGCACACTCATTTTCTCCAGCATTTGTATTTGTTATCCCAGCTGACATCCTTTAGTTTGTCAGATCCTGCAGAGAGTGATCGAGCCAATGGAAATTGCTCTGGCGTTAATTACACATGAGGTCCTCCACGGCAGTTACTCCTAATGATGAGATGCCCCAACATGGCAGATACACCGCCAATTTAGCAAAACATTTAAAAACTAAGGCAAAGTACTTAAAAAGGAAGGGCAATTAAGAGCCCTGGTCACAGCCAAGCTGTCATTGCCCCATACCTGTGGTTAAAAGTGTGTATTAGCAATGAATAAAAATTTCTAGTTGCAAATTTGCGCTATTATCATGCACAGCCCTCCTTGAAAAAGTCTGGGGAGAAACTGCCTCACACCTGACGTTTGTACCCAACTGAAACCAAGACCAAGCATCCCTGGCCTGAAGTCCCATGGGATGATCAGGGGCAGAGTCATGAAAGCCATCTCAGCCTTGGGAGCATGTTATTCCCCACCCCACCCCCCCAATAAAATTCCCACCCTGGGAGCAAGAAGATGCAGAGAGAAGTGGCTGAGGAGCATCTTTAAAGGATGCCCAGTAAAGGATCACTTTCACAGTAAGTTCACTGCTCTATCATTGATCCTGGCACACAAGGGCAAAAATATTCATACCTAGGTGCGCTAAAAAAATCCCTGAGACAGCTGGAGATGAAGCAGTAAAGGCTCTTTGAGTGTCAGAGGGAGATACAGGAAAAGAGAAAGAGAAGACTCCTTACTAGTCATTAACACAGGAATAATTCTACAGAGCAGTGGGCTATTGCCAGAGAAAGCAGAATACAGTCCTAATGCCATAGCTGTTTAAAAAAAAAAAAGATTGACAGGCTGCAAAAGTCTGGTAACCTGGACGTCTCTTACTGGACGGAAAATTTAGCAAGAGACTGGAGACAAAACCCAACAACTTCAACTTCTTGACTCGCCTGCTGCATCCTCACCTCCCCACTGGCAAATTCCTTCCTAAAACTGGAATTTATTAGAGAATTGCTAAAAGAATCCATAAAGTAGCTTAAAACCCACTGTAAAACACTGGATGGAGATGATCAGTGGAAGGTCCCTGCAGGAAGGAGGAGATGGAGGCACAAGCTGCTTCCTGCTTTACATCCTGGAACATTCAAATATGATTTGCAGCCACAACTTAATCAGATACAATAAGTATTCTCCAAATGGAAGAAGACTCAGACCCAGTTTTCTTCCATGCATGCCTGGGGACTTCTCATCGCAGCCCGAAGATGCATTCCCCATGCAGTTATTAACATCATGCATACACAGATTAGAGTCATTAGCATCTCTACGTGGAAAATGTTGACGTGCAAGCACACAGATACCTCTCATCACGAAGGGGAAGATGCTACTCGCTGTAAATATTATAGCCTGCCCTATTCTGTCCTCCTCAGGAGCATGAATCACGTCTCCAGATATTTTTTTATACTTGGTATTATCAAGGCATGAGTCATGGAAGAGTAGCGATATAGCAGCTCTTCTCATTCCCCAAACCTTCCGCAGGGCAGGCTGAAATCCATTCTAAGTCCTGTAATGAAGTTATTTAGTAGAGGAGTCTGCTTTGTGGTAAGCCATTATCCATATCAACAGATGAGGTATTGTCTTAAAACAAAGAAAATCCCTCAAAACATAGTCTTTACCTCCATTACGCTTAAAAATCCCATGGGGTGAAGTAAGGATTTGGAGAGTTCATCATTGCTTTGACTAAAGATTCCTCCAGCACAATGAGGGGAGGATTTTGCAGGGGTTTTATCGGTGGTTTGGTTTTGTTTTTTTTTTTCCCCTTGCTTCTATGGAATTCACTACCTACGCCTATGTTTTACACCCATGAGAACGGGAGCCAGTTTCTGACTATGAGAGACCACTCCTGCAGCCGAGCAAAAGCACAGGGACCCTGTGCACCGGGGTTCTGCTCAGCATCCCGCTGCTAACACAGGCAACTGTACCGACAGAGCAACAACATCCCTGCTCCGCATTTGTGCTCTTTGAGTTACATAAAATATGACCCAAACCAAAATACTCCACCACGCCCAGCCTGACCACATACAAGGTGTGGTCCAAGACCCAAACCAACCCAGCCCCTTGAAGCCTCCAAGATGCTCTGCAGCTCTGAACCAGAAGAGAATCATAAAACCATTTGGGTCGGAAAAGACCTTTAAGATCATCAAGTCGAAGCTTTAACCTCACACAGCCAAGTCCACCATGGGATCATGTCCCCAGGCGCCATGTCTTCCCATCTTTTAAATCCCTCCAGGGATGGTGACTCCACCACTTCCCTGGGCAGTCTGTCCCAGTGCTCGACAACCCTTTCCATGAAGGAATATTTCCTAATATCCAACTGAGACCTCCCCGGGTGCAACTTGAGGCTGTTTCCTCTCATCCTATTGCTTCTTACTGGGCGGGGGGGGGGGGGGAGAAGGAAAGGGGAAAAAAAACAAAACAAAACAAAAAACCAGACCCCAAACAACCAACCCCAAGTCCCACTAACCTCACGTAGGCATCCCCAGTATCAGATGAAAGCACTTTACCCCACTTTTACCTTTTATTTCCTTTTTTTTTTTTTTTAAAATATCTGCACCTGCCAGCACTTTGTAATTAACAACCAATTAACTGCTGATTCTAATTCCTCAGCTCACAGCCGGTTACCCTTCACTGGGATGCTCCCGGGGGATGCTGCTCCACCCTACCCCGATACCGGACCACCGGGACCGGGATGCTCTTGGTGGCGGGGGGAGGGGGGGCTGATACCACGTCTCCCCTCCCCAGTCGCCGCACCGGAGCTGCGGTCGTAGGGCGGGGCGCGCTTCTTCCTCCTCCTCCTCCTCATCTTCATCCTCCTCCTCCTCCTCCTCCGCTGCGCGGAGCCGGGGCGGGGCGGCCCCTGCGGCAGCGGCTCTGCCCGGCTCCGCCGGTGCGGGTTGCTCCGCCGGGTGAACGGTGGAGCTGGAGGGTAACCGGCCATGGATGGGGGGGGGACGACCGGAGCGATGCGGGGTCCGCCGCCCCTCTAGGCTCGCCGGGGGAAGAGGTGAGCTGGGGAGGGGGGGTGGAGGGGGGGTTTAGGGGTGCGGGGGGGGGGGGGTTGCTGTTCCCCTCCAACCTTTACCCGCCGCCTCACCAGAGCATCACTGGGGGAGATGGGGTGCTTCCCCCCCCAAAATGTTCATCCTCCGGACTTTCTGGCTTTTAAGACTCTCAGCATCGTGTAGGGTAAGAATAAATACCCTGGGACCAGCCAGAGCGATGCTTTCATGATTTTTTTTTTTTTTTTCTTTCTCCCCCTCCCAGTTCTTGATAAATTGCAGTGTCATTGTCAGATATGCCTTCCGCTGCTGTGCTCGGTTTTAGCGCTTTGCCCCGAAGAGAGAGGTAGGATCCACCCTTACCGTTGAGAGGCACGCGTCGGGTCCGTCAGAATGCAGCTTGAGCCACTGAATTTGAAGCTCAAGTGGCTGGAGTGGATTTTTACAGGGCAGAAGGGTTCCTAGTGGCCAGTTCAGATGATGGTTACCGATGCTTTCATCTTGCTTTTCATGCATTTTTGTTCCTTTTCTTCGGTACTTGGATGGCAAGGTACGCCTGCTCGGTTTGCAGTCCTATTTTTTTGCAGGGTCTTGAGCACGGCGTGTCCTTTACGCGGTGGTACAGCCCAAGGATGGCGTGTTGCAGAGGGGTGTAAAAGGCCACAGCGAGCCTGCGATCACAACCGGTGTTAACATTGGGGTGAAACAACCCTTTAGTCTCGTTTGCTCTCTGGTGTGGAGTGACTGACACTACAGTTACGGGGTAGCGTGTAGTGTTCGTGTCGGGGGTGACAGCGTTGTCATTGAGACCGGCTAAGGAGATTCTCTGCAACTGAAACGGTGAAAAGACTGCATAGACCATGGAGCCAGACTGAGTTTGCTCAGACAGGAGGAAATCTCCTCCGATGGCATGCTGGGCAGCAGAGCAGCACAGGAACTGGGGGCCTCTTTACCCAGAAAATCAGTTTGAGAATGGGGTTGTGTTTTTGGCAAAGGAAGATTTTGTTCTAAAAGAGCCCCAGAATCTCCTATCATAGCTGAATTTTTTTTTTTTTTTTTTTTTGCGTTCTGCAGCTGTGAGTGAAAACTCTTGCTATGAAGCATGTAGGGTATTTAATCTATTTTTAAACCTTAAAAATACCTTCTATAGTCTTAAAAAAAAAAAGCAGCAGTGGACAGCTGTTGTACTTAATGCTCAATTTTTTTATGTGCCTGGATGATCATAATTCACAGGCAACTGGCCATTTCCTCCCCCTCCCCTTTACACAATTTAGGAAGAAATTATATGTTCTTAATCTTCTGTATGATTTTCCAGGTTGGTAACCTGGGCAACTCTGAGATTGCCAGCATCGCCGCAGGCAGTGCAGCATTTTCTCTCTGCTACCTACTGGCTTGTCTGACGCTGGAGGATTTTTCTCCAGCGCAGTGCTTGCTCGCCGCGTTTACCGCGAGAGGGCCCATTCTGCGCCTGGTTTTGGCGATGTACATGTGGGAACGGAGCTGCCTCATGCTGGACCCACACTTTTCCTGGGGGGGAATATCTCATCCTCCACTTGGGCTTTGCGCTGATCTTCCTTGGGCTGGTATATCTGTGCTGGTTTTGGAGCTGTCAGGATGTTTTTAGAAGTGGATTGCATTGTTTTTATAACCTAATGCTTGTAGGGGAGCAAGGAATCGCCGGAAAAAAATCCCACTCTCCTGTAGTTGGGGTTGTCAATGCTTTTGTTCAAAATGTTCCATGGGAAATAAGCGGCATGTTTAAGATGCCCCTTGTTGCCACGGGAGGTAATGTCCTACTTGGAGCTGGTGGGTGTGAGCTTAACGGTGAGTTACGGGCATCATTAGGAAGGCATTCCTGCCAGCGGGTTGTCTTGTAATGTTTGCACTTCCAGTTTGCAGGTCAGAGCTGGTGGCTGTGCACGGTGGAGTTCTTGTTCTTGCTCCAAATGAGGTGTGTAATGTGGATTTGTTGGGGGGAAACCCTTAGGTTAGAAAAAGGATGATTATGCTCATCTCCTCTCCCCTGCTGCCAGAAAACTCCACCAAGCAATTCTTGCATCAAGCTCGTTGCCGCTGACGAGGGTGGAGGACTGCTCTCTAGAAAGAGATCCACAATCCTGATCTGCAGAGCAAGGGATAGGTTCCAGCATGTCCTTTGGTGTCAGATACTCCTGTAGACCTGACAAAGAGCTTGGATGGCTGCAAGACAAAGGTCTCCAGGGGTGCTGCACTATGGCTGCCAGGAACTTGGCATGGCAGCTTGTTTGAAGGCTAAATCAGCAAGTTTACAGCCTGAAGCTTCGCTGGTGTTGGCTCCTGGCAGGCAAGGCAGAAGCAGTGTCTTCAACTCTCTTGTTGGCCTCAAGAGCAAAACTTTCTGCTTGGGTAGAGCAGGTTCTGCCATTCCTGGTAGTGACATGAATGGGGTAGGTTAATTCTGAGAAACATGATCCCAGATAAGCACGGACCATTCTCATGTCACACATCTTATTAGGTCTTGGCCTTTTTGGTGATGGAAGGTTTTGGTTTCTCTCCAAAACAGGTGTTGTTTTTGGATGTCTGAAATTCAGCTTTGAAAAGGAAGTGATTGTACCCACCAATGTCCCTCCTTTGGAGGGGAGAGTTTGTCTGGAGGGAGCTTTGTTCCAAATCAGCCCTTCTCTACCACTCTGAGAAAAAGGACCTTCATAGCTGAAGTTCCTGGCATGGGGGAAGGGAAGAAATTGCAGACTTCTGTTGTGTTGGATTTTCGGTTTGGTGTGTCGTCCCCCCCGTCCCCCCCCCCCCCCCCAAAAAAAAGGATCTTAATGAAAATTTCCCAGGACTTTTTTTGTCTTTCTTGCAAAAGCTGCTTTTTCATTAGGAGGTTCAAAAACCAGGCAGGGAACTTCAGGCTGTTCTCATCTTTTTCAACCAGCTCTACTCGTCTGTTCTGGTGGTGGGCATTTGGAGTGGGTTTTCCTACAGACTGTCAATGAAATGCCATGGTGACAGCTTCTGGGCCCATCAGTATAATCAGGCTGATCAGATTACTCCCTCCTTTATAAAAAAACCCATATAATTTGCTTGAATTAATTAGGCATTAAATGACTGGGTATAGATATCAATTTTTTTTCCCAGTACTTTCTGTGTACCCCAGGTTGGGACATTGCAAGGAGACACTGAACACTCAAATGAGGGTGATGCAGATGGCTTTCCACGTGGGCTCCTTGTTTGGTCAGAGTCTTTGGATGATGTAGAGAATGGATGGACAAAAGCTAAATGCTTCCTACTGCATCTGCAGATACGACAGCATGTATGCATGCCTCAACCAGTCCCTGGTCCCCACCACAGAAGAGTTTTAGGCTGTGGCTGAAATGAAGGTGAACTTGGCATGGGCCAAGTAGTATTTTGTTTGCTGCTTGAGCTCCACCTGGTTGCAACTGGATTCCCACTTGTTGCTTCTGCTGCTGCAGTTGACCACTACCCTGGGAAGGGTTCATGTGTTGGTTTTCCGAGGGAATAAAAAAATGAGGCTTCTGGCAGATCATTTCAAGATGAATGCCTCTCCTTGGGGTTCACAGATAGGCCACTCACCAGTCAAAAATTGGGATTTGGGGTTCCCCCTTCCCTGCCCTGCCCCGGCAAGTGTTGTTTGCCAGCCTGCTTGTAGGCTGCCTAGAGCAGAGAGCATGACTTCACAGCTGATGTTTCTCATTGAACTTATTTTAGAAAATGGGGAAAAAAAATCATTGTCATCTGCATGAAAGATTTTTCACTAATGTAACAGAGAAAACATTTCTATGGATTGAATAAAGGGAGTTTTGTTGCAGTAGGAAATACTGGCCAAAGGAAAATTCTTTGTAATCTCAAAAGAGAAGCTGCACTTTTTTTTTTTTTTTTAACTTTAAATTTTTTTGTAACAAAGAGAATCTCCACTTCTCTGATCCAACACTAAGCTCTGTGTCCTTTTCTGGAAGAGCAATTAGTCTGGGAAAACTGGCAACACTTAGCCCCAAAGTGACAGGAGTTCATCATGAAGCAGACTGTCTTTGAAATATGTGCATATTCTTTTCTAATCAGTAACAATCACACTTCCAGACAGATTTCAAGGATCACTGAACCTCTGCTGAGCCCTGTCATATGCACTGACTGCAATCCTGCAAGACCAAATATCTCCTCCCTTCACTGCTGTTCATGCTTTCACTTTTCTTATTCAAAGCTGAATTATTAATATTCTTATGGATGCTCTGTGACACCCAACTGGTTTCAGCCAGGCTTTTGTAATGTAAAAGTGGGAAGTTTTTGCTAAACTTTAGTCTTGCCTGATGGTCACAGCTTGTTATTGTTTAAGGTGCTTGCAAGTGTACACTTCATATGGTATACAAAAGAAACATTTTGTGGTACCTTTGTATAATTCTTATCTTTAAGTTTACCAAAATAATTGTACGTGACTTTGTGACTCTCCTTAGTACTCAAAATCTCAGCAATTTCGGAGCAGCTTGTGGTACTTGTGTATGTCACGAGTTTGCTATTTCTTGCTGTGCTGGTCTTTAAAGGGTGCAGGTAAAGTTGACCTCTGCTTGCCTTTGAACTTCATGAGCTGGGAAGTTCTGGAGTTGTGGGGAGGAGTGGAAGGGATGGGAGGTGGGAGGGAGATGGACAGGCAGCTTATAAGAAAAGCTTTTCAATTGCTATACTAAGCACAAGAGTTAACTGCTTGTGCTCATGTTGCTGATTGGTTTTTTGGTGGGGTTTTTTGGTATCTAATGTGAGGTGGAATCAACTCTTAGATGGATATGCTTTGTATTTTGGAGGTGCATGTGCTTGTCTGTTTTCTGGGATGAATGCTGGGAGCCCTGGCTCTGATGAAAATAATATGTATTGATTGGAAAATATCTTCCGGGATCTGGTTTAGCAAAGTCAGCAACCTGATTTCAAGCACAGGCAAATCTGCTCACCATGGTGGACAAACAGCAAATGAAATGTGTGTTGGTGCAGAGATACATGTCTCAGAATGCATCAAGGAGCAATATTTCTCTGGGAATTGGTGTCGTTCTGTTCATAGTATCTGGAATACATCTTCTGTATATCACAGTAAAATGGTGATGTAACTTCTGCTTTGACTTTATATATGCAAGGTAGAGCTGGAAGATGCAGCCTGGCTTTCATATTGGAAGAAGACCTTCCATGTTCGTGCTGAAGTCTCTCTGTTTGTGTTGCTGGCTTGCTTAGATTATTTTGCCAGATGACCTTTATGTTCAGAAAGGGGTTTTTTTTTTCTCATTTGACTGTCTCTGAAAACAGTTTGGACTTAGCCTGTTGCTTCAGGTCATGACTGAAGCCAGAGAGAAGCATGATTTGGGGGTTGCACTAGATGACCTTTGGAGGTCCCACTCCAACCTAGATTATACTGTGGGTTCATGGGATGTAACAGCTGTTAAAACGGTAGTGTTTTCTTGGTGTGCTCTGTGCGAGGCTTTTACATTTCTGCATAATAAATAATGACGGGAAACATTGCTTTTGCAGTGCATTTGCCCATATGTGCTGGTTGCAAGCCAAGTCTGGACAGGAGGTCGTGTAACTACATGACCATATAAACTCAACCTGGTGTGACAAACTGTTGTCCCCAAGCATGGTGCTGGCTGGGGCTAGGACTGCCTCAACCACAGCTGGTGGTTCCTGCTGGGAAGTTGGTTCATGTCCTTTAGATGTGGAACACGGGGACCGTGAGCTGAAATCTGTCGGCAAAATACTGTGTGCAGGCATACTTAAAACTATACTTGTTATGAGCATGAGCACTGCCCTGTATATTGGTTAGACCTGAAAAAAGGGGTTGAGCAAATTGCATTTAGCACCAGCTGGTAATCTTCTGTGAGCCTTGGATCCACTGCCCTGCTGTGCCTGGAAGTAACGAAGGTTGTTCTCCTGGAGAAGACCCTGTGAGGAAAGGCAACTGCCACTTGGCAGGAGGTCTGAGATGGTTGCGAAGCAGCTGAGCATCCTTCAGGAGCTGCAAAGTTCAGTAGCTAAAGGGCAGCAGGCTCCCCCTGTGGTGGGCTCATAGGCATTTCTTTGCTGTGAAAAACAGCGGGGTGGAACAACCGCATATTTCCTTTTCTTTGTGGTTTAAAAACACTGATCTATTTAGACTTGTTGCTAGAATTGAGCCTATTTCTTTCTACTCCCTCCACTTAACCACCATAAGAGACTTGAGGTATGGAATCGCTCTTTGTTTCCAGCTGGAGCGAAGCACGGTTCCTGGCACGAGTTCCCTGGGTGACGTTCTCACGAATTCGGAAATAGCCATGCTTGGAGCTGCCGTCTGTCCTGCTCAGCTGCTGCTGAGGCAAAAATATGTGCAAAACCTCTTCTTTTCAGTGTGAAGAGAGCATGGGTTCCCTTAATGCTGAACACGCTCAAAACAGCAAGAGCACTTTGAGTGGTTCTTGTTCCCCTGATGGCTTGTCAGGGACATTTTTTTTCTTTTTTATTAGACAAGGATTCTCAGAGCAATGTAATTGCCTTTTTTTTTTTTTTTTTAATCTGAAAAATGAGATGGGTAGGATGAACGGTGATATGTAGAGCTCCACACTACCCATCAAAGGGATCAGGAGTAATGCTGTCTTGAGGATGGCTGTTCCATCCACCAGAGGCTGATTATTTTAGTAGCTTCTAATGATTCATTAAACCAGAGCTTGAATTTAAGAGGAAGTTGTTTGGGGTTTTTGGGGGTGATTTGGGGTTTTGGGGGCTGGGGTTTTTTTGGTGCTAATAGGAGCTTGCTTGAGGTGTGAAACACCAAGATTCATGCATTCTTCATGCAAAGTGGGTTACAAACGCTTTCAGTCTTCAATATCTGCTGTATAAAATCACTAGGTAACCCAGAAGAGCATAGCTCACTCCTGCTTTCCCATGAAATATGTTTTAAGCGTGTGGAGGATAAGGTGGACGCTTTGTTTGGACATGGCCTTTCAAACTGACCAGGCATGTGGCAGCCTTCAGATGCGAATGGAGCCTCTTAGCACTTACAAAAGAAGCCAGATTATTCAGCTTTTTTTATTTTTTCACAGCCCTTCCTTCTCTCACTGTAATTAGAAGCCATTTCTGTGTCTGAAATTACAGACTTTTAAATTCATCTGAGAGTAGATCTCTTTCACTGAATTCCCCAGTATTATTTATGCCATCAGCAACAGAGAGAAATCCTAGAATAGTGTTATTGTGTGGCACCCTGACATTCTCATAGAGCTACTGATTTCGCTGTGATGGCACGTTTTTCTTCTGTTCTTATTTTTCTGTCATGAAATGCAATATGCATAAGCAATGCTAAACCAGGTCATCAGCATTAAATTGTCTGTATTTGTGCGTCCTTAGTGCTGGCTTTCTGTGTTATATTAAGCCCAAAGTGCGTGTTCTTAGTTTCATGTGATTGGTTTTGTTTTGGTTTTAATCAAAGGTGTGCTCTAGGGTGGCTGAATTATCCTGATTTAGGGTGAATGTCCGGTAGATGGATATATAGGTTGAATTTGTGGATGTTTTCTTATCAGGCTGAGCTGCCAGAGTGCCAATGAGCAACTAAATTGTAAGATTTTTATTTTTTTTAGGGCCAGTGCTTCCTTCTAAAACACAGCTCCTTAATCCTTTGAATTCTGTTGAATAGCAGGATGCCCTCAGGCTGGATGTGTATGTACATGGGTTCCCCCTGGTTTTGTATTTCCAAGGGATATTTGCATGAGAATGAGTAACAGCACAGTATTTTTTGTGTCAGGATTCCTGTGCCAGAATGAATTGGCCTTATTCATAGAATTAATGCGAAGAAAAAGGAGATTTTGGCTGCTTCTGCCTTGCATTGAAGGAAGTCGTTTGACCCTGGTCTTGACCCGTTGTTGGCTGGGATGTGTAGGAGAGGGACCTTTGTCTGCAACTGCTGTGCAATACTGGGAAAGCTGTTGCCTTTTCTTGCAACTTCTTTATCTTCTGGCTTTTACTTGCTTTACCTTTTTGAATTCAACCTTCCAAAACTGCCTGTTTTCTTGCTTATAGATGGGCACAAGTGGAGTGCGGCGTAGCGGCACTGTCCTACCATGCGTAAATATTTGGAGCCATTCAGGCTGTTCCGAGATACTCGTCTTAATGCTTCATCAAACACTTGTGTTACCACAGCACAGGCCTGAGTGTGTGTCTTTAGGTCAAGTTTTACCCCTGAAATATTTTAGGACGACTGATGTCAGCAGCATGTGATTCGTTGAATTTTGCCTTTTTTTTTTTTTTTTTTTTTTCTGGACATCTGTCTAGGTCAGAGGGTTGCTAGGCTGGATGGGTTGCCCAGAAATTACTTGTATTAAGGGAAAAAAAAAATAAAATACAAAGAAAAAATAGAAGGAAAATACTTGGCAAGGCTTTGGTTCTCTGTGATGCCACTCTTATTTCAAGGTACCTGAAGGATCTCCTCAACCTGTAGCTTGTGGCGCTTGTGGAGGCTTAATTAATTCTCATTTTGAAGCCTTGAATTTGTTTCTTTCCTCCAGTTCTGCTCTTTTTTTTAAATGAAAACGTTCTTCCTTGAGTCATCGTAACTAAGATCTGAATTGCAAATTATGTTCCATCTGAGAAAAAAGAGGGGGTTCCCCAACCCCCTGACTAATCATACCCAAGCAGTGAAAATCAGTAGTGCTATTAAAGGAGCCAGGGTGGGAAAACCAAATAAAACTGGATGTTTTTTCTGCATTAACTTAACCGAGAATCGACGCTTAGCTTGCTCACTTGCTTTTCTCTGAAATAAAATGCCTCTTCTAGGAATGTTTTTATAATAGTGCTGGGCTGTCTGCAGTTTTCGAACTCATTCCTGTTGGCTTATTTCATAATTTCTTCCCCATAACTTCCAATTTAGCACCCACACCTTCCTAATTAGCAGAGTTATGAGCACTGATGGGGAGTTCTTTGGCAAACTTACAGATTTCAGACGAGTATTTGGCTGAGATGGGTGGAAAAGTGGAGGATGCAGAAAACAGAGGTACTGTGAATTGTTCAAATGGCATTTAGGGGTCCTATTCCTCCTCCTTCACTTAATTAGAAATGAAATCTGCTTTTATGCCACAGATGTTATATATATTACACACATATATATATATACACACACACCACTTAAGTGGTACCTTTCTCTGCCAGTATATTACGTGTTGCTTAGCAAGCCACCTTGGTTATTATTTTGAAGCAAAATAAAAATCCCTAAAAATGAGCTAGAGATGACAATGAGTAGCCTTGAGGATGGAGAGAAGAATTCAGAATTGGTGTTTTATTTAGAGGAGGGTGGGAATAGTTGGAGCTGGATGCCTGGCATGGAGAAAAAGAGCCTGTTGGGAATATCTGCAAGAATCAGTGCCTCGATCTGTTTGAAGTTTTTGCTTTAAAATGTAGATCAGCCCAGTCTGTGAAGAGTGAAAACTACAGTCCTTGTCATGCTTGGGGTTTTTTTAGGCGGAGTGTCCTTTTTTCTTTTTTCTTTTTTTTTCTTTTCCTTTTTTTTTTTTCCTTCTTTGTGAGGATGTGGTTGTGTGTGTGGTGGGTTTTGGAGTTGGTTTTTAGTGGTGTTTTTTGTGTTTGTGGTTTTGTTTTGGGTGGGTTGTTTGTTTGTTTGTTTTAGCTATATCTGCAGCTGTCCTACATATGCTGCTTAACTTTGCAGCTCTGGCAACCAGAGGGTAGGCTGCATCTTTCCCTGGAGGGGCTTGGAAGCTGTCTATGTCCGGGCACGTATCCTTTCTTTTAAGGAGGAATGAGCTAAGATTGGCTTTAACAGCTCACGTGCTCCCTAAAACTAGTAAAGCCACTCCAGGTATGGTTCCGCTGTGCAATACAGCGTGCTGCAAAAACCTCAGATTTATTTCCGAAGCCAGGTTCGGCTGTGTCAGCATGTCACTGGAGGTGAATCAACCCTGACGGAGCCAGAAATAATTAACCTTGGGTGCAGAGCTGTGCTAATGCAGCTGCACTTCAGTGAATTATAGCATGAGCAGCTCTCTGCCTGAACTAGATACTTTCCCGCTTGCTCAGAGACCCATTTGGACTTCTCTAATCCTGTGGATGCTGGAGCTGTGCTGATGAGGAAGCATTCCCTGCCTCTGATAATATGAGGTCTTCCAAGAGATCCTATGGACATGGTGGTGTTAGGTTGATGGTTGGACTTGATGATCTTAGAGGTCTTTTCCAAACTTAATGATTCTATTCTATTCTATTACCACTCAGACCTCCCTACCCCAATTTGCAAGGAACTAATGCTGCTTGGATGTCTCTGTGTTCTTTGGAAAAAGCCTCTGTGCTCCAGCAAGTGCTGGCTGAAGGGGAATTATTTGGCCTGCTGTTTCTGAGTTGATGGTAGGAGGAGAGGGAAGATTTTTGAAGGCATTGGTATGATAGTCTCTGAGCAGTGACTATGTGAGATTGCTGCAGATGGATATATAAGACCTTGCAAACTTGTTTGGGACCTGGGTGGCTTCTACACTTGCCCTGGTGCTAGACAGACATGTCACCTACAGAGTGTCAAAGTGGATCTGCAAAGCTTCATATGTTCATCTGGAGACCTTGGAGCATCCCTGCTTCACTGCCTGGCATGGTTCATGGCTGTGCCAGGGCAAGTGCACGGGCCAAACCAGTGTGATGCTGTACTGGAAGTGTTTGAAGGTATATGGGAATGACCTCCATTGCTGCTACGAGGTTAAACGAAGGGAATGATGCTAAATTTGCAGGGAAGGCTCTTGTGGTTGCCTTCATACCATTCCATGGAAGCAGAGTGTGGTCTGTAAATGATTTTGCCCATTTATCCTGCCGTCTATGAAAATGGCTATAGCAAATGAAACACGGTAATGTTTTGTTTTCTCAGCAAAATTAGATATCGAAAGGTAAGCGGCTCTTGGACCATGCACTCAAAGACCCAATTAAATATACAGCTAACAGATTGTATGGCCTGACAGCACACACCATGGGAGGAAACAACGGGCATCAGCAGATGTGGTCAGTTTACAGCTAGATACACTAAATATTTTTGCACTCTGTAGGAAACCTGGTGATATTTCTTCTGCAGTGTCAGTTTGTTGTAGCTTTTTTGCAGGGGGGTAGTGTGGGGTGCGGTCTGTGTCTGGTCTTGCACACAAGGACGTGTAGACTTGGAGGCCAAAAGGACACATATGTTGGTGGCACATGAAGCATCCCACTGAGGTGTGCTATATAAATATGCAATAAATATGCAAATAACTTGTGTGGGTGGTGTGGAGAAGGGCAGATGGAGATGTGGATAGTTAAAGTGGCTTTTCCTGTGGTTATACAGTATGGAGCTGGGAAAATGATTTATTTTATATGAATATGTGTTGGCCTGATGAGAGCTGTGGGTCTTGTTGGTGCTTTGTGCTTATTGGATGGACGGTTTTGTCTGTGTTTAGCAGGAAATTTCCTCCGTCCCTGGAGTCTGTAAGGACATCTCCAGAGGGAATACACTTGATAGCAGAGTATTCTCAGAAGGAATATACCCCTCCCCTGGAAAGCACAGGGTGTCAATCCTACATAAAAGACCTGAAGATAGCAGGGCTTTCTGATGTTTTGCAGGAATGCTTTGAAAAGTATCTGCGTTTGGTAGCAGAAGCACAGAGAAGGAACATGAGAGGCTTATCTGGACCGGCAGGTTGCAAGCTGCTGATGCACCTTTCTCCCCCATCTTGTGGCTCTGAGAAATAAATCCAAACACTATTAAGGTGATAACACTAAAGTCCAGAAGTATTAGGACCTGAGGAAGAGGCCAGAGCATTTATCAAAATGCACTTAAATGTTTTCAGCCTCCAGCCTTTCACACCATGGTTTTGGAGAGATGCCTGCAGGTAATTCTGCATCTACAGAATTTAGCCCATAGGTGCCATGAGTGATGGGTTAGAGTCTATTAATTACGCAGAAATCAGATTTTTCTCTCTAGGGTTGACTGTCTTCAGGTAAAGCTCGTGTAGGAGGAGTTAATTCACAGCTCTTTGGAGTGAACCAGCCATCTGTGAGTGCCAGCGGTGGAGGTGTGGGCTTGGAGATGGCTTTTCTTTGCCTGGTCTGGTGGGCTCAAGGCTTGGGGAAGCCTCTGCATGGTTTGTTGCTTCCTTGGGTTTCCAGTAGCTCTGGGGAAAGCTGCTTCAGCTCTCTAGGTTTGCTAATAAGATTTCCAGAAAGCAGGAAAAGTGGAAGATGCTGCGTTTCTTGGCAGAGGCGGGGATCCAGGAAGGGCTATGTCATGGATGGAGTGACGCACTTCACTCGTAAGAGAGAAGTAGCAATACCTTTATTGATATGAAACAGTGATTTAACAAAGTTTGACAGTAAATGCGACAGTGTTTTAACAAGATTTGATGGCAAGGTACACTTGAGTATTTACTACATAGAGGACAGGGCCAGACAAAGCTGTTGGGAGACCCTCTCATTGAGTCGTGAGGTTCAGAAAGGATCCCCTTGTGTTTGAAACTCCTTCTCAGAGGGGAGTTTAGGTGTGGCTGGATCCCGACTTAGTCAACGGTTTATGTCTAAAGAATTGTATGTGCACAATCAATCCTTATTATATGTATCACTTAGTTAGGATTTCAAAGTTCAGCATGCTATTAAACACTTACTGAGAATCTGTTGTGGCAAGGACTTTCTCAACCTTGAGGAGTGACCTTGAGAGGTGTCCCGACTCAAGGGGAGATCCCAGCGTGCAGCCCACTGCTGTGCAGGATTGCTCAACTGGCCCTGGGCTGTCCACCAATTATGGAGTAAGATAATTGACTTATATTTACATACCAACAACAGAAGTTGGTTTCTTCCAAATTTGGCCCGAGTCAGACGTTGACCAGCACTGTGGTTAGGTGGGTGCATAGCTCAATTTAGCCCTCAGCTATTGTGCTGTTATTTGTCTCCCCCAAATCCACACTGCCTGATGCATCCGTTACGATTGCTACTGGTGGTTATCATTTAAGCAGGGTCATGGGAAATACGGGTCAGGCTGGGGAGGCAGGGGGAGCACACCGCCACAGGCTACTGATGCTTAGCAGAAAATCAGGATTAACAATTATACAAGGAGTGTACGGAAAGACTAAAGCAACAAGGCAGTGCTAGGACCAAATAAATTTGATGGGGACTGTACGGTGCTGTTGTGCAGCCCTACGAATGCCGCAGAGGAAGCTTTCCACGCACAAGTCTTAACCTGCTGGAAAAGCAGCACAATTTTTCTTTTTTTTTTTCTTTTTTTTTTTTTTTTTCTTTCTTCTCAGTACAAGGCTTACTAGCTACAGTTTGGAGAAGATTGTCACTTTGAGAATAAGGTCAGTTCAAGAGGATTCTGGATGTTGAAATGCAGCTAATTCAGTTGGATGCAGCAACCCTGGGGTATCAAGAAGCTTCTGCTCTAGTATGGTAAATCTCAGTGTCACAGTCTTCATTACTTTTTACTCACTGGCATATAATCCTCCCCTAAAACGCTCTGAGAGATAAGATCATGCCTAGACTTCCAGGTCTGCTTTTACATTTACATTTTCTCTGTGACATACACTCTATCAGGAGTTATTTGCCTTTGTGTGGGTGCTTTTGGAAAAAAGACTTTTCTGCATCTCAAAGCATATTTGAATTTAACAAGAGGATGGTAATGCCTTTCCTGATATATGCTGCATCTTTTAAAGTTGCTTTCTTGCGTATATAATAGTCATTATTACTCTATCTCGTTTTCTTTCTTTTCAGCTGTTTGCAAAGGTTTTTACAAAAGCTGATTCACCAATGACTGCCATGTAATACAATAGTTGCTGCCTTTTAGATGGTGTTAAAATGAACCTTTAAAATTGTGCCTATAAAACACCAATTTATCAAATCCTCCTGAAAAAGAGACTGTCAAAGCAAGGGGTTTTATATGTTTATTATATTATTATTAAAAGCTTGCAGAATATATGTTTATACTGGATGGTTCTAGCTTGCATCTGCATCCCTCATCCCTCAATGTCTGAGGGGATTTGAGGGATTAAAATTTTTTTTCCTATTTTTTTTCCCCTTTTAAAATTGTCACCCTTTTTGTTTCCTGCTTTCCAACATGTTTTCTAATGGCATTTGTTTGGCTGTTGCTGCAAAAATTCAGCACTAGGATTCTTCTGTCAAGGCGTTCATTAACCTTTGAAGCAGTATGAATTCTAAGGTGGTGGTGGGGGAAATAAATCACTAGCTGTGACCCAAAAAGACTGTTATTAGTTGCAGAGAGTAATGAAGCTTGGCACAAGCTGGATTTTGTTTGCAAGCATGCTCCTTTCCCTTCCTAGAAAGGGAGAGAAAAAAACATTGATGCCTTTCAGTGGTACAGCAAAATGTGCTCCCTGCAAGTATTTGAGAGATGACTGGGATAAGTGTAGAGTAAAAGCATGTCTTGGACTCCCTGGAAAAGCAAAAGGAAATAGTTGAAGGAGTTAAAGGTAATTGTATAGTTGCCTGATACCTGTCAGCTGTGTCAGCTCATTCAGCTAGGGATGGTGCGATGCTTGTCAGCTCCCAGAATAGGATGTTGCCAAAGGAGAGGGTGGCTCGGAGGACGACTCGCATCCCGACGATGCAAATCCTTGCCTCGGGGTAGGTTTTAAAATAAAGGATGTAGAAGGACTGTCGAGTTTCGCAAACACTGTGGGGAAGGTGGAGCTGGAATTTGGGCTATGAAAACATCTCAAGGCTGGTAGGGGACTTACAGACCTGGTGGTTTTCCATGAATCTGGCCAAGAGTTTGGGATGTTGTCCTTGTTGAGGTCTGTTGAGATGCGCAGAGCAAAAGGGCAGCTTTTGCCTCCGTAAGTGTCCAAGCCAGCTTTCCTGACTGCTGTCCTGCCAGCACGATGGCTTGGTGCTGCATGTAGCTTTGGCAGAAGAGCCATCCAATGCCAAGATGCTCAGATGGCCGAGTCAGGGGATGTGTGGTATCCGTAGCATGCGGACGTCATCTCTCCTAGCCTTTCTTGCTTCCTGGCTGAATGATGACATTAGCGAGTATAGCTGGCTTTAGACATGTCCTTTCTTACTCTTTATGGGATCTCTCTAGGTGTGCGCAGTCACTTATCAAAACACAATACAATTTTTCAGAGTGTTCTCTGGTGGTTTGGGAATGACTGAATTATGTCAATCCGCATGCAGGAATATGAATGGAAACGTTTGGGATTTTAATGGGGTAGATGAGAATAAAGGTCTCAACTGGGTTAATGCGCCAGGCATTTGGAATATTGGTAGCTTTGACACAAGCAGTGTATGCAAAGCAGAGGCAGGAAGGCAGAGCTGCTTCTCTTGATGCAAATTCATCCTGCTTTACAATGTCAGCTTTCACAGCTAGGCAAATCACAGTGATTCCCACAGAGGTCAGATGTTTTCCTTGGTCATTTTTTTTTTTTTTCCCCCTCTGTAAACCAACAGCTTTGTGGCATTAACTAATTGGCTTTAACTTTGAGGGAGTTAAAGCAAAATAAATCCCCAAGTGGATGATTTTGTTCAGAATTAAAATGCATTCTTTCATTGTCGATGAGTGGAGTTGGCTAATCCTGATTTGCAGCTGGGATTAAAAGTGGTCACACGAGGATTAAGTGCAGTTTAAATAATCTACTAGGAATGTAATTCAGATTAAATAGCTTGTGTTCTTGTAAAGGCAGTGTGGTTTGGATTATGGCACCTCTGTGTGGTGTGCTCTTCCCTTTCCTTTTCCAGAATGAAAAGTAAAACATTGCTGTAAGTCACAAATTGAGCAGTGATTCCCCAGGAGCTTTTTGGGTTTTGTTTTTGGTTTGGTTTGGTTTTTTTTTTTACTTTCCTTTTGGATTGTGCTTTGTGATGTGCATTTAATTCATTCCACATTTCCCTACACTGTAAAAAATATGAAATTTATAAAGAAAATATTCACCGTATTAGATAATCTAAAATCCAGCTGGGGGAGGGGGGCGTAAATAAACCGGAAAAAAAAGGTATTGTTCTGTGTGCTAGAAACTGTATTATTATTCAATAACGGGACATTAGTCACCCACACAGATGGTGAAGTAATATGAGAAAAGCAAGTGTTTTGGGACTGAATGGGGATAGAATTGCCAAAGAAAGATGCCTTCAGTGGGTTTGCTGGGAATTCAGGCTGAGAGGACCTTCTTAGAAAGAAGACCTTCCTAGAAGGACTGTTGTCCTCCTAGCTGGAATGATATCTCCTAGCAGGGTCCAGAATGAATGTCATATGAAAGTATTCACTTCCACAAGTATGGGTTTTTTTCTTTCCTCTAGTGCAGTGGCTTTTCCCATGCCCCAGAACTCCTCCCCTCCATTTCACATGGAGGGATGCCGTGATTGCTGATGCTGACACATACACAGAGAACCCAAACTTGCCTTGGTGCATAACTAGTATGCTTGGCAGCCTCCTGAATTGTCTTCTGATTCATTTTCTGCTTAGGATGTGCTGGTTTTAAACCAGCTTCAGCCATTTGGGGAGGGGGGCGGAGGGTCTGCAGAACAAGGATAAACCGTGATGCGCTACAGTGATGTGTTGAGAGATGGCCAGATGATGCACCAGTTTGTCATCATGTTTATTCAGAGGAAGCTTGCAAGCTTGCCAGATTTATGATGTTTAGCAAAACTGTGCAGTCTCTCCATTTTGAGACAGCCTGTTCAACCCCAGTGGATAGCACTTGTCACAAGTACGTGGGCTTGAAGGAGACCTTGGTTTTACCTTGCCACCCCAGTGCAGGCTTCATTCGGTACCACGAGGGTGATGGTCAAGAACTTAAATGGCTCTCATTCATCATTGTTACGGTTGTTTGGTAAACTGACATGTCCTTAAATGGTAAAGAGAAAGGATTTCACTTTACCTGATGTACTGTTTTCTCTGCCTGGAGAACAGAAGAATTTTTCTTCACGGGTTTCATTAACGCTTCTCAAGGTGATATAATAATTTCTGTGAGAGTGGGAGAACTTGCTAAAGGGCTCTTAATGAGCCCTCTCCACTGTAATTTCATAGGACTGCAACCTGGATAGTGCTTTTCATGTGTTAAAGCAGCACTTGCCATCCCAAATTAGCACCCAGCTGTGAGCTGAGGGGTCATTTTGCACTACAGAAAAATAGCAGAACAACACCCAGTGCTTTCTGGCAGGGGTTACCTGGGGCATGGGCTCACCTGCTCGGCGTGGGTTCTGTGCCGAGCAGTCAGGTGTGGGTTTGCTATGCTCGTTCAGCATATACTGGCCTACAGCATCATGCCTCTCTCTTCCCATTTCATGAGCATCCTTCAGCTGTAGCACCCTCCGTACACTCCAGGACTGTTGCTTTGCCATCTTCATGTGCTTATATCCTCGCCCTCTTCAGCTGCAGTAATTATATGGCCCGAATTGCAAATTGTGACCTCCCTGCTTGGTACACATTTTCTTTGCCTTGGTCAAAGGTGTGGCTTGGCTACTTCTCTAAACAGAATGATGAGATAGGGTCTATCTGTCCCACTTTGGCCTTTGAACCACCTTCTGCTTCCAGGATCATTAATCCATTATAGTATTTAGATAGTTCATCTTGCCCTTGGCAGTATGATATTTAATGTGACACTCTCGCAGCTGAGGATGTGTAAGTGTTGCTCAACAAAGGAACGACGATTTCTTTGTCACTGCAAGAAAAACATGGCTTGTGTGACATCGCAGCACGTTTGCGATCCAGCTTTGGTTGCACGCTCTGAGTAAAGACCCACCCAAATGGAGCAAAGCTGCACTGGTATCTCTTTCCCAGACACTGTCTGGCTTTTGTATTTTGGAGGCTTGATAGCAATCCGGGTTGCACATGTAGCAGGCTCTCTGCTGCCAAGCAAACCATCTGAACTTACAGTAGTCTCCATGCAAGAGAGGAGTTTTGTGCAAGCTGTGTCTTGAATGATGTCACATTGGAGATTTTAGCTAGGTCAGCCTTAAACTAGGGTCCACCAGGGATCTCAAGAGTGGACGACTTCTTGTCTTGTTTCTGCTAAGCCTGCAGTTAATTAGGTGGTGGTTGCAGTTGCTTTTGCATTTCAGATGAATGCTCCTCCCCAGGCTTTGTAAACATCAGTAGCTTGCAGAGTTGAGTTTAGTTTGTTAGGCCTGAGCTGTCATCTCCTCTGACTTTTAACCACAGGGAGTTGTTTTTATTATTATTGTGCCATGTGCATTTTTTTTGCAAAGGATACTGTTAGAAGATAAATGATGTTTAGGAGATACTTGCTACAATTAGAACTACAGCAATAACCTAGATTTACTGGAGCAGTGCAGCCATTTATTAAGTCTAAGTGTGCAGGTCCTCAAATTCATGTTGGGATTTTGTTTGTCTATTGTTCTGTTTGTACTCAGCATAATACCAGGAATGGGTTCTCTGCCAGAAACGATTCAGAAGATAAACTGTTCTACCCATGAAAACTTCAAACAAAGGTTTTTTTCCCTTAAGACAAAGTACTTGGTGAAATAGCCCCTCTTTTTCCAAGAGCTGAATTTGAGAGTATAAAGATGTGATGAAAAGGTCTGATCTTGCTTGATCTTGGAATTGCAGCTACTTTATTTTTCCTCATTGAGACATGAGCCTTCAGACTAATTTAGTACAAGTCACTCCCTTAACAAGCTACACTACTATTACTTATTTTGATAATGCCACGAGGTTGTGCTTGCATATACACAAAAGGCACAGAAGAGACAGGCATCAAAGATAAAACAAGGCTATTGCAGCACAGAAGATTAACCCAGGCATTTTTCCATCTGAGCAAGGAAGGGGAATAAATACCTGTGCCACATGCAGGACTCGAGCACATAAGCAGTTGTATAGTTGGAGATCTCTAATTAATCTCAGTGCAAATTTCTACAGGTCACATCCAGAAAATTTTACCTTGGGGTGTGAGGGCAACCAGGACAGTAAGAGATCCTTAACAAACCTGCTAGCTGTGAAAAACTTGGGTTCCTAATATTAAAAGTTTGGATTCTTATTTCTTTAGCTGTCCCCTAATTTTATCCTTGCTTCTCAGGACCATCTGGTTTGACAGGCAGATGTTTTCCTCTATGTTTTAAAACCTGGGGAATTATTGCCTACCAAAGTAGAAGACAAGCAAAGAACATGAAATCAGTTAGCTTTGAGAAATGTTTTAGCAGGGCTTCAGCAGATAAAGGTTGTAGGTCTAAAGATCATGCACCAAAGGAGCATTAAGTCTTGAGTGTGTGCAACATTTAGGGGAAGCTTTGTTAGGTGCTGACCATAAATGCTATTTTAGACTTTCTCCACGATTTCTGACTTCTCTGTGTGTGCTTGGGTTGCTGTCTCTCCGAGAGAAGAGTTTTGGAAGGAAATTGTTATTTTGGTTTGAAAGCCCCCTAATTCTGTTGGTTTACTTTGACTGTCTTAAATCTTTTATGGTGCTCACAAAGGATGATGCATTAGTGCGAAGTATTTCTGGGTTTGAGTATGACTTTTGGAAAGGAAATCCACTTTAGTGCTACTTAATTCCTCTGTAATCTCATCTCGCTGTGGACCTCAAACCCAGTATATTTTGCTCAAGCTCTTACGAGCTCTTCATCTGAAACATTTTACTTTTCTTGCTGGCAGTCAAAGGATTTGTTTTGTGTGAGTTTTCGTGTTTCATTTTAATCCTTCTAACAGAATTGAGGTCCAGGTCCTTTGGATCTACGGAGCCATTACGAGCCTAGTGACAGTGCTTATAACGTATGTACCTTGTGAATCCTGCCTAAACAGATACAAGTGGTGGACAGCATAGACCAAATATTAGCAGCAGACACCAGAATGAAATATATCTTTGGAGAATTAGCACAGAGAACATGCAGATGATTTGCCTGTGAGCTGGGAGCCCTAAGGATAAACTCCATTCTGCTGATCAAAGGATAACTCTTTCCCCCTGAATGTGATCTTAGAGATAACCATCATTTTCTAGAAGGTGACTTGCATTTTTTGTCTGCTTAGCTTGTTCACAAGCAGGTCAGGAAATGCTGCACACTGCATTATTTCCTGCTGACTTAATGAGCTGCATCGTTCAAACTGTGAAGCCAAGGTGATTTATTACTAGCTCTGTAGGTTTGAAAATGATCGACAAATACAACATTTGAACTACTGCTGTTAGTAAGGTGAAGTTTCAGTGACCTCAGCCGGGGTGCAATACACTCCCATCTCCACGAGCTATTGAGATGCAATGGCGTGGTCATGCTCCAGCACCTTCATCCTTGCCATGATCAAAACTCACATTAGTTTTGTTGCCCAACGTAGGTGTGGAGGAGTTGGTCTGCTTAAGGTGTCCTCTTCCATATTGTCCTGGTCTTGGTTGTTCTTTTGAATCTTGGGCTTTAAATTTTACTGCCGCTCAGTTGTTCCCAACTTACTGTTCCCAACTCAGTCCACCCACTGCAGTTATTGGCTTCCTTATCAAGGCAATTAAACTGTCTATCAGACTTCAAGAAGGCCTTAGCTGAAATTTCACGCTGTTCAGATTTGTCAGGAGTTTTGAGACTGATGGGTTTGGTTTTTTTAAGAGGTTTCAAAATTCCCCAGCATTTCTTCACTTTCCTGTGCTGGTGGTTTGTGTTGCAACCCAGCTGTTGACTCATGATTAACTCCTTCTGTGTCCGCTTAATGGTGAAATGTCAAAGTTATATTGCAATTAAAAAGTATATACCAGCTGCTCAGTGTCGAGGAGCTGCAATACAGCCAAAAGTAAGTTCAAAATTGTGACTTTTAATGCACCTATGGTAATGATCCCCTGCAGTGGCATCTTAACACTAATTAACCTTGAATTGAACTCGCATTACTGGTAGAACTCTAAACCAAAGCAAGAGTTGAAGGGCACAAAATCCCCAATACTAAAGCATTGCAGGATGCTGTTGGCAGTTTTTTTAGGACGGAAATTTCCTCTTTTCATCCCAGGACTGTTTTGGTTGTCTGGACACCTCCTCCCCAAGAAAACAGAAAGGATGAAGTCATGTATTTTGCCAAACCCTGAAAGACCTGCAGGACCTGACTCTGCAACCCTTAGGGGTTGGGATGATATTTGCCCATTGCTTCCTGCTTTTGGACAACCTCACCCTACAGAATTTTGTTTATGAATAGATCGTAGATGACTAGAACCAAGATTTCCACCACCTCTGTCCCATAATGATGAAGTATTGGAGTTTATCTTAATGTTTCTGGCACAGTTGTGTTCTCCTGGAGAGCTCTTTATTTCTCTTAGTAGCATAAAACTAATAAAATCACTTAATAAATTGCCAGAGTTATACGCAGAATGAGATGAGGCAGTAGGAGAACAACTTCCAGGGTCTGTAAATAAAAGTGTATCTGTCTTGCTGTGTTGTAATACAGTAAATGGCTCTGTCTGTTGGTGGCAAGGTGAAGGTTTCGTTGCCTGCCACAAGCACTGAAACCTCATTGCTTGGGATATCTCTTAGTATTGATTTTAAAAGCAGCACTCAGCAAGCGTCAAATTATTAATCCAACCAGTAACTTCACAGTTTATGACTCTTAGGGCTTTTTTTATGTTGCCCTACCAAGACACATGATGTGAAAATAAATAAAGCAGAGGGGTGAGCTCTGGTTTTTTGAATAGTTTCAAGGGGAGTGGGAAGGAAGAACTGGAAAGGTGGGAAAGAAATAGGGAAACTGTTGCACGCTGTGAATAGTCTCCAAAATCTGAGTCACTGTTCACACCATCAGGTCCAGGTGTGACTACAGCTGCTCACCTGTGCTGAGTGCTTATCACTCAAGGGGAAGGAGAAGGGACAGGCTTGTTTGCACAGAATTGCAGCTAAATGAGGAAATTCCCATCTTGAGGGCCACTGCTTCATTAGAAACCAACTTTGCAGAGATCTCGAGTATGATTTAATTTCCGTTAAATAGGTACAGCATTTTAACTGGGCCAGTACTCCTGGATTTTGGGGATTTTTGGTCCAGTTTTGCTGTTGAACAGAATGTACTGCTGCTGCACAATACCTGGCAGGATGATGAATTTTGGGCCAGAGAGACTCTTGTGTGCACAAGTTGATGGATTCTTATGGAAATGTCCATGTACTGCTTAGTTTGAAATGTAGTCAATCTAATGTGTTTTTGTACAGGCAGGATAAATAATGTAATTCCTGCCAATGGGAATGGGACCTATTAATAGCCTGGCACTTGGAGCTGGTTTATGAGCACTGGGGTGCACGGTGTAGTAGATCTATATTAATTTTATTTCCTTAGCTCTCTCCTTGGGCACCTGGGGTACACTACCTTGTTTTATGAAGTAGATCACAGAATCATAGAATAGTTTGGGTTGGAAGGGACCTTTAAAGGTCATCTAGTCCAATACCCTGCAATGAGCAGGGACATCTTCAACTAGGTCAGGTTGCCCAGCGCCCCATCAACCTGACCTTGAATGTTTCCAGGGATGGGGCATCTAAAACCTCTCTGAGCAACCTGTTCCAGTCTTTTACCAGCCTCATCATAAAAAAACCTTCTTCCTTGTATCTAGTCTAGATGTTCGAGCCTGTGTTAGTCTGTCTACAACTTTTAATTTCTGGATAAAAACAGTCTCTTAACAATTTTTGGCAGGTTTAGAAGAGGAGCTTTAGAAGAGAAGATCATGTTGAGATTGGCTGCCCTTTCTAGGTTGCTGTACCATTTGGTATTTGATCCTTGCAGCTGCTGCCTCTGATGTGATATCGTCACTCCTAATGCTTCTGATAAAGTGCAATTCTGGAAGAGAACATAACTTCTTAATTTCAGGATGGATGGCCACTTCATGATGTCCATGATGCTAAGTTGTGAATCTGACTGGAGAATCCATTACCTTGAGGACTCCGTACTGAAATGAACCATTAACGAAAGTGCAGGAGACTCCCAAAAAGCAGCACAGAGTGGTACAGGTTTGACACTCAACTCAATGGTCACTTTGAAGGAAGAACAGCTTAATCCCCCCTGCTTTTCCATCAGGATAGGGGCCCTTTTATATTTCATTAAGGCCTTAGAGCTATGTTCTTGTATTTGGTCATCCGCACAAATTAAAATCACAATAAAATCCCCCTTAAAAAAAAAAGGTGGTTGAGCTTCCATTGTTTTTGAACTACCATTTCTTCAGTTTCCAGAGATGGGTGTTTCAGAGTTAAGTTCATATGAAAGCAAACAAACTTACTTTAGAGCAAGAAAGCAATTTTTGGAGAAGAGGGCATTGGCCCAAGTAGCAACTGGAACGCATGAAGTGCTGCAATTAGAAAAGGCAATAGCCACTACAGCCAGTATGAATAGTCCCCTAGACTAATACTGTGTTAAGGTCATCTACACCTATTTTGTTTGCCATCATGTAATTAGATTTGGTATTTTGTGTTTTAATATTTGTTTTCTGTGCTCACAGCCTTCCTTAGTTTGGCACTGTAGGTTTTTGGGAAGTTATTAGTAGGTTTTATGATTCAGAAAATAACTCTAAAACCCCTCCTGTGTTCTCTGCTAGATTTGTTGGGCAAATCTTGTCCAGCGTATGCAGGTCTCCGTGGGAAATGCCACTTAGCAGTGAGCAAATGGGCATACTTGCAAGGGCACTTGGTCAGCAGCAACATAAAGCTGTGTTATATATAGTCTTGTGTGCCTTATCTTGGATACGGATATTATAATTCTTCAAGGAAAATGCTCCAGGATGCTGAGGGTGGATAGAAAAAAGGCTGAGGTCAACTACTGCAACCTGCAACTGAACTACCAAGAAAAGTTTATGCATCCAGTGACTGAAAGGTGGGGTTGATATTGGGACTCTTTCCTATCTTCTGTTTTTACTTGCATTTCTGGGGGGGCGGTTTATGCAAGTGGTTTACATGCTTCTCCTGCACACTCGTCAATACCCGGGAGCGTGTATGTGTTAGATACTGCAAAGAAACTGAATCATGAATAATTCAGTTTATTGTTAATAGCTGACTCCAGTTTGGGATAATTAATTCACCAGAATGGACTTAATTATATAGATTGTTTCAATAAACCACCAGAAAAATGACTACATCAGTCCTGTCTCTGAAGCATCCTGTTAATCTGCAATCCTACAGAATTTGGAGCATCCTACAGAGCACTAATGAAAGAGGAAAAGTTTATGCATGCTTAGTGATTCTGGTCAGATATGGTACCTGCAGGTCACATATTCCATTGGAGAGTAAAATATATCTACAAGTTTCACACTGGCAGTTGTTGCAGAAGTACTGTGTCATTCTTTGGACTTTCATTTCAAAGCAAGATGGATCAAGGAGAAATGAATTAAATGAGAGAAAAACATAGCAAAGGGTTCATTAGGCTTATTGCCAAATGAGCACCTTGCAATTCACTGCACTCAGCTTTTTTTAACTTGCTGCTGCTGCTACTCTTCTGACCCCTTGGGAGTGTGCATTGCTTCAATTCCTGGTTCTTTCTCCAGTTCAATCTCGGCAATTGTGCATTTGTTTGTCACTTGTAATGCATTTTGTATTTCTGCTCTGCAGAGAGGGTTAGGAGTGGTTTTAGGGAAGGAAGGTAGCCTCCAAGACCACAGAGCATTTAAGATTAATTCGTCAGTTGCTAAGCCAAACCACTTGAGAATATTTAGGAAAATTGCTTAGAAACCTGTGAAAAAGCTTAAAGTTTTGAGGTCACCAAGGTAAGGACAGTGTTGGACATGCTTTAATTTCTAATGTCTGCTAAACTGGAGCTATCTGGAATAGCACAACAAAGTTTTACATGAATACAGTAAAAAGGGGCTGGAGTTTTCTGATTGTTATCTCACAGCAGCGAGCAACTTGGATTTCCATAATGCTTTTCACAAAGTGGAACATCTTGTAGCGCTTTACAAAGCATTTAATTACTGGTAATGCTGATGCTGTGATTCTCTGGCCTAACATTTAAAGGCAGCATCAGAAACAACAATATTCTTTATGTTTTAAGTAGTAATATTTGGAAACCTTTCAGCATTCAAGAGCAATCCTTGGCTTCTGGAAGGTCAAAAAATTCCGGAGACAGCCGTGGTTAAGTTCAACCATACCCTTGTATTCCTCAGCCTGCAGAAGCTGTTTTAATTAGAGGAGGAAGGTTATGATGAAGTAGGCTTTTAATAGCCAGTCTCTGAAGTGCTAAAACATTTCCGCAGGAAAGGGGTTTGTGTTGTGTGGGTTTTTCCCTTTTATGCTTTCCAGTGTGAGGATTAACAAAGTGGTGGTGTAAATATGGCAGTTACTCAGTGCTCCAGAAAAACCTGTACAAAGCGTTGTCCTTTAAAGCCTGCTTCCATGGAAAGGAGGAACCTTCATTTGGCATTGGAATCATAGAATCATCAATTGTAGAATAGTTTGGTTTGGAAGGGACCTTTAAAGGTCATCTAGTCCATTCTTCCTGCAATGAGCAGGGACATCTTCAACTAGATCAGGTTGCTCTGAGCCCCATCCATACAGTCATAGAAGGGTTTGGGTTGAAGGGACCTTCAAAGACCATCCAGTCCAACCCCCTGCCATGGACAGGGACATCTTCAACTAGGTCAGGTTGCTCAAAGCCCTGTCCAGCCTGACCTTGAGTGTTCCCAGGGATGGGGCATTAACCAACGATCTGGGCAACCTGTTCCAGTGTCTCACCACGCTTATCGTAAAAAATTTCTTCCTTACACCTAGTCTGAATCTACCCTCTTAATTTAAAACCACTGCCCCTTGTCCTATTGCAACAAGCCCTACTGAAAAGTGTGCCCCCATCTTTCTTTTAAGCCCCCTTTAAGTATTGAAAGGTGGCAATAAGGTCTCCCCAGAGCCTTCTCTTCTCCAGGCTGAACAACCCCAACTCTCTCAGCTTGTCTTCATAGGAGAGGTGTTCCAGCCTTCTGGTCACCTTCGTGTCCCTCCTCTGGACCCGCTCCAACAGGTCCATGTCCTTCCTGTACTGACATCCTGCTCATCTCCATGCCGAATATAGTAAAGAGAGGTTGAACATCTCCCTGGAGAAGGCAGAGGGACTGAGCAGAGGGTCTCGCTTGTCTTAATTCAGTGGGTGGAAAGATCTGGTGTGCCACCGTCAGGTACATGATGGTGTCAAGAGCCGTGCGGAGAGGTTTCCTATGATGGATGAGGATTTGAAGATTACAACCAACACCTGTCAGGAATGGTTCAGGCATAGTTGATCCTTCCCATGCATAAAACGAGACCTTGTCAGTTAAATAAAATATTTATGGGGAAGGGAGAGAATTTACAAATACCATGAGAGCCGTACAGCAGCATACTTAACGGCTGAGAGGTATGACATATGTGCTGTGTGTTATATGGAAAGAAAAAACATGTTTCCTAGCAAATGCCAGTTCTATGTGTGTAGGAATTGTGCTAAATAGTGATGCCTGTGGAGCTGGACTCCCTTTTGCTTGCCAGATGCTGGAGGAAAAAATAGAGCTTTCTGGTGCTCAGGTAGTCTTAGTGTGCTGGACAATTCCAAATAGTCTTCCATTTTTAATATTAATTCACGTACAGTAGAGTCTTTTGGGAGAATGGGAGTGGTGAGCCACTTATTTGAGATTTATAGTGGTGCTTGCTCTTGCCCTGAAACACCAGCTCATTTTCCTCTTGAATTAGCTAAGTTCTTAGTGTTGGGAATCACTGTGTATTATTATTTTTTTAATGTTGTGTATCTTTTTTGTGGTGTTTACTATCTGTTCCAATTTAACTGGAATAAGGTGTATAAAGGTGTGGTGGGTTGACCCTGGCTGGGTGCCAGGTGCCCACCAAAGCCGCTCTATCACTCCCCCTCCTCAGCTGGACAGGGGGGAGAAAATATAACAAAAGGCTCATGGGTCAAGATAAGGACAGTTTAATAAAGAGAAAGCAAAGGTCGCGCGTGAAAAGCAAAGAAAAACAATTGATATTATTCTCTACTTCCCATCAGCAGGCGATGTCTAGCCACTTCCTGGGAAGCAGGGCTACAGTACGCGTCGTGGTTACTCTGGAAGACAAAAATGCCCCCACTTCCGTCTTCCTTTACTTAGCTTTTATATCTGAGCTGACGTCATATGGTATGGAATATCTGTTTGGTTAGTTTAGGTCAGCTGTCTTGGCTGTGTCCCCTCCCAAGATCTTGCCCAGCCCCAGCCTGTTGTTGAGGGGGGGGCAAAAATGTTGGAGAGCCAGCCTTGATGCTGTGCCAGCACTGCTCAGCAGTAGCCAAAACACTGGTGTGTTATCGACACCTTTCTAGCTACCAATACAGAGCACAGCACTGCGAGGGCTGCTATGGGGAGAATTAACTCCATCTCAGCCAGACCCAATACAAAAGGAGATTACGTAGATGTACTTATTTATGCACAACATAAACAGCTTGAATGTGTACCTACAGCTAGTTTCTAGAGCAACCATGTGGGGCATGATACAAGCTGGTGATGTTAAGTAAGAGGCACCCTCCACCTCTTTTTTTAGTCACAGGCTTGACCTCAGATGAAGAGAAGAAACATGACGTGTTTAAAATTAAATAAATAAAAAAACCCATATTTGGATACAAACATTTCTAAACTCTATTCAGCCAGGCTCACTGAGCACTGATTAAACATTCAGTGGAGATATTGAGCAATACACTTCTCATTTCTAAAAATACTTTGTCTCCAAGCACTGTCATTTAAGGAATTTCTCCGGGGGGGGGGGGGAGGGGGGCGGAAATTCCTTTTAGCTACACCAGAGCTTTCCAGAAACAGCCACTGTAGATGGTGGGTGATTAATCAACTGCTCGAATCCACACCATGCTCCTGCTAAGGGTCAAGATCTCTGTGTTAGAGCAAGCGTGTTTCAGTTGGTATTTCTTAGCCCTGTTCTGAAATGGAAGCCTCTTTATTTGTTTATTATTGCTTGGGTCATGAAGACAAACTACCTCATTGTGAAGAGGCTGCCATTCTCTGCTGCAGAAATCAAGATAAGCTACAAAACCAGAGTTAATTGGCCCTCGTAAATAGTCTGCCTTTGCTGACAGCTCCTGTGGTGTGTATTATGCATATCAGCAGCAAGAAGACATTATGTAGTTTTATAATCCAGTTCAAAATAGTTTAAAAAACAAACAAAACCACAACCAAAAAAATCCCACAAAAACCTAAAATGCAGGCTTTGTTTTGCCTTTTTTTTTTTTTTTAAATCCTCTGCCCCTCCGTCATTTTTAATTCTATTAACAAGCACAACCTAGAGGCTTAGACTGCGTTTCAGTGATTTTTTTCTTTTTTATTATTATTTTATTTTTCCCCCTCTGGTTTTTTACATTGTTGTAGGACTCCATTGTCATCTTATCCTACCTGCAGGACAAAAACAAACTTACCGTCTGGCAATCTCAACTTTTACATACATCAGTCCTCACTTCAGTCCTTTTTGGAGGATTATGAGCATTTCACAAATGAGGTGCTCTCTAGGGGCCAAGAGTGAGTCGCTTTTCTAGCCAGTATAGGGTTTTGTCTCCTTTATAGCAGATGCTTGTGTGATTATAGAGACTTGTTCCCTTTCTGTTGAAGGCTGCAGATCTCGCCAAATGTCTGTCCATCTGTCTTGCCAGAGCACTTGAGTCCTCCTGTGTAGGAAGACCACAAAAAACCCACAAAAAAACACCCCCCCCCCCAACTCCTAATCCCCCCAAACAACAAAAAAACCCCACCAAACAAAAACCTCTTAAGTCTGCTTTTCAACTGCAAAGCCAGACTCAGTGTTGTGTCTGAGGGATGCTTAGTGGTCAGGAATTAATTGATACAGAAGTATCATCTCTTTTGTGGTAGAGGGGTCACTTGCATTGCATTCATATTTCAAAAAGGAAAAGAGTAGCCTTTTAAGCATTGCTTGGCAGATTATTTTCTAATTAAGTATTTAACATTTATTTCTGAAGGGAATGGTGGTAACTTTTGATGCTCAGTTTGCTACAACCTTTGAAGAGCTTGCTATTTCTTTTTTTTTCTTTTTCTTTTTTGTCCCCCAAATGCTTCTGAATCCTTTATCTACAAAGGTCAAAGTGACACTTAACATGCTAGTTTCTTTTATTTCCCCAGTCTGATGTATCTTTTGTGTTTCGAATAAAAATGCCAGTCTAAATTAACTTTTGGCATCCTTTTTGTCCTTCAAAGGCGGCGTATCAGCTTTTCAACATGTTCCGGCCAGCAACAAATATAGTTTAAGCTGGAATAAAACTCATGCACACCACCACGTGGTGGTACATTAACCACCTTCTTGAAGAGTTTTGGTTTGTACGAATGTCTGAAGTGTGTATTAATTGTCTTGATGAATTTTTTGAACTAATATGTCATCTTTGAATATATAATCAGCAAGATCCATTTGGATCAAATTGCTTCTCAGCATATCTTTGCCTTGCTACAAGAATTTTATATCAGCAGCACAAATATGCTTCTTGAACACCATCCCAGCTATTAAGGCAAATTAAGAATGATGGTAGAGCCTGTTGAGTAAGTTCCACATGTAGCATGGGCCGATTAATAAGCAGCACACTGGATTATGAACGGTCTCTATAGCTTTACATTAATAAAGGGAAATACTCCATCGCTTCCTTGCACAGTGCAGTTATCTGGTGAGATGCACTTAAATGCAACAATCCTAAAGGGCTTCTTGATATCAGGCTGGTCTGAGGTGAAGGGAAGAGTGGGACTGCTGGGTTGTAGGAGAACCAAAGAAGCTGCATTTTGGTAATGCCAGGGCAATTGCTAGAAGCTATTCACTGACCCTCTGCATTTTTGGGTTGTGAAGCTAAACCATTTGGCAATCAAGGAGAAAATAGATGAGCTGGCAATTATCACAAAGGCTCAGGAATACTTTGCACTTTTTAATGTGTAATTTTGGACCTTTGGGCAAGGCACAATAAAGTGCCAGTCTTTATAACTGCCGTCTATGTATGTTTACAGTGGGCTTGTTTCTTATTGCTATGCTGATCGAGGTGGCATCCCCTGACAAGTGCACTCAGCAAGAAGTATTTTCCTACAAACTTCTGATTTTTGGCACCTGTGGCTTCCTGATTTTTCTGCATTAATCAGGGAAGGTGGTAGAGAGAGATCCTGCTTCAAGCTAATAGAAGAACTGCGAGCCAAGAGGAAAGGAACACACAGTAAACTTTGCACAATTGTTCTGAACAACTGCAATTTAAAAAAAAAAAAAAAAAGTCATTAACCTTGATGCTGAGGGGTTTATAAGTCTCTTTGGAAACTGATGCATGCTTGGCAAGAATGCTTGGCTTTGTGATATGGTTTTGTTACTTTGTGCAGCACGCTACCGAGACTGGCTTTTTTTTCTTCCTCCCAGCTCTTCTGTGGATTTAAGTCCCAGCAGCAGGGCAGAAGGTAGAGATGATGGGGAAACACTGAAAAAAACCCAAGTGTCGTACTTGTGTTGCAAAGCAGTGTCCTATCATGTGTTGATTGCATTTTGTTGGTCGTTCTTCGTCCTGCCTTATTTGCCATGCTATCTGCAGATGGTGCATTGTCTCTTCGTGACGGCAGTAGAGCTTGTGGGGCCCCCCAAATGCGTTGGAATTTGGGATGCTGCTTTGATAAAGAAATTACGATGTTTTTTCTTAAACAGAAAAGGAAGGTGTCAAGTGGTACAAACCAAGCGGTCCTCTGCTTATAGTCAAAATCTTTGTTTATCTCTGGGGTGGTCATGCCTAAGCCCTGTCCCAAAGTGAGGTGTGCATCAGATTTCAGAGGAACATGCTTAGCTTTTACCTGATACCCTTTGCAGCCTGGAATAGTTGTTGTCTCTAGGTACTGCTGCCTTAGAAATGCTCAGAGCTGTCAGAGATAAAGGCAGTTGCATACTCTTCAGAGATGAAACAGCAATTGAGAGGGAGAGTGAGGAAGTATCACTGCCAGTTTTCAACAAGAGAGACTTCCCAGTGGCTAACAAAATGGCTTTCAGTGATGCATTGCAGAGATCAGCTGATAAAGCACGCTTTACTGGATTACAGAAGAGTCTTTCCATCCCAGTAGACTGATTTGTCTCAAGTATACCTCTGTCATTGCCAGCAACAAATGAGTTGTTCAAATGCATTCATATTAAACCAATCGGAATGTTCCCATTAATTCCTCAAATGCAAATGGGCAGGACTGCAGTTTAAGTGTAGAGTACTTTCTTTCCTTTTAAGCAAAGACATTTATTTAAAGTCTTGCTGAAACAGTTTAAAGCAGCCTCCTTGTTATTAGGGACTACATTTTGGGCACCCACAGAGGGGTAACTTGATTTATCTTGCACTGTGTAAAGGTGAAAGGAATTGCATAAAGGAAAAAAAAAAAAAATCTTGATGTTAAGTTGATCTCAGCTCCCTAGTACAGAGTTAGAAAGGAGGAGAGTGATTAGCTTCACAACGGTTGCGCTGAAATCCATTGCTCAGTGACTAGTCTTCAATGCGCTAACAACAACTACTGGGAAGAAGGGAAGTTTGAGAAGAATGAAATATTTCTGTAGAAAAAAGACATGTTTTTCTATGCAACCCACTTTCTTCATATTGAACCAAAGGTGATTTTCATATGAATATTATTCTTTTGTTAACATACTTTCTACAAATACTATCATTTCTTTGTCAAGAGTAATGACATACCTGCCTGCATACATACTGAGCATGCAATTTTATGCTTGTTAGACTTTGAATGGTGGGAACAGTGGTGGCATGGGATTTGTAATGAAATTATTGTCTGCCAGCCTTGTTATAAGTGTCATTAGCTGTCATCAATTGTAAAACATTTTGGGCTAGTTAAAGAGTGGAAACAGTAGAGTTGGTAACACTTAGTGTTGAACATCTTCTCATAGCAAATGCCTAATAGTAGTAGGTGGACACTTCATTACTTGTTGTTTCGCTTCATAAAAATCCCACTTTTCCCTCTTTCAGTAATGCAAGAGAGAAGAGCTGATGCATAATGATTTCTTTTTAAGAAGGCAGTACCGTGACACCTAGTATCACAATCCGACGTTGATTCAACAGTGACTCAAAGCAAAGAATGCTCCAACCTGAGTCATCTACAGCATCTCCTACAGCCGGTCCTTATGTTCAGCTCGGTGGGTTCCCATGCAGGCTTGGCCTGCAGACAGTGCTGTTTGGTTTGAGGTTGCAATTCACGTGGGACAGGCGCCGTGCTGATATTTTAAGAGGAGGCTGGGAAATGGTCTCTAAGTAGAGGCAGCGGATGGCACTGGGAGAAGTAAATGTTCTTCTCTTTCCAGCAGCAATAGCAGTTTATAGTATCTGTGGTGCAAAACGTGACTGGCGCTTAGGGAAGTGGTTTAGTGGTGGAATTGGTAGGGTTAGGTTTATGGTTGAACTTTATGATCTTAAAGGTCTTTTCCAACCTAAGTGATTCTATGATTCTTCAGGATTTTTAATGCCACTGAAGAAGCCTGCAGGTAAGGTCAATATTTTTTGTGTTCCCTGCTCAGTCTGTCATAGTATGGTTTAGGGTGTCAATCTTCTACAGCTCGTTCCATGCAGTTTGCTTAATGTTGCAGCTGAATATATTTCCGAATAATATCAAGTCGCATAATGACTGTGGTCTGGTTAGTGTGAATTAATGGTCCATAATGATTGCAAGAATGGGAAAGCCTGCAGAAGTGGTTTCAGAAAGTAATATTATGTGGGGAGAAATTGCTGTAGTGTGTGTGGTGGGTTTTGGTGGTGTTTGTTTAGTTTGCATTTCAATGGTTTGATGTAATTTGCAATATGAATGTTTATACAAGTAGTAAGCAAGTAAAGCCCAACTGCTGGTGTTTCTTCTGCTTTATCCTAGAGCAGTTTCCTCCTGGGGACTGTGTGCGTATTGTTGTACAACAGTAGCTGTACACCCAAGATTTCATTTTACAGCCTTGTAACAGAGACCCAGTGCACAGGCACAGCACTGCCACTTCCAATCGCGATGCCAAAGCTCTTTCCTATGCAAGAGGTTTTATTAATTCATAAAGTTAGTAAATAATTGTGCAGAACTCTGGATTCTTCTCTGCAGAGAAAACTCTGCAGTTTTCCAGGTACTTCCCAAACATCTGCCTTCCAGCTTTGAACTCAGAAGGATTTTCACAGTCCTGCTAGGAAAGCTCATGTAACAGCCATGCAATTAGGGGTTGCCATTGCAGGTGGATCCCCAGCTAATAGCAACGCGGATTCTGCTCCTCAAGGCATTGGGAAAGGGCTGTGTTGTCCCTTCCTACTGCCTGTTGCCAACAGCAAATGCCTCACTCTAAGGTATACAAATACGTGTCAAACGTGAGAGTTCATGAATCATCGCTGGAAGGGAATAATAATTGATAGAGGACTTAGTGCAATGAAATCAGTCCTTTTAAATAGCTTGCAGAAGGCCTAAGGGCTATCAAAATCCCACAATTAGTAAGTCAGTCCTTTGAGCATGGTTTGGTGAACAGTAAACGCATTTTTCCATTTGTTTTGCGGAGAAAGTGGGTGAGTTCTTGTGGTTTGAAGAACTGTCTTGTATTCAAAGACTGAGTAATAAATTTCTAATTTTTTTTCCCCTACCTCATGTCTGACATTCGCTTGACCGCCTGCCACTGCTTGTTTCCACTCTTTCATTAAGACTGCTTTAAAAGAATCTGTGGGTCTTTTTAACAGCATCATAGAGCTCTCTCAATATATTTCCTCCTACAGAATCATAGAACAGTTTGGGGTGGAAGCGACCTTAAAGATCATCTAGTTCCACCTTCCCTGCCATAGGCAGGGACACCTTCCACTAGACCAAGTTGCTCAAAGCCCCATCCAACCTGGCCTTGAACACTTCCAGGGATGGGGCATCCACAACTTCTCTGGTCAACCTGTTCCAGTGTCTCACCACTCTCACTGTGTAGAATTTCTTTCTTACATCTAATCTAAATCTACTGTCTTTCAGTTTAAAGCCATTACCCCTTGCCCTATCACTACATGCCCTTGTAAAAAGTCACTCTCCAGCTTTCTTGTAGGCCTCCTTTAGGTACTGGAAGGCTGCTATAAGGTGTCCCCGGAGCCTTGTCTTCTCCAGGCTGAACAACCCCAACTCTTTTAGACCTCAACCCCAACTGTCTTCATAGGAGAGGTGCTCCAGCCCTCTGATCATGTTTGTGGCCCTCCTCTGGACCCACTCGCACAGGTCCACGTCTTCCTTATGCTGGGGGCCCTACAGCTGAACACAGTACTTCAGGTGGGGGTCTCACAAGAGCGGAGTAGAGGGGGAGAATCACCTCCCTTGACCTGCTGGTCACGCTTCTTTTGATGCAGCCCAGGATACGGTTGGCTTTCTGGCCTGTGAGCGCACATTGCCAGGTCGTGTTGAGCTTATTGTCAAGCAACACCCCCAAATCCTTCTCAGGGCTGCTCTCAATCCATTTTCCGCCCAGCCTGTATTTGTGCTTGGGATTGCCCTGACCCATGTGCAGGACCTTGCACTCAGCCTTGTTGAACTTCATGAATATTTATGAAAAGTGTGTAATGCTTTAGTGGCAATACTGTAATTCCTTTGAGGTTGCTATGCAGTAATAAAATGCGGTTCCAGCAGTCTTGACCGATAAGTCGAGATCATCCAAGAGGTGCCACGAAACTTAAGTGCTGGGACAATTTCTTCTTGCAGCCAAGACTGGAGTCAGAAAAGCTTTTGCGGTGAGCTGTAGAATACTTGGTTTTAATTCTTCATACAAAGTTCTCCCTAGGTTTGTTTGGCATAGACTGGTGCAGGGGGTTGTTCCTCCCCAGGTGCAGGACTTTGCACTTCTTCCCCTTGTTGAACTGCATGAGAAGTGTCAGCCTATTTCTGCAGCCTGTCGAGATAAACAGCTAGTTGCACTGAATTAATCTAAAGAAATGCCAGAACTTGCTTGTGTTCTGTAATCATTGTTTGGAATGGAGTGGATAATCTCATAAAGGGAAAAATCATAAATAAATTTGTTAATTCTTTTGGAAACACTACAATAGCTAATATAGTAAACACACAGTGAATTGTCCTTGCTGATACTTGTGAGAGCTTTCTCTGAAAAAATGCACTAATGTCAGACATTGGTGGTCTGTAGAGATCCCTCTGTGTCAGATCATAGAGCGCAGCACAATTTGCATTGTGTGTGCGGTTTGTAAACCTAAATGTGGAAGGTCACAGGTGTGATCTCGGGGGAGTTTTGTGCAGCTTTGGCTGAAGTGGTCATGAGGCCGTTATAAGCCCTTGCAATGGTTGCACACCCCTCTTGAAAGCTGCCTTGTGATGGAAGAAGGTGGCTATCACCTCTACGTTACACCAGCGTAAGTGAATCATAGAATCATAGAATCATCATAGACCTTGAGTGTTCCCAGGGATGGGGCATTGACCACCAAACTGGGCAACCTGTTCCAGTGTCTCACCACGCTCATCGTAAAAAATTTCTTCCTTATATCTAGTCTGAATCTACCTTCTTAATTTAAAACCACTGCCCCTTGTCCTATCACAACAAGCCCTACTAAAAAGTGTGTCCCCATCTTTCTTCTAAGCCCCCTTTAAGTATTGAAAGGCAGCAATAAGGTCTCCCCAGAGCCTTCTCTTCTCCAGGCTGAACAACCCCAACTCTCTCAGCTTGTCCTCACAAGAGAGGTGTTCCAGCCCTCGGCTCATCTTCGTGGCCTCCTCTGGACCCACTCGAGCAGGTTCGTGTCTTTCCTGTACCAAGGACCCCAGAGCTGGGATCTCATCGGAGTGGAGTAGAGGGGCAGAATCCCCTCCCTCAACCTGTTGGCCACAAGTAGGAAATGCAAACTCAGTGCTAAGAGTTTTGTCACAAAGTTCTTTGTCTGAGGGCTGCCACAAAGTTGAGTTTGTTCTATTTCATGCAGCTGCCGTGTGAGCATTGCTTCAGTGGAAGTCAGATGGCCCTGTCGTTTGTCTTTTATGCAAAGCAGCGGTATCTGGCTCTGAAGCCTGCAGGGAGATGCGCTGTCTTTCGCAGGTACGTTTATCGGGATGCCGCAGCTCCCAGCACTGCGGCACTTCGGCAGCATGCCATTCATAATTGGCCCCTTTTTGCTATTTTTAACATCAGTGCCTTAGATTGCTGGCTTCTACACAGAGACTCGTGGAGCTTTGGGCAATCCCTTCTCCCTCGGTGTTAACAGCAAGTGCATTAACAAAGCTTCATGTCAAGGGTTTTACGTAGGCATATGTCGAGGTTTAACCCCAGCCAGCAACTAAGCGCCCCAGCTGAAACCAGGACAGCATGCAAGTCTGCATACCTTTTTTTTTTTCTTTTTTTCTTCTCTTTTTTCTTTTTTCTTCTCTTTTTTCTTTTTTCTTCTCTTTTTTCTGCCTTTCTTCCTTTTTCCTGCCTTTCTTCCTTTTTCCTGCCTTTCTTCCTTCCTTTTTTCTTCCTTCCTTTTTTCTTCCTTCCTTTTTTTCTTCCTTCCTTGTTGTTCAGAAAACTGTTTTAGAAGGCATCACAGTTTGTTGTGATGACAGGAAACTAAATTAACCTTAGAAATTAGGACCATGCCGGAGCGACCAGATTAGGCAAGACTGCAGGATGCGCAGGGATGCTTCATTGCGTATCCAAATACTTGATGTTAAATGAGTGAGGGGCAATTAACCCTACTCCAAATATTAACTGTCCATATCAGAATGAAGTCATACACTATGGAGACTTAAGACCCTTGACTCATCTTCCTGTCCTCTTTACCCAGAGAGGGATATTTTATGGCATTTTATGTTACAGTGGTTAAAGTGTGTATAGAAACTATCCACAAAAGGTCTACCCAGGCCCTTCTAATAAGATGATTTTGGTTTAAGCAGCAAAAGTTTCCCTCTTCAGTGTCATAAAGAGCCATTTGTGGTTTTTATAGTCTTGTAAAATATGTCACCAAATTGCTTCAAGACTATCTAAAATAAAAACCCGAACAATCTTTTTGAGGAGTTGAGAGAGTCTTAAAGCTGGAGCTGCAATTTTCTTTGGTGGTTGGTGCATGGTGTTTTACACAGTCTTCTGCTTCTATCATGCCTCTTTTCCTAAATTTCCAAACACTCAAAGAGCAGTATTTTTGCTTTGATAAAAGGCCTCAACTTTTCCATCTCCTGGTGGGGAAGTTCTGACCAGGAGCCGTTTTCTGACATGGAGCCACAGACTTTTCATGATTTTGCTGGCATTAATCCACCAGACCCAATGGGGCCAAGGACCTGTTCCATCAAGGATCTAATTTGCCTTTCCTGAGTAAGAAGGTGTGATCTAAACTGTACAGCATTTTTCTGCTATGATCATTATGTCCTTCCCTTGAAGGAATGTTTCTGAGCAGTTGTCTCGGTTGTTTAACATTAATTATGCTTGTCTGTTTATCTTAAGAATTGAAAGAATCGATGTCCCAAAAAATGCATGTTCATCTGAAATTCACTGTGCATCAGAACAATGTGCTTTATATATTTCCAAGAGTTTTGTTGTCAAATAGGGGCTGTTAAGAGTCAGATAATCTCAAACAGTCCTTGCACAAGTGGGAACGATAGGAAAATTCTCTGTGATTCTCCCAGATTTTCAGCGGTGCCCAGGGAGGTGCTGCTCTTGCTAACGGAGCATCACCTGCAGCGTGACATTCAGATCAGCCAAAGGTGGAACTGTTTGTCCACCAAATTCCCCAGTACAAGCAGCAGACGGTGAAGCCAGGGAGATAAAAACCAATACGATTTTACGTGTACTGAAACACTTTGCTAGCTACAACGTGCTAGGACTTGGTGGTGGGATGTGTTGCAATTCATAATAGATCTTCCAATAAAGAATGAATGCTTCTAATTGCTAATATTGGCTGTGTTTGAGTGTAGCCTCTGTGAAAGATACAGAGCATGGCTAAGAATAGCTCGTTTATCAGTGTGGCAACTCTGAAGTAGTATTACCTCCAGACTCCCTGCACCAGAAGCTGCTCTGCCCTTAAATAAAACATCAATACATAATTCACTCTCTGCTTTTCATCAAGTACATCTTCAGGAGACCTTGGACCATTCATCAAAACCCACAGGAGCTATTTCTGTTTCCTAATTTACATTGGTGTCCTGGCTACCTCAACCACAGATTAAATGGCTCCAGTTCAGGATTTTCGGGGGTGACGTGGGGAAGATCAGCACAGCTGATCATGAGCTCTCTGGCCCTTAGAGAAAGAAAAGAGAGAGACGGAGGGAGTGCAGATACTCACACAATAAATCCATAAAGGACTTAACCTTTTGGTGGTAATTCCTTCTATACCTTCCTCAATATATGGTATGCACTAAAGTTTAGGAAATGGGACAGAAACTAGTTGTTGTGGGGTTTTTTTGGGTGGGGGGCAATGGGACGACAAAACCACCAACAACCACAAAACAACAAAACAAACAAACAAACAAAAATGATTTTCAGGTTTGCTAACGCACTTGATGGATGACTGAAGTAGGTGAGGCAAAAATAAATGTGGAGGTGAAAGTTATTGCTGTGCTTTTACTTCTGGTTTTCTTATTCTGCACCTCTATAGTGGGGCTTGGAAATGTGATTTTTGTGCATTATAAATACACTTCCCCAGTGCCATCCACTTGAGGAGTGGCAGGCAATAGCCGTGCACAGGTGGATATTATTTGTGCCACCTTCTGGTGAAAAAGGAAAAGGCAAATGAGTTCACCTGCATAGTTGACATGTCTGAAAAATAATGCCTGGAAAAAGAATAAATATTCCATATTTTGTTATTTTTAACATTAAATGGTTTGGTTTTCCTATTATGCTGTGAACTAGATTAAAAAAAAATTTACCAAAAAAATCCTAGTATTAATATTAATTATGGTATTAACATTAATTATGGTAATTTGGGGTTGGAGAAATGCTGGCTACCAGATTTGCAGCTAATCTGCTCTGTGCCCAAGTGTGTCTAGAGATTTACTCCCAGTGGTCTTGGAAAAGAAAAAAAAAAGAAGGAAAATTGACAAGATACTTCTTAAACACTTACTGGAAGTGTTTCTTGCTCACTTACAGGTAAGGCAAGCAACACTAAATTAAGCACATTATTAATTGTTGGTAAATTAAAAAGACTTTTTTTCCAGTGTGGTGGTTAGTTCTGGATCAGAAAAGGATAATGATAAAGCTTCCCTCAAGAAAAAGCTTTTGTTTTTTTCTTCTAAGGATGCCCATGGCGAGCCCCTGTCTTGTGCAGCAACCAGGTCTTCACAGCAGTCTGACAGTCAAACAATCTGAGTTTGAAATACGTCAGAGCACAGTCTGTTCATCTCGGCCAGACTCAGCAGTGGATAGCCTCTGCTGAAATATCTCCTGTATCAGATTTAATTTTGTTTGTTGGAAAAGCAATGCTTGGGTGGATGAAATATCTCGGGTTGTGTTTCTGTGTGATGAGGGTGCAAGAAATAAGGTATGAAATAGCTGTTCCTAATACCTAGTCTCTATTTGCCACCCTCTGTATATCAAAATTTCTGTGCCATAGCGAGCCAAGGTCTCTCTCGGACAGACCTGAGTGCGATCAGAAGCTGATGCAGCTGCAGCTTTCATATTCAGGGTACTGCGCGAGGCCAGTGCCGGGCAATTAAATGGTGTAGATAAGAGAATAACAGATTTAGCAAGCCTTTAGTGCGTGCTCAAAAATAGCAGGAAGAACGTGTCTTTGAACAGGCAAAAGTGGAGGTGATGACGGTATTAGATGTGGCATACATCTGGGTGCAGAATGGTTGACAATGATGTCCCACACGTGAGTCAGGGACCCCATTCAGTGGAGAATGAACCAAAAAACCAGATGTAGCTACACCCCTTAAGCCCCACAGAAAGATGCGGATGAATGCCAAATAGATGCAGCGTAAACAAGTATAGGCTGGAAACCATGTACTTGAATGTATTTTGCTAATAATTCCAGTAAAATGAATAGCTAGGCGCAAGAGAAGGAAACAGATTACGCTGAAATAAATATGCATTGTGTTGGAGAAAGGTGCCGTTCCCCAGCAAAGGCACTTGACAAAGGACCATTTTTTGGAAGATGGAGTTTCTTCCTTAAAGCTGGTAAAACAGTGTCTTTACGCATCATTATTCACACAGTGTGCGTGTTTTGCAGAGTGTAAGAAGTATCTATACCACTGTACCAATTTAAAGCTGTTGAAAATGTTATATTTACAGCAAAGGCAACCTGAATTCCTTCCAACAGAACAAAGTTAATAGGCCAATAGCTGCGAATTGCTGGAATTAAATATCCCTTCCTTTAAATGCCATTTCGACTACAAATGATAGGCAGTGATCACCTAGTAATGTTTTGCTGTAGGAAAACAGAAAAAAAACCTGTCTCTGCACATATTTTGAACATGACCCCCCTGTCGCAGGTCCCTCCCAACTGGAAGTATTTTATTCTATAGCTCTTTATTACTTTGCAATTAAATGACTACCTCAACCAGGGTTTTTTTTGCATGAACTTTAAGCTGCAACTGTGCAGATGGTAACTGAGGAAATGAGTCAATAAGCAACAGTTCAGAGAAATTTTTTTTCCTGCATGTCCTACATCTGTGGGTAGTCTTTTAAGCATGAAATTTATTTCTTTTACTGCCTTCTGTTGAGGTGGTGTGGATTAAACTGGCTTTAAAAATACTACTGTATTACCATGCAGTCAGGTATGTTCCTGATGCGGTTTTTAGGTGATAGTGCCAAATGTGCTTTTACCAAGAATCCAGAGCAACAGCAGTAATTCACTCATATGCAGTTTTTCTTTACAAGTCACCCTTTCTTTGCGGCAGTTATATAGTTTGTAAGAGTAATTGTACTATGTTCATTGTTGGCTTTAAAATCATTAATTTTAGTGCCATGGTTTCACATTAGTAACATTTAATTATTTTTTTTAAGAGAATAATGGTTTAAGTGAGGTGGTTTTGTCCTGGTTTCTTACAGCCCAGATGGCAGGTAATCCATTAATGTTGCATTAATATTTGCTAATGACAAAACAAGGGAATTACAATATCGCACAGCAGCCTGGTTTTGGATAGTTGTGCATCCGTTAATCATTTGTACCTAGCAGGAGTGAAAAGATGGAGCCATTAGAGGCAAAAAGGGTTCAGAGCACAGGACAGAGTGACAGTGGAAATGGGTTTCTTAAAAAAGCAAATACTTGGAAGATAAAGCTTGTAGTGGACTATATTAAATATTATAAAAGCTGTTGAGCAAAAAATTATCAGGAAGCAAGACATTACTAAGAGGATGCCTATTAGAAAAAAATTGTAAGTATAAAGTGAACTCACTTTGTGCAAACTCTACTGTAATATTTGTTTTCCTAACTCTGTTGTTCTTAACAGAAAATGTATCATTTTCTGCATAGAACTGACACTCTTAAATATAAAAAGTGACGTTTGGAATTGGAATTTGAAACCAGCACTAAAAATCACACAGGCAGAGGCTACAGTTTGTAGAGCTACAGCTGAAATGTGAAAAATGTGGAGGTACTCACGGTTATTAGGTCACAGGATAACACAGGTGGGAAGAAGTCTGAGGGTCTGTAGTCCCATCTCCTGCTGAAAACAGGGTCAGCTCTGGGCTCAGGGCTTTGTCCAGTCACCTCATTCCAAAATGGAGGTCCCTCAACCTTTCCAGACAAGCTGCTTCCAGAAGATTTTTTTTTTCCTCATCTCCAGCTTGAACCTTAATTGTATTAATTTCTGCCCCTTGTCTTTTGATCTCCCATCATGAACCACTGTGACAAGCCTGGCTCTATCTTCCTGATAAACTCCTCGGAGGTACGAGAAGGTTCCTACGACGGCGTCCACCAAAGCCTTGTCTTCTCCAGGCTGATTAAGCCCTGTCCTCTCCGCCTCTCATAGTGTCTGTGCTCTAACCATTCAGAGGTTTTGGAGAGGGTTTGGTTGATTGGGTTGTCTCTTTTTTGTTTACTTTTTACAAAATACTTTGCAGTTGCAGAGACTTGGTCAGAATTGCATACAACTAAAGATTAACCTCTAACAAATGAATACGTAGCAATAGTTAAGAGGTTTAGACTGAGTTTCATGCTCTCTGAATTGAAGTAATAATACTGTATAAGCGATGGGTTGATTTTAATAACTTTTTTCCCCTCTGTGGAGCTTTAAACTTGATCTAACCAAACTGATTTCCAGACTCTGCAACTGTGATACTGTAATTCTATATCTCAAAGATCTGTTGCCCTGTAAAGGAGCTCTAGCTCATGGAATTCATTAAAGTGAAACAAACCAAACCAACAAAAAACAAACAAACAAACAAACAAAAACCCCAAACCCACAAACATACTGTAAGAATCTGCTGACTTACAGCAAATTGTGCTCTTGTAACCAAAAGCTTTGGTAGTCTCTTTTACAGATAGCTGACTCAGCAGATTATGTTGTCCCCAACTTTGTGCTAAACTGAGGACGATGTCTTGTGTTGCATTGCTTGTTCTCAAAGGCAGTAGTTGATTATTTTTACACTGCATTTACCCACTATATGAAGGAATTGTCATGTGGAACTAACTTTAATCAGCTGTGATCTCTAGTGTGCTAGCACTTAGATGTGAAGTAAAACTACATGGGCTCCTTTGCAAAATGACCACTGCCCTTCTTTTGGATTAGGATTTGCCAGCTAGAGTTTGGAATTGGGTTGTACCAGGGCACTCGCATGAAACACATAGTTTGAGTCCTTTACATTGCAGATTGGGAGTTTTAGCCTTTGTGGTTGCTCGAGTCACTACACTTAGCGATTTTCCAGCCAGCTGGAGGTAAAGTAGAAATGAAAATCTACCCTTGGTATAGCAGGCAAGCACTTCAAGTACAATGGGAAATAACTTGGCATACATGAGATTTTGCAGAGATAATTTCATTGACCAAACCCATGTGCAATTATGGAATTTATTTTTCTAAAGCTGCTACCTGTGCTGCACAGAAAAAAAAATATATACCTGCTTCTGTGATTGAACACAGCCTTGCTTTTCAGAAGTGCCTTTGAATGTATTTCTCTTTCTTATTTGCTGTAGAAGTTTTAGACCCCTGCCACCTCCTGGGGAAAAAAAACCTTGTCCTTAAAACATGCATTTCTACAAAAAGCTCACTGCTCGGTACAGGTAAGACTAAGGAGGGGCATAGATAAGCTTGAGGTGTAAGACAAAAAAGTTGTTGGACATCTATAATGGCAAGAAAGTGAGGGGAGCATAATCACAAAGTAAGGAAGTGATATGCAGGTTGAAATGAGGTTCTAGCCCCAGCAAACAGTCAGATGTGTGTAGAGAAAGTTATGTAGATGGTATTTTTAACCTAAAAAATCTTGTATATTTATTTGCCCCCCCCCCCATTCCTCTCACCAAGTATCAGCTTCACATCTTGCTTTGTTCCACCTATTAAAGTACAACTGTCAACACTGTTCGTTGGGAAGAGCTGCTAGTAGGTAGATAACCCTGTTAGTGCATCCTGGAGAAGCAGTAGTGATGGACTGTTGCCTCACAGTCAATTGAAGTGTTGCTGTCAGGAGGAAAGTGGAGCCAAACTAGCACAGAACTAGAAGCTCTTAGCTCTAAAAACATCCAAGTTAATATTAGCCAGTAATTTTATTATTGTCTTGGAAGGTGTTTCCAGTTTGCACAGGTGGACTTGTAATGAAAACTTCAATGTAAACCTATTTCTAATGCCCAATTAAAATACATTTACATGGATTTCTTCTTTTTTTTTTTTTTTCCCTTTAGGTCTGTTATTTTTCTTACGATGGAAAGGCTGGTTGTCTATCTACTGGTTATTAGCACAGCCGTGAAGGCCATGATGTGTCCCAAAAGATGCATGTGTCAAAACCTGTCTCCATCCTTCACAATTCTCTGTACGAAGACGGGGCTTCTCTTTGTGCCCCCCAGTATTGACAGGAGAACAGCCGAACTAAGGCTAATGGATAACTTTATCACTACACTTAGGAGAAAAGATTTTGCAAACATGACTAATCTAATTCATTTGACACTATCAAGGAATACAATAAGTCAAATCATGCCTTATGCATTTTTTGATCTTAAAGGCCTTCACGCCTTACACTTGGATAGTAATAGACTGACCTACATCAATGAAGATCATTTCAAAGGTTTAATTAACCTTCGACATTTAATACTCAGTAACAATCAATTAAACTATATCTCTCCTGGGTCATTGGATGACTTTATTGAAACAATTGAAGACCTGGATCTGTCCTACAACAATCTCATTAACGTTCCTTGGGAAACAATTGCCAAACTTTCTAATGTCAATACAGTCAGTTTGGATCATAATCTCATTGAGTTTGTGCCAGAGGGAATCTTCTCAAACCTTCACAAACTTGCCCGTCTAGACATGACCTCCAACAAGTTGAAAAAGATCCCTCCTGACCCTTTGTTTTCCAGAATACCGGTGTACGCCAAGTCTAAAGGATCTCCGCTCTCATCCCTGGTGCTTAGCTTTGGAGGGAATCCTTTGCACTGCAACTGTGAACTCGTGTGGCTGAGACGTCTCACCAGAGAAGATGATCTAGAAACCTGCGCCTCTCCACCAGAACTGATGGGCAAATACTTCTGGTCTATTAAAGAGGAGGAATTTGTCTGTGAACCCCCAATGATAACGCACCGAACCCCAAAACTAACAGTGACGGAAGGCCAAAGCGTCTCTTTGAAGTGCAAAGCTGTTGGTGATCCAGATCCCTACGTTCGCTGGATCTCACCCGACGGGAAGCTGGTCTCTAACACGTCTAGGACGATTTCTTATGAGAATGGTACTCTGGATATTTTGGTTACTTCTTTGACTGACAAGGGCACGTTCACCTGCATAGCATCAAATGCTGCGGGAGAGTCAACGGCTCCAGTCGAACTCCTCGTTACCCCGTACCCTAACCTTGCTAACAGCACCAACTGCGATAAAGATGCGGAGCCTGGCCCCTCAGATATTCTTATATCTGCCAAGTCCAGCTTTCCAAATGAAACGAAGGCTCAGCAAGAGAAGGTGGTCATGGTTGCTGAGCTGACGTCATCTTCTGCTCTTATCCAGTGGCCTTCTCAGCATCACCTCCCTGGGATTCGAATGTACCAGATTCAGTATAACAGTTCTGTTGATGACATACTAGTGTACAGGTAACGCTGCTTGCATTCCCATGCTCATACCTCTGTGAAGTAAGTAGTGGAAGTAGGAAAAAAGGAGAGCATAGTTTGACACATTCCATGTAACAAGAGCTATCCTGCAAAGAGTAACTGTAAATGAGGGGATGAGGAAGCAATGGCTGCCTTAGACTTTGCTCATTAAACTCCCGTTGTTGAGGAGTTACACTATTAAAACTAATAATACATCTGCTTCTGTGCTGCCTCTTGAGGATCTCTAAACTCTTTACAGACATAATTAAGTTTCATAGTCCAGTTTAATGGACCAAGTGAAGCTGATGAGCAATATCTTAGTTGTTAACATTTAAGGAAATTGAGATGGAGATTTTAGTTACCTTTTATGCTGATTAAGTGTAATTATTTTACTTAAAAATATGGGGAAGAGAGAAGAAATCAAGATGCCCAAGGTTGCGAGATGCCCAAAGCAATGTTCTGATATGGCCTTACCATGTTAAGCCAAACCTTCAGCCCATATCAGTTGCTGCGTGTTTCCTTTTCTCCACTTTTTGGTGTCATGGGGATAAAACTCACTGGTATGAATTGGACACCACATGGAAAGCTTTAGGTTATGTATTTGTGCGATTTTCACATTTATCCGCTGGAGTAAAATTTATTTGGGAATAACTATTTAAGTCTCAGTGGACAGCATGCAGATTAAGTTTATAGCTGTTCCCTCATGCAGGGCTGGCTGAGTTTCTGATTATCTGCCTTTCTGTTTATAGGCTTTTGTTTCGGATTAACCAGGAGTGGAAAGGTTAAGAAGGGGTAGAATGACTTGAAAGTGGGAGCTAGCATTTGATTTGGATTTAGTGTTTCATAGTTGTGCACTTCATAAGGATGATAACTTCTCTAAACAGAGTGATAATGATTTTTCTAATGAGTGATAATGATTATTTCTAATGTAATGCCACTGGTTGCACTAAAGTTTGGAGTGGAGTAAGTGAAAGGAGAATGATATCTAATAGCTTCAGAAATATATCTGAAAGTCTGGGTTCAAATCTAGTGCTTTGGTAAGCAGTCCCCTAAGGAAAGAAATGCAGGATAGTTGTTCTGCTGTGATTCCTATTTCAAATGCCTACCATTGCAAGCAAATTCTTGTTAAAAAAAAAAAAAAAAGGAACTGTGTATGAAAATGGCATGAAGTCCTTGAAATAGACGTTTCACTTTACAGTCACTTGGGATTTTCAGAAGTCTCATGTTAAAATGCCCATCCCCAGAGTCTCTTTGAGGAAGGATGCCATCCATCCTCCTGTTGTCACGGCTACGAGCTAAAAAGGAAGCAGGAGGACTCAGGGTAAGCAAGGGTCTCTTAAGAGGGGGTGGGAGGATGCCTTGTTGGTATCTGACAGGGATGGCGAGGAGCTGGCTGGAAGATGAAGCCTCATTTAATTGTCAGCTGTGAGAACATTTGTGACATTGCTGTTTGAGAGAAGTGCAAAGTTGCGAAATGAAGGGAAATGTGAAGCAGAGATGTCTCGATAGCTGTGACTGGGGTTTCTAAAGGGATTTTATTAAATTCTCCCACTAGAAAGTGAAGTGAAGCAAGCAAAGTGAGAAGCAGCTAGAGCTGGTAGGTGCATCGCAGGCACAGCCAGTAGTTTAAGAGAGGTGTTTAATGGGATTTTTCATCCTTTGCCATAACAGCTGGTCAGCCGACTTGGCAGCCTTCATACAATTGCAGCTATTCATTCTCGATGAGTTCTAAACTTCCCAAAGTCTCTAAAAATAAATGAGTGACTAGCGTGGTAGCTTGTTAATAAATCTCTAGACTTGAATACTGCTGCTGCTGAATGGCCTCATTCCTAAAGAAGAAATGGGGAAGAATACCATATTTCCATGCCCCTTTCTCAGCCCAGATTCCTGTTAACTGAAAGGCTTAGATTGGTAACAAAACCATAAAATACTTGATGCTTCAAATCACAGAGCAGCGATTTCAAATAATACAATGTAATAGACTGTAGTATAATGGGCATCTCAAAGATGAAAATTTGTGCGTTCTCATTCAGTTCCCACAGTGAGTAGTCATCAAATATAGATCCTTAAAGGAAGTTTTGTGCTAAAGTGAGAGGAATGGTAATTGGGCAGCAATTCTGCATTTGCAGTTATCTGAACAACCGCTACTTCAAGTTATGCTATAGATGTCGGAATTTTTTAAGTTGAGCATGTTAATGTGCGCTGGAGAAACAGGAGCCCCCGATTTGTTTGCTGACCCTTTGCATGGTCAAGATGTGTCTTGGACTCCATGTTTCTGGTAAGGTATACAAACATTTTTCACGGAGTCAGTCTGTTGATATATGAAGATGTAAATAGATGTGCAGTAGCATACCCAGCAGTGGCCATGCTTCAGTACTGCCAAAGGAGTTTTACAGAAGGTGAAAAGCTTCCTTCTACCTAGAGGACACTGTGTAATTTATTTCTGGCAGGCAATAGCTTGCTGCCTGGAAAAAGTATTAAGCGGTGCAGGATGCATCAGAAAACTGTCGCTTCTGTCAAGTTGAGCGGTACCATGGGAAGAGCAGTTGCTATGGCAACTTTGCTTTATCTTGCGAATTTAAGTTGCTCCTTTGACTCCTTTATTTTTCCTCACCTTTCCATTTCCTTTTCCCTCTGGATAGGTAAGTGTGGGTAAGTGCCTGTTCATCTGTGCCCGTGCTAGGAGCCTATGGAGGTGAAGGGTGGGAGACGATATTCTTCCTAATTTTACCTTTGGACTGCAATCAAACTATCCGTTGGTGTACATGAGAATAACATACGCGCCCTGCACATGGTTACGCTGCCTGTGTACACTTGCACATAAGTGCACCATAATTGCTCCTTGTTGTTCCCAGTTTGGGAGATTCACAACACATGGCCACACAGCGATTTTCCCAGTGGTGAATGTGGAAAAGAAAATAGGAGTTGTGCTTCTGGCTCTGCCAGTTACTGTTGCCTCAGGTGAATCACTTAACTCCTCTCTTTCTGTGAAATGGAAACTATCACACTGACCCATCTCCTGGGACAGGGGTTAGCAAAATTGAAGGCAGACATTAGCTATGGAGAAAGAAAATTGCATCAGAGTGAAGCATCTGGCAATGTGAGTAGCAACAATCCAGAATTGGTAAATTAAGGTGCAGGTAGCAATTTGCGGAAAGCATCAGTATTGAAAGTAAGAGCCTTGTTTGTTTTCAGAAGAAAGGTCGGAAACTGTTGTTGTACAGCCATTTATAGAGTGAATCAAGAATCATAATAGCCACTTTGTGCAGCTTTTCCTTCTCTGAGATATAAACGGATCTGTATTCTTTAAACAGCTTACAGTCTTGATGCTGATTACAGTTCCTGTGCAATTTGGACTTCACAATGCTATAATTTTAGTTTAACTGTCATTGCTCAGGTGTCCTGCCCAGGTTTCTAGTGCTAGTCTTGGGGAAGACATATCAGCAGAACTGACCTTTTGATACTAAAATAGTAGTGATGAATATTATACAAGCTTTAGAAAGCAATAATTAATCTGGGAGAGAAGCCATGCTATTTTATTGCTGCTTTGTCATGATGCGCACACATGTTTGTGTGTACATATAGATGAAAATGCTCCTCTTTTGTATGCTGAGAGAGTTCATATGTTTCTTTATGAAGATGACTCCTTGCGTTAGGTTATGGGATAAAAGGCTCATCTCCATGGGACCCTGGGCCACCTCTGTCTTGTAGCCTCGCTTGGTGTGTGAGAGAGAAGTGGGGCAGCAACTGGTGCTCAGAATGCCCTGAAGGGAACTGCAGGTGCTCCTATTTTGCCTGCTGGTGCTTCCTCAAATGGCCAGCAAATTAAAGATAAAAAAAGTGATTTTGTATTTCTGAGCTAGGCTGGCTAAACTTCAATTTTTACCGCAGTTGATATAAGCAGCAGATTACTAATGCTTCATAACAATCTGATTGATGTCCTAGTCAATTAGAAGCTGGATCTCATAACATCAAAGGCAACAGTCTCCTAAGCATTGAATTTAATCTTTAATAGCTAGTGATCATCTAACTTTAATTAGCTGCAACTACATGCTATAAATTAGAAGATGAGTATTTAATAGTGATGCTTCTCTATAGATAATTGAAAGACTATATATTGCATAAAACTGCTGATATGTCCTTGTTTTCTCTGTTGAGAGAAAAACTTAGAAATTGAGAGGCAGACCACTTTTAAGATGGAGTACAAAGTACTGTTGTTTAAAGGGCAGAGCTGTCACTCTTGGGGAAAAGGTGATACATTGCCAGATCAATATAGCAATGATTACATCTGTTGCGTGAAAAGCAGTTGGAATCAGCCACGCTACGTCTGCTCAAAAATTCTTAAATTAGTTCAGTGCAGTGCAATGGAAAGCCTCAAGACCGCGCTAGATTCCAAAGAGTGAAGTTTGAAAGAGGTTTTATAGCTCCTCATCGGTCAGGCACGTGCCATAAGACTTTGTGTTTCCTTTCTGCGTGCCCCTGGCACACTGGACCCTGCACATGCACCGTAGGGATGGACTCAGGTTTGCAGGCAGTGCAACATGCCTCTCAACCGGTGGAGTTGCTGCGTGTGCGTGCAGTAACTGTAGTGACTTTGGAGTACGTCAGGATTGCCGTGGTTATCCAGCAAGCCTGCACATGAGCAGTGGCTGTTTGTCAGGAGGAAATCTTGGACAAATGGTCATGTTTGCATTTCTTCACCTAGCCAGCAGTCATTCCTCAAAAAGGAGGATATACCAATGGAAGTCCAGAAATACAGGAGCCATCTGACATCTGTAAATATCACATGACTTGTCACTCTTTGGCTTTAATTTTGGTATCTTTTTTCCTTATCTTGCAACACAGCAGTTGTCATGGCAGTTTCCAGGCGTCTTCAGGGAGTTTCTCCTTGGAAACCTCTTCTTCAGGTTTCCCTTTCTGAGGAAAAACCTTACTTTCTCATAGCTGACTGTGTGCTCAGTTCATCAGGATTACCCTTACAAAGTTGGTGTCCTCAAACCGCAGAGTCACTTCTCCATTTTCATTCCCCTCCTTCCCAAGCCCCATGATCTTTGTTAACGAGGCTGCCCACCTGATTGCTGCTGGAGCTGCATCATGGTTTATCAAAGACCCTGCAGATGCAAATGATGGATGGTAGTTGTTGCATTATGGAGAAATCATTCAAACGCGAAACACCAATGTCTTGTTTCCCAAGCATTTAAGATGCTGTGCTTTTTTTGGAGGGGGAAAACATCCCTGTTTCCTTTCGTACTGTTGATGCAGAAGTATGGGGGGGGTTTAAGAATAGTATGAATAAGAATCAATTGCTGTCATTGCTTCTATCAAAAATTTTGGCATGATTTGTGTGAAAGCTCGATAAATAAGAAACCTGCCGAAAATGCTTCATAACTGTCTGTATCTTCTGGTGCACAATTGTTTCGTTTCCAGACTGTAGCATGAGCCATGTGAAAATAATTCTTTTGAAGAATGCAGCCAGCAGCCTAAGTTCAGTAACGGTCTAGGATTTTATGCTGTCTTAGGATGGTGGTTGTTGTTGTTGTTGTTTTTACTTCCACAGATGTCATAGATTGTATTTGGGTCTCAGTGGGTGTTTCTGTGAAAAAAACAGACTCTGTACTGATTGCTTTTTAATCCCTTGAATCAGCTGAGTAAACTGGGTGCTCAGGAGTTTGTTGACGGAATCAGTTCAAAAAGACCTCCTGTCACTGGGGTCCCTCCCACACATCAAATTCCCCATCCCTTCCTTTCATCCCCACCTTTCCCTTCCCAATTGAACAGTGGAAATGGCAGAAAAGAAATTCTGTTTTTCAAACCTTCAAAATGGTGGTGTTGGATTGGGGGTTGGCCCAAGTAAAAGTGATTAATTTGAGGCACTCTGGCCACAGTATTACACTTTCCTATTGGCAGCATCATTGATCAATTAGAGTTCAAACAAAAGACTCCATCTTGATTTCGAGCTGCCCAGTTTATTTTGTTGGTGTTGACAACGTTGCTAGGAAATATTTCCAATCTCACAAAATGATGTTTTGTCAGAAGTTTTGTGAGCAGATTTTACAGTTGAGCTTTCACCAAAGGGCTTTACTTGTTACTGGCTGACTACAGATGGCAGGGGAAACACTGGCACGGATTATGGTTTATAGATGTTAGTGCTCTTAAACCAGTTACGTTAGCACTCTTCGTTTAAATCTGACAGTTACTGTTCTGCTGTTGATCCATTTGAAAGATGGTGCTTGTGGGCCAACATGGAGAGTCTGTGATACTAGAGATGTAAGAGAAAAGGTAGTACACTTTCAGCTACAGAAAAAAAAAAAAAATTGGTGAAATTGTGTTTAAAAACCACAGTTTCGGCAGCTTTTATAGGTAATAGGAAGCGAGCTCCTGATGAAACTCCAATGTAAATGAAGAGGGTTTTTTGAGAAAAAACTCATGGGTAGTAATTGTGAAACAACATAAAAACATTTCTTGAAGAATTAAAAAAAGACCAAAAAAACCCCAAAAGAATAGCCAAGTAAAGGGTTTTTGCATCCCCGGAGATTTGAGAATCTCCTGGCAGACGTGTGTTTTGGGTTTCTGTATTGCTATTGTGAAATGTCTTTCATGCAAACTAATTATTTAAGTAAATGACTTTGCTGCAAGCTCTTAGTTTGAGATGGAACAATTCCACTGAGAGGTTGATAAGCTTTACCCCGCTTAGAATCACAATGCCTCTGTATCTCAGCCATTTGGGGTCATCGAGGGTCATATGGCATCCCGAGTATGTTTCGTAACAAACCTACAAACTAGTCAATGGTGCTTAAATTGTTATTGGGTCAAACTAAGTGCTAATGGAGATGTTTGTTCTGAAGACGCCATTCTCTAAACTGTAGTCTATGGGTTCTGATAGAATGATAAAGATTTCAGATGATACGCTTGCTCCCAGTATCTACCCACATGCTTTCTGGCCTTTCCTACGAGTTCTTGCCATTCACCACAGCCTGGCACTAAAGACCTGCCTTTGTTACAACCGCTATACTCAAGCTTGTGCTAATTTGTCAAACTGATTCAATTTAACTGCTACTTGATCATTTATAGCATTACTGAAATAAAGTATATATGGTATAGGGAACACTATACTCTACTGCAGAAGTAAATGCTCTGCAGGCATAAGCAAGAAAACATGCAGAGGTTAACTACTGACATGGCTGTAGGCAGATTGCCTACTCAGTTGTGAGCTGTCCTTACTCATTTGTAGAGGTTTCCTTGAAACTTCCTAAATATGCCAAAACAGCTACCTTTCCCAAGAGACATGTCTGTGAATAACTGCTTAGCCAGTGAAGAAACCTTATCAAGACTACATGCTTCTCCTTATTCATGGAGCTGAAAATAGCCTTGTATTACCAGAAAAGCCAATAGAAATCAAATATATATTTGGTCTTATTGAACATTTGTACAGAAGATTTGCACAGGAGATCAGAAAGATTTAGAACCTCCTCTTTTGGGTGACAGCTACTATAAAAGTATTTCAGCAATAGCTGGGCACACTGTAATACAGCATATTCTGTACATAGCTTTCCATGGAAATTAGTCAAATTTCAATACAGAACTCTTTATTGAATAATCCTGACAATAAGGCAATGCAGAAAGTTGTTTGAAAGAAGAAAAGTGAGCATCAAAGGCTGCTGAATAAGGCAAATAATATGGACATTAAGCTAGAAAACTGTACTTTGCATAATTTTTGCAATGACACCTCCCTCTCAGAGATGGGCAGACTCCTAAAGACTAGAAAGATGCTTTCTGTGTGGTGTTTCCTTTCTATTCCTGTTGCTTAGCTGGTCTTTTTAATGGTGTCTTCTTCTGCAGAGGTTATCTATGACATCCCTCAATTTTTTACATATTGTGCCCTGAGGTTCGGTGATGGGTTTGTTGATGACAAGTGATTTTTAGACTTTGTGCCATGGTTGGATGTAGTTGCCAGCAGTGTTTTTCTGGGAGGCATGACTGATTTCAAAGCCTTTTAGTGTTTGAAGGCAAGCAACTAAATTCTCCATCTTCTCAGTCGCATCCCTTTGTATGACAAGCAAGAATCTTCTGCTTAGTTTCAGTGTAACTTGGTGTTTGAACTGAGGGAGGAATGTAGTCCAGTCTGAGCCACAGTGTTCTCTTGTTGTGTCTGGTCACTGTGAAATGTGGCTGAACAGAAGACTGAAAAGTTAATTAGATATTTGTCTGGTAATTGATAATGGTATATGTTTTAGGAAGGTGAATGTCAAGCTAACCGAGTGGTGCTCTGTGAAGCACCAGCCACACCTAAGCATCGAGGGCCACATTCACATAGTGAGTGTGGGAGAATCGCTGGCTACACACTACCAAACATTGTACCTGGAAAAGCAAAGGATTGATGAATTGCTTTCCAGAGTCCTAGTCCAATGAGACAACACAACCTTGGTGTTTTCTTTGACATGGTATAACGTTAGATAATGACACCACCGAATTAAATTTGTGGAAGACAGGAAAGAGCAAGGAGCACGACGTACTTTGAGGATTTAGTGGACAGATGGTATTGGAGATGTATAACTGCAGAGCAACAATCATGACAAAAGGCTTGTTCCATAAAGTAACGCTTGCAGGGCAGAGAAGGGAGGAGTCTGTTGTTAATGCTTGCAGCTGGGAGACCTCATTCTGCATTGCCTGCACTCTGAATGAGTAACAGCAGCCATGAGGAATTTCAAGGGCTTGTTCTGCTGGTCTGAAGCAGTTGCTAGCTTTGCATGTTTCCTCCTACATTAATGTTGGATTAAATATCTCATTATGTACACGCTAGGAGTTGTTTGAGTGTTTCGGTTTGAGAAATGAATCTTGGTGTAGTTTCCTCTCAAACCCTCTTTTTTCCTGCAGTAAAAATCTCATTAGCCTTAAAACCTAGCACGTGGTCACATTCTTTGGAGGTTGTGAAGCTGCTGTTATAAATTAAGGCTGGGGCAATGGTTATGAGTTATGGTTTGGGAAATTCATATCGGACATTTGGGGAAAAATATCTACTAGGAGGGTAGTTTAATGCTGGAGTGATGCCTGGAGAGCTCATGGAAGGTTTCCAAGTGTTGGCTAGGCAGAAGTGTGGTTGACCTGATCTACTGTTTGTGATAGTACTGCTCTGCATGGGAAGCTGGGCTAGAGAGCTCTGGGGGTCTCCTCCTTTAATGTTTCTATGAATCTGTGATGGCACATGCACATCGGCAAGGGAGTGGTTTTGGTTTTTCTTAGTCACAGAAATTCAGTTGTTAAAAATGAAGTAGTAGCAGCCATGTGTTTGAAGAATGGTCTTTTGAAGGTGTAGCTCTTCTTTCTTTCCAGTCTAAGCATTGTAGAGTCCTTAGTCCCATGGATGACTACTTGGAAAAGACTGTATGACAAGTGGTTAGTCTTCTCCACCACCACCACCACCTTTGTGGCCAGGAGAAGGCCATGTGCCCACCCACTATAAATGGATGTAGTTTCACTGATTCCTCTGCAACAGTGCTACTTTACTCCAGAGAGGAACCTGAGCCAAACATATGGAGAGCTGGTCTGCAATGAGATACTGCGATTTGTACGCTCATTACTGGGGTCTGTGGGAATTTGTAATATAGCATATACTCTTCTTTTGGGATCCTTCTCATACGTCGATTTAGTACCAGTGCTACTTTGTGGTAAGGGAATATTTGGAAATGACATAGAACAATCTCAGCAATGGGGTTGCATCAAGGTAAGGAATTCAGTAGATGCTGTTATTGGACTACAGAAGAGACCACTTAGTTGCAAGTGCTTACGCTTTGCTCTGATTGTTCTTACCGGTCACCTGATTATGAGACACTGAGCATCACAGAGCTGTTAGAAGATGGAAATAAGGTTAATCTGTAGACCACAGGTTTGATTTTGCCTTTTTCGCTCAATCTTCAAAATGTGCTTCCTGTGTATATAAAATTACTAAAATACATTTTACAGTGTTTAGTTGTATCCGTTTCTGCCATTTAAGTCCTTAAGTATGTTGCTTCAGTTCCTTTATGTTTTTTTGAAAGGCTGACCATATTCCATTCTGCATAGAGCATGTTATGCCCTTTTATGCTGAAACTGTGGAAATTTAAGATAATGCAGATCAAAACAATAGATCAAGTGTGACTTCTCCTCTAGCCATTGGCAAGCATGTGCACTCTAGACCATGTTTGTTTGAAATAGCCAAGGTAAAGACATTGCCATCACTAAAATCTGTATCTTCCATCTCTACTGAGAAACCTAGGGAATGCTAGATTTTTGCTGCTTGGTCTGGTTGCCGTGATCATCTTCTGCTCTGTTAGTTTCCTCACAGTGGCATTGATAGTCAAAAGAGCTCTCCTTAGGCTCGATAAACTTGGATGTTTACTGTACTCATTTTCTCTTCCAGGATGATTCCAGCTGCTAGTAAATCCTTCTTCTTGACTGATCTGGTTGCAGGACGTGAGTACGACCTTTGTGTTCTTGCTGTTTATGATGACGGATTGACATCTTTGACCGCAACCAGAGTGATCGGATGCGTGCAGTTTACAACCCAGGAGGAATACAAACAGTGCCGATCCCTTCACGCGCAGTTTCTTGGAGGAACCATGATCATCATTATTGGGGGTATCATTGTGGCTTCAGTTCTTGTTTTCATCTTCATCCTCCTCATGAAATATAAAGTCTACAACAACCACCACAAAAATAAAACTACTAAAGTTAATAATGTCTGCTCTCAAACCAATGGAAGCCAAAGTGGCTCGATGGCTCGATCCACTTCTAAACTTGCAGAGAGGCGGGAAAGTTTGCACCAGGAATGCCCGGGCTCTTCCATCAAAGGAAAAACTGTTGTAGATTTGGATTGTGAAAAAGTGACTCCAACCAACACAACCTTTTTAACAACTGATCCATTATCTTAATGGCCATTTGATGGAACAGGACACACCAAGGTGGTATTGCTTGAAACATTTTAATGCGAGTGGTTGTATTTTAAGCTTCACTACTATTGTCTATTTTTAAGATCAGATGGTTTAAAAAATATTTTTTTAATCTGTATACAGTTCTTGCATTCTTAACTATTTTGTTTCAATATATTAAATATAAGTGTGTGATTTACAAGATTTTTTTACTGGTTCTTTTATAGCGTACACTCCTGGTATCAAGGCAGCAGCATAGCTAAATTCTACTAGGTTTGACTTTGGTGAAATGCACTATTTTTTCATTTGGTTACCAACCAGCAGCAAAATTGTACTCTCAGGATCCTCAGACTTCCTTTTTCATGGCAGAGTCACTTAGCAGCTTAAACTACTCATCTCTTCAAGGAATGATTTGTTCTAAGAAATTACTAGTTTCTCAATACTGAGTTATTTCTTGCCATAGGTATGTTGTATATGTGCTGCTCACAAAAGAAGTAAAATTAGCAGAGGTTGCCCACAGGAGAAAAAAAAAAAAAAAAAATATATATATATACTCTTAAAAAAAGGAGACAGAAAATTTAAGTACTTTAAGTACTTTAGCGTATTCTCTCAATTATTCAGTGGCACAGAAATACGAACTCGTTTGCTTTGTAACAGCTGTTATCTGTCAACACTGTGCCTTTGAGAAACCTCCTCTTGTTCTTGGTAGTCAAATTTACCTTTGTTTGGGCAGGAGGATGACCTGGTTTTGTTCTTTCTAAATTGTAAAACTTCACAAACCGGTTGAAATTAGATGTGTTTCACTGTGCACGTTTTTGCTATGCTGAAAACCATGCCCTAGTCTCCCCCTCTGAAAGCGTACTGGTGAAGGTCTTTTTTTTTTCTTTTTTTGTTGGTAAACTTGTTGATTGAGGACCCACAGATTAAAGCTTCTGTGTCCTGAGGCACATTGCACTATCTCACTGTGACACTGCATCTTCAGATGGCTTTTATATCAGTCTTTTATTTCTGTAATAATGCATGAAGTGTAATGTAAGTGGCTGATAGATGAATTATGTGAATGTGTCTGGTCAAGTAATTTTAACGCATCATACTGAATAATGAAATGTTCCTTTTGTTTCAAGGGATACTGTCAGATCAAGATGGGCCCGAAGTTTAGGTTTTGAAATAACTTTTACAAAGCCTACGAGGAGCCGGTGACCTCAACTAAACAAAATGTCCCCTCTGCCATCCTCATTGGTTGGTGATTTTTTTTTTTGCGTTGTTTTGATACTTGGCTTTGAAAGCAAAACAAGAGAAAACATGAATACCTTTTATTTATTAAACCTCAAGAAATGGAATGTGAAAGCAATTGACAGGAGAGGCTTGCAAGCTGAAGGACTGGCTTGTGTCTTTTAAGGTCATTGTGTCGCAACTTAGCAATTAACAGAAAGAAAAGTATTTTTCCTAAGATTGTCCCTTTAACAGACTCAAAATATTTCTCCTGTTTGGATATGAAAGAATGGACCAAGAAAAGTTACCTGGCAGACAGCCAACGGCTGTTTAACTACACAGCAATTAAGTACTATATTTTAACAGAGTTAGTCTTACAAACTGCTTAAGTATGAGGCATTTTTTGATGTTTCTGTGATGCATAGATTTGCTGAGGCCTATGTTCTGTTTTGATACTCAACCATAAATGGAGGAAAAAGTAATTTGAAGGGATTCTGTTATCAGGCATATTTGTGACAGTGAGGTAAGACTATGCAGCTACACTCATGTTAGTTTTCTTAAAAAAAAAAAAAAAAAAAAAAAAGCTATATGTGCAACTGTGCAAATGGATGCTTCTTGTTATGTAGATGATGATGACTGTGTCCGTGCTTTCCTGGATTTTCCTCTGGCTTCTGTCTGCCTTCCAGGGCCGCAGACTCATCACTGGCACTCCTAAGGTACAACCACCTGAACCTGCCTATGGTCACTGATTTGAAATGCTCTTGTAATGCCCACCTATTCCAGAAAGCAAATTTAACTTGTCTTTGGCCAGACACAAAATTCAATGCTGGAATTTGAACATGGTTTTCTTAATTACTGCAGCCTGATTGCTATGAGTATCATGAGTGGCTCAACCCACCTGTACATTAAATCTGTTTATTGGTAATATCCTGCCATTTTCTGCCAGTAGCAATTTCTGTCATACCCTTTTATTTGATTCCTACTTGTTAAATATGAAAATGCTGCATGGCTGAGCAGCATCAGGTGGGGTTCAGGGACTGTAGCTGCAAATGGTGTATTTTGACACTTCATAGGATGTATGTACCTAACACAGGTATCACAGCAGCCAAGCCTACCCCTTTTGCTGGCTCTTGGACCACAGGCAGAGATGGCGTGTTAGTCCATTCTGTAACTGCTGTTCTCTCTTGCTCCCAGGTTGTCCATCTTATCGTTAGAAGAGCGTCAAACCAGTATGAGCTGTGCTAGCATCATCCTTGTCTGCATGCAGTAGCAGGGGCATACTGGATTTAAGTATTTCTCCCTTGGAAATGGAATTGGGGTTTGGTGTGTTTCTCCAGGTTGTTTTAAGAGGTTGAGGTTATTGGAGAATGACTCTTAACTCCTGATGTCTCTATAATAGAAGCATAAAAATGTGGAAAGCAGCAGGAAGCTGCTTCTGAAGCAATTACTCCTTCAGAAAGATTATGGAGGGGAAAAAAATGGGGGGATGTCATAACCAGTACTGTAAAGGATAACCTTAGGTGAACAGGGGGCAACAGCGGAGCAGTAGTTGAGGGGGGGAAAGGCTCAATAAAGGCCATGTTCCTTCTCACCCACCCTCATTCCTGCTGCCTCCCCTCGCTGCTATCGTTCGGACCGTTGGCCTCTCCCAGTGAACGTGGCTGAAGTTGGGAGGAACGTCGCTCTTCCACAGGAGACCACAGCCTGCCCCTCACTCTGTGCCTCGGGACTGCCATCTCTCCCCTCCACCACATGAGGAGCCCGGTGTCACCACCGCGGCTTCTGACCTTGTCAGGGCAGCAGGGCGGGAAAGGGGGGGGTGGAAATGGCGGCTGTTGCCCACCAGGTGCTGCGGTGGTGGAGCACACGCGCACTGTGGCAGGCAGGAACACCGCCTCAGTGCTTCGGTACCGGCACTGCTGAAGCTGCTACGCACATGCGTGTTCAGGCTGGCTGTGGCTGCCTGCTGCCTATGGGGGGATGGTTGTGGGGTACCACCAGGGTGGAGGAGCCCTGGGTTGGTGTGGCAGGGCTGTGCCTGTGGCCTCTGTAGGGGTGAAGAGAGGAGGATGGCTTGGGCTTGCCTCAGCCTGGCACAGTTGCCCCCTCAGAACCTCTCAGCACCCCAATGCGCCTTCCAATGTGCTCTAGAAGCCTCAGTTTGCCCCCTGGTCCCCACAGCACGCCTCTCTTAGCCTCCTTGCACCCTCCCTTGGAGCCTCAGGAACCGGCCCTTGGCCCTCATTGCACACAAAAGCCTACCGTTGGCCTTCGCTGGGGCCAGTGGAGGGCTGTCGGGCACACTCCAACCGTTTGCCCTCTAGCTGTCTTAGGATTGCTCTAGGCCTCTCGGGACCCCTCCTGACGCCTTCACTGCCCCCCAGGCCCCTCTGCGGCACCTCTAGCACCCTGAGAAGCCCCACTGGACTGGGGGCCTGGTCCCCTAGACTCTACGATACACCACTTCAGTCCCCTCGGCACTCCTCCATAGGTCTTTGTGATGCATCGGAGCCTTCTGCTGCTCGTCCAGCCTTCTTAGGAGTCCCCTGGTCTCCAAAGGACCACTTGTGAGGCATTCGTGGTGACAGAGGCACTCTGTTGGTCCTGTAGTCCCCCTGCAGATGCCCCCTTATCCCGTCTAGACTCTGCTTGGAAACCCTCCTGAGTCCATCATGGTGCGGGGCAGTGGCGAAGCAGCAACAGCAGGTGCTGGGGCCTCGCTGGGATGCCTGGAGAGCCACAGGATGGCCGGAGCTGGAAGCACCCTTCCCGTGCCCGACCCTCGCTGCGTGATGGAGGGGACTGCAGGCCCCTGTGGCACACTTCTGCTTCTCCTCTTGGGTCTCGGCTGAGCTGTGGGAGTGGGAGCGTGAGGAGGGTTGCTGCAGGGCCATGAGATGGGGCTGCGACCCGAGGCCTTCCTGTAGCTGTCGTTCAAAGCAGCATCCCCGCACCCCAGGGTGCCGTGTGTGGGGAAGGACTCTGGGACGCAAGCAAAGGAAAACTTCTGGAGGGCTGCTGGCAAGCGTGGGCGTCAGGCAGCTCTCCGGGCAATCCTGATTCCTTCCGGGGCTGCCATTTCCCCTTTGCCCTCTGCCTCCCTAAAGAAAAGACTTCCCCCGGGGGTGAACAAACGCGGCTTCCTCTGGGGAAAGCCTCACCGGGGGGGGGGGGGTTAAACTTGTAAAACAAGCCTGGGGCCAGGGCATGCCGAGGAGCGAGCTGTCCTGCAGGCAGCGGGGACAGGCCAGGGATGACACTGTCTGCTCAGCACGCGACACAGCTGAAGGACACCATGGGCTTGGGCTTGCTGCTCCAGCTTTATTAAAATGCAGCCGCTTTCCCGAGGAAAGCTGCACCTCTGCCTGGCTCAGCAGCACCCGCAGCACAGTGCTCGCAGGCTGCGTCCCCATGTCCGCTGCACCCTTGGAGAGTTCAGGATGAGGATGGTCTGAAGTGCCAGGGAACAGATGGAGAGTTCGCTGTCTTCTTGCATGGGCTGAAGAGCTGCAACCGAAAGAAACAGGGCCGAGATGACCCCGCCGTGTCTGCAGAGACCCCCAGGCATCCCCTCCAGACCATGCTGCCTACTCACCCCTGCAGATCTCAGCCAGCTTCTCCCTGCTTTGGTCCCTCAGGGGCCGCGCAGCAAGCCCTAGGCAGAGAGCGTCGTCGGACCTCCCGCTCCCCAGCATGCTCCCAGCAGCACAGCCCCAGCCCTGCCGCCTCGGCTGCACGCCCTCCTCCCCCTCGCCAGGGCTGAGCCCAGGGAAGGCCAGTAGCCGAGGGGGGTGGGACTGCGCAAGGCGGCCACCAAGCCCACCTGCGTGGGCGGGGGTGGGAGAGGGAGGCCAAGGCCCTGCAGGGGGCAGCTGGGGCTCTGCCAAAAGAGGGACCCCGGGGGCTGTGGCTCACCGATGAACCTCACGGCCACCTCTCGCAAGGTGGCCTGGGCATCCTCCAGGTACGGCAGGCTCTGGCTCAAGCGTTCTTCAGCCCTGCTCCTGTCCTGCACCAGCTGGAGAGAGAGAGCGAGAGAGCACAAGGGTACGGGCATGTCACAGAGCCTCCCCAGTTGGCCGGAGCAGTCCCTCCTCCCGGCACCCCTCGTTCCCCGTCCCCCCCAGGCCATTCCCGTCTCCCAGCCAGGAGCTCAGTGGGAGTGAGTTTGAGAGAGAGCCACAGGCAGAGGGGTCCAAGGGGTGCTGAGACCCCTCCATCCCACTGCAAGGCCCAGATGGGCCAGGGTCCCCAGGCCCTGGGGCTTGTCCTCACCAAGCACTCTCCAATCCTCCATGTCTGCTGTGTCTGCACCAGGTGTTTGAGCTCTTTCCACTTGAGGAGCTCTGCAGTGGTGATGAGGGCTTCTCCAGAGACCTGCAGAGCAGCAGAAGCTAGTTTGGGGAAGGAGAGCTGGCGTAAAGAGAGAATCTTGCACACTTAATGTCGTCAAGGGGGAGAGGCAGGGCTCTACAGTGTGCCATAAGGAAAGGGGTGTCCTGCGGGCACGCTGGAGTGTCTGAACATGGGGCTCTGGGACACACCGGAGGGCAACACGGAGGTCCTGAGGAGACATGAGGGCAAAGGGGGCCTGGAGGCACCCCGAGAGCCCCCAGGCGCCCAGGGCTGAGCCGGCCCCGTGCCCCCCCAGGGGACGCCCTGCCCCTCCCTGCCCAGGCAGCGGGTCACAGTGGGACCCTTTGTGACCTCCCTTCGTGACAGACCACTGCACCACATGTGATCAGCACAGCTGCGGCCCCCAGCCCGCAGTGTCCGGCAGGACGGTGACGGGACAGGGCAGAAGCACAGAGCCAGCGAGGAGCCCCTGAGCACAGCCCACGTCTTTCCCCACTGTCCCCGGCAGCCCCGGTGAGGCCGAGGCGTTTCGCCAGAGCTTCCCCCTTGCCCACCCCTACCCCTTCCCTCCATCCCGCAGGATGGCGCAGAGACCCCCCAGCCACCCCAGCGTGGCCTGGGAGGAGGACGGGGCTCCCCAGGAGACCAGTTCTCCACCGGAGCCCGACGAGCTGTGCATGGTCCAGCCGCTGCTGACTGGTGAGTGAGGTGCCCTGACGCTCTGGGCAGGGCTGGGGCCAGCGAGCGCACCCTGCTCGATGCCAGGATCACGTCTCCCCGGCATGCTGGCAGCCGCGGGTCCCATGGGTGGCGGGCATGATGCTGCCTGAATGACTCAGGCAGCTGGGAGCTGGCCCCAGCACAGCCTCTCCCAAGGAGGGACAGAGCAGAGGGGACCCAGCTCCTGCTCCGGGGCACGGGCAGAGAGAGGCAGCTGGGCTGGCAGCAGGCGGCGATGCTGGGGAACGGGGACCTTTCCTGCCTATCTGCAAGCCAGTGCCTCAGCCCGGTGCACCGGGGGCTTTCCCCACCGCGCTGTGCTCCAGCATCACAGCCTGTCTGCCCTGCACTCTCCAGCCCTGACACACATGGGAAGACTGCGCCGGGGGACCGGGCACGGGGCTGCACGGAGGGCAGAGCTCCTTCCTCTGCTCTCTCCTGCCGCCGGACTCTCTCTACAGCCCTCCCGGCTCTCCTCCTTTATTAGGTATCAGCCGGTTACCCATGTACAACGAGGAACAGGAAATCGTGGACTTCATCCAGGCCTTTGTCAGCAGCCCAGAAAAGGTAACCGTGGCCATTTCGAACACGGCTGCGCTGGCGTCGGCTGACAGGGGCTCTGCTGCCGGGCTGCTGGAGGTGCGCTGGCTGGGCAGAGCTGCTTCTCCCAGGCCTCCCACACACCACTGCACCCCCAGTGCTCCGGTCCCACTGGCCACGTGTCCCCAGCCCTCACGCTCCCTGTTTGTTTCTCTGTCCCCCGCCTGCCAGGAGGAGGGCCAGAAGATTAAGTTCCTGAAGTCCATTTGCAACCTGTGCAAAAGCACCAGGTACTATACCTTGTCACAGCGCCTGGATGTCTTCTGCCACAGATACGAGCTGGCAGAGAATATCAAGGTGAGGGGACACCCGGCAGATCTGGGAAAGGGGGCAAGGCCCCCCGGCACCGGCACCCTCTGAGGACAGCCCTTGGGCAGGGCTTGGGTCTGGTGGCACTGGGTGCTGGCAGCACTGGGTGCTGGCAGCTGCCAGGTCCCATCCCGGTTGTGCTCTGCAGGTGCTGCTGGAAGAGGAGCCCAGGGACCAGCTGTGCATGGCAGTGCGGCAGCAAGCCATGCTTGCCATCGCCGAATTGAGGTACCTGCCCATCCCTCCTGGGGACCCCTGCCCCAGAGGTCTGTGTCCACCTGCACGAGGCCTCGAGGCACTGCTCCCACCATCGGTGTCCAACTGGCCCCTCTCTCTCTCTTTGCAGCTCAGTGCAGACAGTGCTGGAGGGCAAAGAGAACATCCTCCTACACACCTGCTTCACGAGTGTCTTCCTGCTTCCTCCAGAAGAGGAAATGGGGAGATCGGACACTTACCTCTATTTTAAGGTAAGGGCTGGGTGAGCTCCAGGAGCCCCCAGTCCCTCTGGGCTGCTCCCTGGCCACCCCGTGCTGCGATATGACCAGAGATCCAAGGCAGGGCAGGGGCTCGGCTTTGCTTGCCCACCCTCACCCCTTCGTGCCCTTCCCATGGGCCTGGCCACGTCCAACGCCACAGGCTGCTCTGCACACAGCAGACTGACTGCCCCCGGGTCTCTCCCGGGCACCGCGAGGCACCGCAGGAGTCCTCCCTTGGCGCTGGGAGTTCAGACCAGTCTCCTGGGGGTGGGAGGGACAGCAGAATCACTGCCACAACTCTTTGTCCTCCTTGCAGACCCTGCAAGCCATGGACACCATGCTGGAGACTATGGTGCTCAGCTGTCCTGCCACCAGAGTCAGCGAGAAGCTGCAGAATATCTTTCAGGTCTGGCATGTGATAGGGGGGGCTTCACAGGGGCTGTTCCTCACCCTGCGGGGAAGGGGGTGTCCACTCCTGAGTGCATGGTCCTCACCCCAGTGCCGTGCAGAGAGAGCACGCCGTAGGGAGGGTGCCCACCTCCCTTGGTAACCAGGGGCTGCCCAGCAGGCTCTTCTGGAGCACAGTGCCTGCAGAGGGTGGCATCTGCCTTCCTGCCCGGCCACAAGGTTGGCCTGGGGGATTTGTCCCAAGCCTGAGAGGGACCCTAGGGGCAGGAACCCCGCTACAGGCTTTGCTCGAGATCCCAGGCAGCCTTGATGGACTGTGAGAGTCCAGCCCGGGAGCTGAGCAGTGCTGCTTCTGCTGGAGGCCATGTCTGCTCCCAGGGCACACCAGCAGCTTCTCTCTTCCCAGATGCTGCTGAACTTCACCGACTCTGAGAGAGCAGCTGTGCGCGAGAGGGCCGTGGGGAGGATTAAGGTTCTGAGCCTTTTGCTGGCCAAGAATTCCACACTGAAGGTAAGGAGCCAGGCACCCTCCAGCCAGGCCATCTCCCCCTCCCTGCACACCAGAGCAGCCTGCAGCTCTCCCCACGCGGGGCTGCTGCCCAGCTAGCTGCTTTGGGCGCCGCGGCCGGCATGGCCCTGCAAAGCCCGGACTCACCAGGGATCCAGCCCTGGGCACACTCTTGGGTTCAGGGCTTTGGCACCAGCTGCCTGCCCTCAACCCTTCTGCTGTTCTGCCTCCCTCGCCCAGGCTTGGCACCGCTTTGGACAAGTCACGTACGGCCCTGTCTGCTATGGAGACATCCAGATCCCAATCCTGGGACAGCTGCTGGGACGTCTCCTCCTTTTACGATCTTCCAAGCAACAAATAAGCTGTGCGGCTTCTGATGCTGTTTCTTTTCTCCATGAATTCTTGTATAAGCAACAAAGTAAGAGGAGTTGTGGTGGGCTTCATCCCTCTGCACACAGACATCTGCTTCTCTTCCTGACCTCCGTTGCCCCTCACAGCTGCTCCCCGTTTGCCCCTCACAGCTGCTCCCCGTAGCATCCCAGCTGTCATTTTGCTGCAGAAGCTGAGCGCTCTCCTGAAGTCCAGGACCTCTCCTCTGCTGCTCTCCTTCCTCCCTGCTTTCAGGATCTTGAACCCCGCTGTTTTGCAGTCCCCACAGCCAAAGCCACGTCCGCCCTGTTAGTGAAGAGCTGATCCATCTGCGCATCACCACGGCTGGCCCCTCCAGTGCCTGGAGCAAGAAGCTGTTCCTGGCACCCTCCAGAAATCTCCTTGACCGCTTCTGTCCTGCCATCTTGCAAGCAGCTCTCGGGGCCGTTTGGTAAGCTTCCTGGCAAAGCTGCTGTGTCTTACTGACTCTTCTGTGTGTGTGTCCCCCCCCGCTGTTTAGGCAGGTCAATGCTAAAGGCTAAAGCACCACGGCTCCATTGGGAAGATGACATCTCCTCCTTGCTGCGTCTGACAAGCATCAAAGACATGGTAATGAGCTTCCCCCTTGCCGGGACTCTTGTCCCTGCCATCAGCGGGGGACTTGTGTCAGCAAAGGCATCCAGAATCAGCGGGGCTGGCATGGCCTCACTGGCCCTGGTGAGAGGGTTCCTGCTGTCCCCGAGCAGGGACCATGCGAGGACTGCACTCCAGTGTCCCCACCAGCAGCAGCTGCAGCCCTCCTGGCCACCAGCAAGCCCTGCTTCTCCGGAGGGCCAGCACACTGTGCCCAGGAGCCCAACCCTCCTCCCTCACCTCCCTCCCTGTAGAATAGAATAGCATGAGATAATAGAATAGAATAGAATAGAATAGAATAGAATAGCATTAGCATGGGATGGGCTAGAATAAAAGATGAGATGGAAGAGAAGAGAAGAGAATGGGATCGGATGGGATGGGATGGGATGGGATGGGATGGGATAGAATAAAAAATGAGATAGAAGAGAAGAGAATGAGCTGGGATGGAATAGAATAGAATAGAATAGAATAGAATAGAATAGAATAGAATAGAATAGAATAGAATAGAGATGGGATGGAATGGAATGCAATGGAATGGAAGTGAAGTAGAATATTTCAATTATCTTCAATAATCGGTGCTGTGAGACAACTGGACAGACCGTGGGGCTATAACCTTCCCCCTCCTTGGGCTGCCTGGGTGGATACTGAGCCTGGCCCCAGTGTGACGTGGTGGAAGCCACAACTGGAAGACCACGATGGCTCGAGGGCTGCAGAAGCGGACAGCCTTTACAAGGAACCCCTGAGATGGCGGTCCATCAGTAGGAAGAGAGGGTAAGGATGGTCCCAAAGGGCAAAGGCAGGTTGGAATCATAAGAAACTAAGGGAGGAACGCCCAACTAAGGTGAAATGAGGGAGGAATTCCCGGCTGCTAGCCCAGGCAGATCCAATGACCCTTCCCATGTGGCCAAAATTTTTGGAATTAATAGTAGTAAAAGCCCTCATATACCATGAGTAGCAACCAATAGATATTCTCTTTACTTATAGCCAGAGGAGTCTCAGTATCGATGATTAAAGCGAAGGACAATCCTGGCTTCATCCAGAAACCTCGAGAAAGGGTTTATCTAACAAGGAATTGCCAGAAAAAGACAACAGTTCCCAGTAGCTAGGATAAAGTTAACCCCACCGAATCGAAGGATGCAAAGATCCACAGTGGTGCTCAGGCCCTTAAATACATTAGGCATGGATATATTAAAAGTCCAACCCATAAATACTCTATTTGGCGCTTGGATGCCAAACCCTCAGATTCAAAACTCGACAGTCTCTACAGACAAAATGCCAACCGAGGACTCGACCGTCTGTATTGACTTTGTGTGGCAAGGTTTTGGTAGTTGGGGGGGGCGTTTACAGGGGTGGCTTCTGTGAGAAGCTGCTGGAAGCTTCCCCTGTGTCCGACAGAGCCAATGCCAGCCGGCTCTAAGACGGACCCGCTGCCGGCCAAGGCCGAGCCCATCAGCGACAGTGGTAGCGGCTCTGGGATAACACATTTAAGAGGGAAAAAAAAGTTGCTGGGACAGACAGAAACGGCAGCCGGAGAGAGGAGTGAGAACACGTGAGAGAAACAACCCTGCAGACCCCCAGGTCAGTGCAGAAGGAGGGGAGGAGATGTTCCAGGCGCCGGAGCAGAGATTCCCCGGCAGCCCGTGGGGAAGACCATGGTGAGGCAGGCTGTCCCCCTGCAGCCCAGGGAGGTCCACGGGGGAGCAGATCTCCACCTGCAGCCCGGGGAGAGAGGACCCCACGCCGGGGCAGGGGGATGCCTGAAGGAGGCTGGGACCCCGTGGGAAGCCCGCGCTGGAGCAGGTTTTCTGGCAGGACTTGTGACCCCGCAGGGGACCCACACTGGAGCAGTCTGTGCCTGAAGGACTGCAGCCCATGGGAGGGACCCACGCTGGAGCAGTTTGTGAAGAACTGCTGCCCGTGGGAAGGACCCACGTTGGAGAAGTTCGTGGAGGGCTGTCTCCTGTGGGAGGGACCCCACGCTGGAGCAGGGGAAGAGTGTGAGGAGTCCTGTCCCTGAGGAGGATGAAGCGGCAGAGACAATGTGTGATGAACTGACCATAAACCCAATCCCCGTCCCCCTGCGCCGCTGGGGGGGGTAGGTGGAGAATCTGGGAGTGAAGTTGTGCCTGGGAAGAAGGGAGGGGTGGAGGGAAGGTGTTTTGAGATTTGGTTTTATTTCTCATTACCCTGCTCTGATTGATTGGCAATAAATCAAGTTAATTTTCCCCAAGCTGAGTCTGTTTTGCCCGTGACAGTAATTGGTGAGTGATCTCTCCTGTCCTTATCTCGACCCACAAGCCCTTTGTTGTATTTTCTCTCCCCCGTCCAGCTGAGGAGGGGGGAGTGATAGAACAGCTTTGGTGGGCACCTGGCATTCAGCCAGGGTAAACCTGCCACACTGTCTTTTCATGACAGGTTGCAGTTAAATTACCTAAAAGCAGCCAGGATTAAAGAAGGCACATCCCAGACCACATGGCCTCGTGCTCAGCTATAAAAGCTGGGGGGGGGGAGGAAGGGGGGGGACGTTGGGAGGGATGGTGGTCACCGTTAGGTGTGATGGAGCCCTGCTTCCCTGAGGATTGCTCAGTACCTGCCTGCCCATGGCACCCACCTGTGTCACCCCTCTGGTCCCAAGCGGGGTGTCCTCACTCGTGTCACCCCCTCCCAGTCTGATTCAGGGTGTCGCCACTCATGTCACCCCCTCCCAGTCCTGAGTGGAGCGTACCCACCCATATCACCCCTCTGGTCCCAAGCAGGGCATCCCCAGCTGTGTCCCCCACTCTGGTCCCAAATAAAGTGTCCCCATCCATGTCACCCCCCCCAGTCTGATGCAGGGCTGTCCCCACCCATGTCACCCTCAGTCCCCAGAGCCCCCCCCCCGCCCTGCGACGCAGAGGGACGGAGCCAACCAGGCGCAGCCAAAGGCTCTTTACTCCCCAGAAAAGCCAATACCATGGGGTGACACCCACTGTCACCAGCCAGGGGGGTATATGTGACACCGGGGTGTGGGTGGGGGAAGGCAGCACCCCGGTGCCTTGCTTGAACAGGGGGGGACGGGACGGGTGGCAGCCGAAGAGGTGCCCGCTGGCAAGAGGGACCCATGATTGCGAGTGGCTGGGGGGGCTGGGGCTGGCTCAGGGCCCCCTCGTGTCCTCAGCGCCCCCCCTCAGACCTTCTTCCGCTGCGGCCGCACCCTGGGGAAAAGCTAGGGGAGGGGGAGGGTGTCAGGGGGAGGGTCCCCCCCCGGCCTCAGCCCCCCAGGACCACAAGCCATGGAGGGGCCAGGGAGGACATGAAATCTGCCCTCAGGGCCATATGGGGGCTGTGGGGTGGCCGTGGGTGCCGTGGGACCCCCCTGGGGCCATTGGCAATGTGGCACCCCCTTGAGGGATGTGGGTGCTGAGGGTTCCAAGGGTCCCCCTTGGGGCCATGGGGTGCTATGGGTACCCCCCTGCGGCTATGGGGTGGCTGTGGGTGCTGTGGGACCCCCCTGGGGCCATGGATGTTGTGGATCGGACCCCCTAAGGGATGTGGGTGCTGTGGGTCCCCCTCAGGGCCGTGGGTGCTGTGGGATCCTCCTGGGGCCACGGGTGCTATGGGTACCCCCCTGGGGCTATGGGGTGGCCATGGGTGCTGTGGGACCCCCCCTGGGGCCATGGGCGATGTGGGACCCCCTGAGAGATGCGAGTGCTGCGGGTCCCCTCGGGGCCGTGGGTGCTGTGGGATCCCCCTGGGGCCATGGGTACCCTCCTGGTGCTACAGGGTGGCTGTGGGTGCTGTGGGACCCCCCCTGGGGCCATGAGTGCTGTGGCATCCCCCCCCACACTCACCCCAAAATAGTTCCGGGGGACATAGCCCTCATGGCCGTAGAGGGACCCCCACCACCAGTCGAGCTCCTCCTGGGGCTGGCGGCGCAGGACGGTGACGGGCTCGCCCTCGCGGAAGGACAGCTCATCCCCGAATTCGGCGCTGTAGTCCCCACAGGGCGTACACCACCCCGCTGTTCAGCACCCCCATGCTCTGCTCCACCTCTGCGGGGACACGGACGTCAGCACCCTGAGCCCCCCCCAAACACTCCCCGTGGCACTGCACCCCCAGCACCCTCCTGCCCTGAACCCCCCCCAGCACCCCGTAACCCCTCCAGCACCCCCCGCGGCATGGCACCCCTGGCACCCTGTTGCTCTGAACCCATGCCCGTACTGGTATCTCCTCCCAGTATCTGTACCCCTCCCAGTACCCCCTTCCCAGTATCCATGCCACCCCATACCTCCTCTCAGTGCCCACTCCCAGTAGCTGTATACCCCCGAAACCCCCTCCCAGTATCCATGCCACCCCAGTACACCCCCTCTCAGTACCAGTATAGCCCCAATACCCCTTCCCAGCACACACACCACCCCAGTATCTCCTCCCTGTACCTGTATACCTGCGATACCTCCTCCCAGTACCCATACCACCCCAGTACCCCCTCCCAATACTCATATACCTTCTCCCAGTACCCATACCCCCCAGTACCTTCTGCCAGTACCCATATACCCCAAATACCCCCCTCCCAGTACCCATACGTGTCCAGTACCCCCTCCCAGTATCCATACTTGCCCAGTATCCCCTCCCAGTACCCATACCATCCCAGAATCCCTCCAAGCACTCATATCCCTCCTCCCAGTACCCATACCACCCCAGTATCCCCTCCCAGTACCCGTTATACCCCAAATATCCCCTCCCAGACACCCATACTCTCTCAGCACCACCTCCCAGTACCCATACGTGCCCAGTACACCCTCCCAGTACTCATACATGCGTAGTATCCCCTCCCAATACCCATACCACCCCAGTACCCCCCTCCCAGTACCCACACCCCACCAATAACCATAGCTGCCCAGTACTCCCTTCCCAGTACCCATACTCCCCCCACGTCCCCATATACTCCCAGTTCCCCCAGTGCCCCCCCATGCCCTGGTACCAGTAAGGTAGTTGTAGCAGTCGGCGTAGCCCTCCCGGTACGGGTCGCACTTCTCCACGGCCAGGCTGCCGTCACTGGTGGTGGTGGCAAAGATGGCGGCTCCGTGGCGCACCAGGGCCACACACACCCCCGTGTCGTTGCACGAGGCTGCGCAGTGCAGCGGCGTCCTGGCACCATCGGGATGGGGGGGAATTTTTTGTGGGGGGCGGGCAGAGGATGGGCTCCCCTGCAACCCCCCCCCCCCCCCCCGCCCAGTGTCCTAGGGATGAGGGAGCCCCTGTGCGCATCCCCATCCCTCAGTTACTGGGGGTCGGGGTCCCCCGTCCCTCCCCGTTCCCAGTCACCGAGGGCTGTTGGGGGTAACTGGGGTCCCCATCCCTGTCCCTGCTCACCCAGGGTTGTTGGGGGGGTTATTGGGGTCCCTGTCCCCCTCTCTCCCCATCCCCAATCACCCCAGGCTCTGGGGGGGTGTGGGGGGGGGTTGGGATCCCTATCCCTGTTCCCCATGGCTGTGGGGGTCCTTGGGGTACCTGTCCTCATCTCCTCTGACTCTGGGGGTCTGGGGGTCCCAGGTGTCCCCCACCCCTCCATGTCTGTGGGGTCCCCAAGTCCCACCCCCTGTCCCAGCAGCTGTGGCTGGGGGTCCCCCATGTCCCCACCCCGTATCAGTGGGTCCCCATCCCCACCCCACCAGCCACAGCTGTGGGGTCCCCTGTCCCCCCATCACTGTGTCAGTGGGTCCCTGTCCCACCAGCCGTGGCTATGGGGTCCCCTGTCCCCCCCACCCCCGTGTCGATAGGTCCCCATCCCCGTCCCACCAGCCGTGGCTGTCGGGGGAGTTGACGTTGGCCCCGCTGGCGATGAGGAAGTCAACGATGCTGTAGTTGGCGCCGCAGATGGCGTTGTGCAGCGCCGTGATGCCTTCGTCATTGGGCTGGCTGGGGTCGTTCAGCTGGGGACACGCACGCCTGTCCCCACACTGCTACCCTCTGCCACCCCCAACGCCGTTCCCCGACACCCCCCTGCCACCCCCAGCCCCTGCCACCCCTGAGCACCAAGCACATTACTCTCCCTGCCACCCTGTCCCCCATCCCCCTGTCCCCGCTGTCCCCCAGCCCTCGCCACCCCAGCCCTCGTCCCTGCCACCCTGTCCCCGCTGTCCCCTGTCCCACCTCAGCCACCGCCTGCTGCACCACGTCCAGCTCCCCGGTCAGGGCCGCATCCAGCAACAGCACCAAGGGGTTGAGGCGCACACGGGCCCCGGGGCGCCTGCGGGGCGAGGAGGGGTCGCGCAGGGCCGAGCGCAGCTCCTGCGGCAGCCAGGGGGTCAGGGGGGGGTTGGGGGACACCGACAAGGCACCCGGCGCTGTACGGCACCCAGGGAACCCTGGGGACACCTGCCAGAGCACCCAGTGCTCTTCGGCACCGGGGGACTTTGGGGACACCTCCAGGAGCACCCAGTGCTCTTGGCACCCAGGGGACCCTGGGGACACCTCCCAGAGCACCCAGTGCTCTTCAGCACCCGGGGGACCTTGGGGACACCTCCAGGAGCACCCAGGGGACCTTGGGGACACCTCCCAGAGCATTCAGTACTCTGGCACCCAGGGGACCCTGGGGACACCTCCCAGAGCACCCAGTGCTCTTCGGCACCCGGGGGACTTTGGGGACACCTCCAGGAGCACCCAGTGCTCTTCAGCACCCGGGGGACCTTGGGGACACCTCCAGGAGCACCCAGTGCTCTTCGGCACCCAGGGGACCTTGGGGACACCTCCAGGAGCACCCAGTGCTCTTGGCACCCAGGGGACCCTGGGGACACCTCCCAGAGCACCCAGTGCTCTTCAGCACCCGGGGGACCTTGGGGACACCTCCCAGAGCACCCAGTGCTCTTCAGCACCCAGGGGACCTTGGGGACACTTCCAGGAGCACCCAGTGCTCTTGGCACCCAGGGGACCCTGGGGACACCTCCAGGAGCACCCAGTGCTCTTCAGCACCCGGGGGACCTTGGGGACACCTCCCAGAGCACCCAGTGCTCTTCAGCACCCGGGGGACTTTGGGGACACCTCCAGGAGCACCCAGGGGACCTTGGGGACACCTCCCAGAGCACTCAGCGCTCTTCTGCACCCAGGGGACCTTGGGGACACCTCCAGGAGCACCCAGTGCTCTTCAGCACCCGGGGGACCTTGGGGACACCCCCTGGGACACTGGTTGGCACCACAGTGCACCCAGGGGGACTGCAGGGCCACCTGCGGGGCACGTCTGGTGGCACCAGGCACTGCTTGCCATTTCTGGGGACACTGGGGGAAACCCTGGGGACAGCAACCACTGCCTGGCAGCCCTGGGGGCTCCAAGGGACACCGGGCACCTCGTGGCACCTCTGGGGGGATCCAAGGGACACCAGGTACCTCGTGGCACCTTGGGGGGCTCTAAGGGACAGCAGGCACCTCGTGGCACCTCAGGGGGCTCCAAGGGATGCCAGACACCATGTGGCACCTCGGGGGTTTCCAAGGGATGCCGGGCACCTCGTGGCACCTCGGGGGGCTCCAAGGGACACCGTGGCACCCCGGGGACTACAGATACTTACTGGGGCGGGTGCTGGGCTGCTGGGGGACTGCGGTGGGGGGCTGTGGCGGGGTGGCCGAGCCTCGGGAGCCGCCGGAGCAGGGGGTGGTAGGTCAGACGAGGCACCGGTGTCACCGGGAGCCGAGGGCTCGTCGCGGCGGGGTGAGCGGTGCAGGAGGCGGGTGATGAGCTGCTGGTACTGGCGGGTGCGGGTGGGTGGCAGCGCCGGTCCCGGGCTTTGCTCCATGGAACCGCGGCGCTTGAGGGGTCGCGGCATCTCGGCCAGCACCCGTGCCACCTCCTCGAACTCGGGGACCCGCTGGGCCTCAGGGGGCAGCAGGGGCTGCAGCCGTGTGGGGCTGAGCGGCCGCTCCAACCCCTCAGCCTCCCCACCCTGAAGCAGCCGCTCCAGTTCCGGCTCCCCCTCCGGCGGGGCGGTCTCGGGGGGCACGGGGCGCCCAGATCCTGTCGGGGGGGGGGGGGGCTGGGGTCAGCACCATAACCCCCCACCCTGGGTGGGTCAGGACACCAGAACCCCACGGACCCCCCCAAAACCCCCCCATCTCAGCGTGCTGCAGCCCCATTGCCCCCCCCACCCCCCAAAATTCCATACCCCTCATGCTGCAGCCCCCTGGTCCCCCCCAAACCCACATCCTGCTGCACACAGACCCCCCCAGTTAACCCGTATGCCTCCCCGCCCCGGACCCCACCCCACGGGCACCTCACCTTCACCCCCAGTCAGTGCCGGGGGGGCCTGGGGCAGCGCCGGGAGCTGGGGCTGCTTTTGGGGTGCACGGGGACCGGCGGGGGGGGCCAGGGGAAGCCCCCGGGGACCGCCAACCCCTTGCTCCCAAAAAGCGTTTTGCAGCTTGAAGATCATGGAAAGGGGCAAAGGTTTGTGGCGGGGGGGGTCGCCCGCCCTGGGGGGGCACGGGGATGCGGGAGACGGGCTGCTGGGAGAAGTGCCAGCTGCGGGGCAGGGTGCCGGGTCCCGAGCGTCGAAAGGGTCCCTCAGCCCGCCGCTCGCCCGCCAGTGGGGACACCTTGTAGTTACGGGGTAGCGTGGCACTGTGCCCCCCATAGGCGCCATCCTGGAGGAGGGGGGGAAAGAAGGCGTCAGTGAGGGAGCCAGCCCATCTGCCCATTTACCCCGGCGTCAGGCACCGGGGCTGGGGATGGTGGCCGGACCCCCACCCCTGAGTGGTCACCTTGCTCTGCCCGCCGGCCCCATCCAGGCTCGACTCCCTCCAGGGTGCCAGCGACAGCCCCAGGGACGGCCGCAGCCCTGGCTGCCCCTCGCCGGTGCCTGGGGGCGGGGGGGGGAGGACAGACCTCAGTGCTGTGCCAGGGTCGGGGGGGGGACAGGGCTCCCACCCCAGAGGCACCCTGACACTCAGAGCCCAGCACCCCACACTCAGCCTGGCAACTTTGGACCCCCCCTCCCCCAGCAGCCCTAGACCCCCCCAAAAGCCCTAAACCCCCCCAGCAGCCCCAGACCCCCCTCAGCACCCAAACTGACAGCCCCAGACCCCCACGTGGTGCCCCCCAAGTCCTGGACCCCCACCTCAGCACCCAAAACAACACCCCCCAGACCCCCCACATGGTGCCCCCCAAGCCCTGGACCCCCACCTCAGCACCCAAAACAATACCCCCCAGACCTCCCACATGGTGACGCCCAAGCCCCCCAGCACCCCTGGACCACCCTCCCCAGCCTGCTGTACCCCAACCAGCAGCCCCAGACCCTCCTGATCTGTCCCCCCAGGCCCAACCTGCCCCTGGACACCCCAGCAGCCTCCCCAGTTGCCTCGTGACCCACCCCATCCCCACTGGAAGCGCTATTCCGCCCCCCCCCCCAAAATGTCTCCCCCACCCCCAAACCTTCCTTAATACCCCCTAGCCACTTCAGATCACAGCCTGGCTTACCCCAGTTCCCCCAGTGCCCCTCAGCCCCTCCATGTGCAACCCCACCCCCCCAGCTCACGGTCGTAGCCCCCCGAACTGGGGGGTTTCTTCTCATAAGCCACATCCAGGTCAGACTCGTTCCAGCTCTTCTGCGGCCGCCGCTTGATCACAAGGTCATCTGCGGGGGGGGAGAGATGGGGGCTGAGGGTACCCCCCCAACATGGCCCAGACACCCCCCACTCCCCCCCCCCACAAAGGTCCTCAAGTTGGGGGATGGATGGGGGCATCTCAGGGTGGGGCGGGAGCACCCAGTGACAGGGCTGGGGGACACCCCAGGACAGGGATACCCCAGGATGGATTGGGGGACACCCAGGAATGGGGACACCCCAGGATGGACTGAGGACACCCCAGGATGGATTGGGGGACACCCAGGGATGGGGACACCCCAGGATGGATTGGGGGACACCCAGGGATGGGGACACCCCAGGACGGACTGAGGACACCCCAGGATGGATTGGGGGACACCCAGGGATGGGGACACCCCAGGACAGACTGGGGACACCCCAGGATGGATTGGGGGACACCCAGGGATGGGGACACCCCAGGACGGACTGGGGACGCCCCAGGATGGATTGGGGGACACCCAGGGATGGGGACACCCCAGGATGGACTGAGGACACCCCAGGATGGATTGGGGACACCCAGGGATGGGGACACCCCGGGTAGCTCAGGGACACCCCAGGATGGAGCAGTATCTCACAGCAGGATTTCCCAAAGAGGAACAGGAGCACCCCAAGATGGGGACACCAGCACCCCCCAGCCCAGGGACTGTCCCCACCGTGTGTGTGTCCCCAACACCACCACGGTGGCCTTACCCTGAGCCCGGAAGGTGACGGTGGGGCTGCTGACGGAGGGGTACAGCCCGTGCACCTCATAAGGGGGGGGGCGCGGGGGGTCGGGGCGAGGGTGCCCGCTCGGGGAAGAACACGGGTCCCTCACCCGGTCTGGGGGACCCCCCGAGCCCCAAGAATTCGTAGGAACGATGGGGACGAGGGGAGGGGGCTCGACCTCCTGGGCTGGGCAGTGCCAACCCCTCGTAGGGCACCGCCAGCACCTTGGGTCGGGGTGAAGGGGCCCGATCCTCCCCCGGGAGATAATGGGGGGTCCGGGGGGAACCGGGGCGACCCAGCGTGTCCCCCGACATCTCCAGATTTTCCGGTGCCAGGCTCCTCCGGCCGAGGGGCGAGCGGGTTCGGCTGGGGCTGTACGTCTCCTGGGGATGGGAAGGGGTGGAGGGGGGCAGGTTGGGTATTGGGGTGGAGGGGGGGGGGCAATGGGGTGCCCTCTCTCCCCCCCCAAGTCCCAGGTCCTACTTTGGGGGGTCCAGGGCCGTCGGTCCAGAGGGATTCGAGCTGCCGGGAGAGCTCGTCCACTTTGGCCACCGCCGTGTCCAGCTCCACTTGCTTCAAGTCCATGTGCTGCATGGCCAAGGCTGGGGGGGGGGGACATGGGTCAGGCTGCACCCCAAAAGGGTCTGTGTGTGTCCCCCCGCTCCTCTCCCCACTGCCCCACACTCACACTGGAAGGTGAGATCCAGCAGGTCCTGGGCGCTGCGCAGCCGCTCGCTCGCCATCTTGCCACCTTTGGGGGGGGCGGGGGGGGCAACGGGTGGGCACCCCTCCACTTCCATGGAGGGGGGGGGCACCCCTCCATCCCCACCCTGTGCCCCCACCCTGCACCCCAATCCCCTGGGAACGCGGGGAGCGGAGACGTGTTGGGACCCGTTCGCCTCTCGGGGATCATCATCATCATCATTATAATTACCGGTAATTAATCCATCGCAAAGAATGGGGTGCCGCCCGCAACCCCCCCCACCCTGGGGCAGGGCCCTGGTGGGTGGGTGAGGTGGGGGGTGATGCACCCCCCTGCTAAAGGGTGGGTGGCAGGACCCCCCCCCCCTTTTCATTGGGGTCACCCAGCTTGGGGGACAGGGTGGAGGAAGGTCTGCCCCCCACAGAAAAGGGGGACACCCCCCACTGTGGGTGCCCCAATGGCAGCATGGGAGGGGGGGGCATTTGGGGTGTCAGAGGGGCACCCTGTCCCACCCCACCCCCCCCCCCAGCACCACGGCCCCACCCAAGCGGCCCCACCCGGCCCTCGCCCCTGGGGAGACGGGGGACAAGCCCCAGCTCGCCCCGGGTCGGGCGGCGAGACGGGAGGGGAGCTGGGAAAGAACCCAGGCGTCCGGGCACCCATGGGTGCTCCCCCCAAACCCAGCACCCCAAATCAGACCCAGGCATCTGGGGACCCATGGGTGCCCCCCCCCAAAACCAGCACCCTGAACTGGACCCAGGCGTCGGGCACCCATGGGTGCTCCCCCCAAACCCAGCACCCCAAATCGGACCCAGGTATCCAGATACCTGAGGGTGCTCCCCATCCTGAGCACCCCGAGCCAGACCCCCGGTGTCCAGGCACCCGAGGGTGCTCCCCCACCCACCCAGCACCCCGAATTAGACCCAGGCACCCAAGGGTGCTCTCCCCCCCCCCCCCCCAAACCAGACCCCAGTGTCCAGGCACCCAAGGGTGCTTCCCCACACACACCCAGCACCCCAAACTCGACCCAGGCATCCAGGGGGGCACCCAAAAGTAGTCCCCCCCCCCAGCACCCCAAACCGGACCCCTGCACCCAGGCACCCAAGGGTGCTGCCCCAGCACCCCGAATCGGACCCAGGCACCCAAGGGTGCTCCCCAAGCCCCCCCCAGCACCCCAAACCGGACCCCTGCACCCAGGCACCCAAGGGTGCTGCCCCAGCACCCCGAATCGGACCCAGGCACCCAAGGGTGCTCCCCAAGCCCCCCCCAGCACCCCAAAACAGACTTAGGGGCCCAACCCCTCCCTTCCCCAGCCCCACGGGGGGGTCAGTACCTGGTGGGGTGCAGCGGGGTGCAGGTCGGGGTGCCGGTGGGTGCCGGTGGCGCGCCCGCGTCCCCACGGCCTCTACGCCCAATTCCAGAGCGCTGGGTCACGCGGGGGAGGGAGCTGAGCGGGGAGGGGGGGGGGGGGGCCGCACCCTGCGCCCCAGGGTGCTGGGGGGGGGCAGATCCCACGGAGGGGGGGGCGGGTCCCACGAGTGGGGGATCCCACGAGAAGGGGGCAGACCCCACGGGGGGGTGGGCGGCAGATCGCACGGGGGAGGGGGGGGCCCACGGGAGGGGGGTGGCAGAACCCACGGGGTCAGATCCCACGAGAAGGGGTCAGATCCCACGGGGGGGGTTAGATCCCACGGGGGGGGGTTAGATCCCACAGGGGGGGGTTAGATCCCACGTGGGGGTGTGTCCCACGAGAAGGGGGCAAATCCCACGGGGGGGGGTTAGATCCCACAGGGGGGGGGTTAGATCCCACGTGGGGGTGTGTCCCACGAGAAGGGGGCAAATCCCACGGGGGGGGGGGCAGATCTCACGGGGGGAGGTCAGATCCCACGGGGGGGGTGTCCCACAAGAAGGGGGCAGATCCCACTGGGGGGGGTGTCAGATCCCACAGGGGGGTCACGGGGGTGGGTTGGGGGGTGCAGAGCCCCGGGGCTCCCCCCCGCCCCCGGTACCTGCAGCGCCGGCGCCTCCCAGCCCCGCTCCCGCCCCCGCTCCGGCCCGTCCCGGCCGGTCGGGCGGGTCCCGAGGCACACCGAGAGCTGTAGTCCGGGCCTGACCCCCCCTCACCCCTCCCTTCCCAGGTATTCCTGACCCACGGGAGACCCTGCCCCCCCCCCCCCCCGGACCCCCGCAACGTCCCCGCGGGGTCCCGGGGGGTCGCTGCACCTTCAAAAGACGCCGCCGGCCGACTGACTTCAGGCCGCGCCCATTAAAGGGCGGGACGAAGGCGTGACCACGCTCTAGACCCCGCCCCCCTGTTCCCGCCGCCGGACCGCACCAAGTGCCCCGCGGGGGGGGTGGGGGGGGAGAGGAGAAGGGCGCTCCCGCGGCTGAGGGGCTGGGTGGGCGCGCCCGGGGGCGGGGCCACGCCGTGCACGCGGCGGCATGGAGGGTGAGCGGGGCGATCTCGGGGGGCACACAGGGGAATATGGGGGGGCTGGGGGGGCACATAGGGGGAATATGGGGGGCTAGGGGGGCAGAGGGATATGGGGAGGCACATGGGGGGATATGGGGGGCTAGGGGGGCACATGGAGGGATATCGGAGGACTGGGGGGACACATAGGGGGATATGGGAGGACTGGGGGGGCGTGGGGGAACTGGGGGGGCACATGGGGGAACTGGGGGGGCACATAGGGGGATATGGGGGGCTGGGGGGGCGTGGAGGAACTTGGGGGGCACATGGGGGGATATGGGAGGACTGGGGGGACACATGGGGGGATATGGAGGGCTGGGGGGGGCGTGGGGGAACTGGGGGGGCAGGGGGGCTAGAGGGGACAGGGGTGACATGGGGGGATCGGGGGGGCGTGGGGGAACTGGGGGGCAGGGGGGACATGGGGGGCTAGAGGGGACTGGGGGCATACGGTGGGGGGCACTTGGGGCCGGGGCGGCTGGAGGGAACACGGGGGACATAGGGGGCTGGGGGGGTGGCACATGGGACACAGGAGGGGCTTGAGGGGGCATGGGGGGGCCATAAGGGCAGGAGGGGGGGATGTGGGAGTCACAGCGTAGCCCCCCCCACCCAAGCCCGTGACCTGGCTGTCCCCAGGGCCGGTGCAGTTCCGGTGCCCCCCCGAGTTCGAGGCAGTGGCCCCCTCACCCCCCCCAGGACTGCAGGGGCCGACCCTGGGGGGTCCCAGCACTGAACTGTGGCTCATCCGCGCCCCTGCCGACTTCTGCCCCGAGAGGTCAGCTGGGGGGGGGGGCACACGACAATGACATTTTGGGGGGGGCACAGGGGGGTGACAGTGACATCCAAGGGCTGGTGGCATCAGGGGGGACATGGGGTGGTGGCGACAACTGGGGGGCACATGGGGTATGATAGGGCTGGTGCCATGGGGGGGGTGACAGTGCCATTGGGAGGGTATGAGGGGGGTGGTGACAGCTGCGGGGGGGCTCATGGTGCCATTGAGGAGGGCATGGGGGAGATGGCAGGGCTGGTGACATCAGGGTGGGCTCGGGAAGGTGGCAGCCCCACAGAGGGGGGTGACAGGCAGTGGTGCCATCGAGGGGGTCGCAAGGCACCATGGCGGGGGGGGGGGTGACAGCACCAGCAGCCATGTACGCCCCCACTCACTGCCCCATCCCCACAGCCTGGAGGGCTGCACGGTGCCGCTGGACGGCTGCGGGCAGCTCCAGCCCCCCAGGGACGGTGACAGTGACAAGCGGCTCTACAGGCTGCGGGGAGTCCCAGGGGGGGCTGGCAGCACCCTCCTCCTGGCCCCTGACTCCCCCACCGGCCCCCTAACCTGCGCCCCCCCGCTCCGCGGCTGCCTCACCATCACCGAGAGCTTCGGGCCCCCTCCCCGCGTGCCAGTGACTGTCCCGGTGCCTGACCCGCCGCCGGCCAAGAGGAAGAAGAAGAAGAAGAAGAAGAAGATGATGAAGGAGATGCCGGAGGCACCCGAGGTGTCCACCCCGGAAAGGGCGGCACCTGCTGAGGGGGGGGAGCACGGGCCAGGACCCCTCCCAGATGTCGGTGTGGCCCCCGAAGAGCCAGAAGTGCCCAAAAAGAAGAAAAAGAAGCACAAGCGGGAGCGGCCAGAGTGAGCCCCATGTTGTCCCCCCCACCCCATCCCTGTCCTCATCATCGTCCCCCCCGAGGCCGTGTCACCGATACATGTCATTTATTATAAAACCAAAGATTTTGGGGGCGGTGGCTCATTTGGGGACCTTGAGGAAGGGCTCGTGCAGGACGTCGAAGAGTCGCTTGGCCTGGAGGAGGAGGGGGGATGACACATAGAGACAGGGGGAGGTGTGAGGGGGGCTGAGGGGCAAGGGGCCACATCCCCCATGTCCCCCCATGTCCCCTCATCGCTCACCTTCTGGGGTCCGACACCAGGGCAGAGGGACAGATCTTCCCTGGAGGCATCCACCATGGCTGCCAGCGACTGCGGGACAGGGAGGAGGGTGAGGGGCTTGGGGGGCGGCCGAGGGTCTCAGGGATGCGTCCCCTGTCCCCAGCATGCCCCAGGGACAGTGACATCCCCAGGGGTGACTCACCCCAAAGGTGGTGAGGAGACTCAGTGCGTCCGTCTTGTTCACCGACTTGATGCTGGTCAGGCAGTCGGTCATCTGGAGGTGACCGGGGTGGAGGGTCAGGGGACCCTCGGGGTCCCCAAGGTCCCCAGATTGGAATGGGGAGGAGGGGGGAGTGCGTAGCTCACCCGGGAGAGGAAATCCTGCTCCACCCGCTCCTTCAGCAAGTCAGGCGGCTTCTGCTCGTAGGCCTTGTAGGTCTCCAGGTACCTCCCGGCCTCCTCAGGGCTGGGGAGGGCACAGGGAGTGGGTGAGGGGGCCACCCACGGGTGACAGTGGGGACCCCCAAAGGTGAAGCAGGGACAGTCCCTACCTCCAGGCTACCAGGAGGGTGCAGTCGGCCAGGATGCAGATCTTCGCCAGCTCCTTCAGCGCCTGGTGTGGGTCCTTCTGCGGGGACAGAGGGGACAGGAGAGGGAGGGGATGGGGACCAGAGGTGACAAGGAGAGGGAGGGGACAGGATAGTGAGAAGATGGGGACAGAGGAGCCCAAAGAGTGAGGGGACGGGGACCAGAGGGGATGGAGGTGACCAGGAGGGTGAGGGGATGGGGACTGAGGGGATTGAGGGACAAGGACAGCAAGGGGATGGGGACAGAGGGACGAAGAGAGTGAGGGGATGGGGATGGAGGGAACAAGGGGACGAGGAGAGCGAGGGGACAGAGGGACTGGGAGAGCAAGGGGACGGGGATGGAGGGGACAGAGCGATGAGGACAGCGAGGGGACAGGGATGGAGGGGACAGAGGGATGAGGACAGCGAGGGGACAGGGATGGAGGGGACAGAGGGATGAGGACAGCGAGGGGACAGGGAGAAGAAGCCTCTCACCACATCGACTTGGAGCAGCAGCAGTTGCAGCCCGTAGCTCCTGCCCAGGTGCCGCAAGCGGTCGTGGATGTAGCCGGGGTTGAGGTGGTGGTACCGCAGGCTGTGGAGGGGACACAGCAGGGATGGGATAACACCGAGTGGACCCCCGGGGACCCCCAGGAGCCCCCACTCACCTCAGGAAGAGGGCGCAGGTGCTCTGGCCCAGCACGTAGTCGGGGACGACGTCACCAAACTCCCAAGGGACGTTGCGGATGAACTTCAGGACCGGGTTGCCCCGCTGTGGGGAGAGGGCGGTGGGTCAGGGGACCCCGATGGCCGGGGGGAGGGAGGGGGCGGGGGGGGGCCATGGTCCCCCTCCGTGTCGTGGGACACCAGGGGACAGGGCCCTTCCGTGTCCTGGGATGCCAGGACAGTCCCCTCCCATGTCCCAGGGCACATGCTCGCATGCTGCAGGGGACAGTCCACCCAGCCCCAAAATATTGGGGGACGGTGCACCCAGAGCCCAAAAATATCAGGGGATGGTCCCCCCTCAGCCCCAAGATATTGGGGGGACGGTCCCCCTAGAAGCCCCAAAATATCGGGGGATGGCCCCCCCAGCCCAAAAATATTGGGGGATGGTCCCTCTCAGCCCCAAAATATCAGGGGACGGTCCCCCCTGGGCCCCAAGATTCCAGGGGACAGTCCCCGTGAGCCCTAAAATATCGGGGGGCAGTCCTCTCAGCCCCAAAATATCGGGGGATGGTGTCCCTCAGCCCCAAGATAACAGGGGATGATCCCCCCAGAGCCCCGAAATATTGCGGGATGGTCCCCCCGAGCCCCAAAATATCGGGGAACAGTCCCCCCAAGCCCCAAAATATCAGGGAATGGTGCCCTCTGGGCCCCAAAGTATTGGGGGATGGTCCCTCTGATCCCCAAAATATTGGGGGAGAGTTCCCCCCCGAGGCCCACGACACCGGGGGACGGTCCACCCTGTACCCCGGGACGGCCCCCGGCCCCCCCCGCCGCTGTCCCCCCCCCTCACCTGCCGCGGGCTGACGACGATGCTGCTGCTCTTGGCTCCCGGTTTGAGCGCGGGCAGGGGAGGCACGTCCCCGGCGCTGCCCCCCGCTCCTCCCGGTACAGCCCCCCCCGGGGGACCACCACCGCCAGGTTCGGGGGGCTGGGGGGGTCGGGGGGGAGCCCCAGCCGTGCTAACGGGAACCGGGACCGGTTCGGTGGTTCCGGGACAGGCCGTGGGGACCGACTGCTGTACCACGTACTCGGCGTACGAGCTGGGGCCCCGTGGTACCGGGGGAGGGCCGGGGGGGGGGCCCGGAGGGTTTGAAGAGCGACGGGACCTGAGGGGGAGGAGGCGGGGGGGGGGGGGGAGGGCAGGTCTGCGTGGGGCCTCCCACACCGACACACACACCCCCACCCCCCCTCCCCGGAGCCTCCCGTGGGGCCCCCCACGGGCCCCCCCCCGCCCCGCCGCCTCAGCCTTCCCGCCTCAGGCTCCCCCGGCCGCCGGTACCGAGGGGTCGGCGGGACCCTCCTGCCGCACCGTGAACCGCCTCCGCTTCCCCGCCGGGACCGGGGCCGCCTCCATGGCGGGGGTCGTAGGCCCGGGCCCGCCCGGGAGCGGGGTGAAAGGTCAGGGGTCAGCGCGGGGGGCGCCGGGAGGGCTCCGGTGCAGCCGCAGGGGCGGGGCCACGGCGTGACTGCTGCGCCCGCCCTCCCCCCCCTCCGCGCGGCGATTGGCGCTGTCAATCAAAGGGCGGTGCTCCGCCTTCCCAGTTAGGATTCGCGCATGCGTACTACCGCCCTCCGCGTCCGCCCGGCCCGGAGCCTCTTTGGTCCTCCCGCCACCACGGTGGTGGGCGGGGCTACGACCCTGAGGCCACGCCCCTGGGCGCGGGGCGCACGTGGGCCCGGTGGCGCGGAAGGCGGGGGGGTGACAGCCCCAACCCCGCGTGTCCGTGTGTCCCCATCCCAGGTCGGGGACGTGGCGGGGGGGACGACCCCGGGAGCAGGATATCGGGGGGGGGGACCCCGGGGCTCACTGGGGACACTGGGGGGGACACTGGGGGGGACCCTGGGGGCCACTGGGGAAGGACACTGGGGGACCCCAGGGGCCACTGGGGAGGGACACGAGGCGGGGGGACCCCAGGGGCCATTGGGGACACAGAGGGGGACCCCAAGTGCCACTGGGGAAGGACGCATGGGGAAGCCCAAGGGACACGGGGGGATCTCAGGGGCCACTGGGGAGGAACATTGGGGGGGGACCCCAAGGGCTAGGGGGGGAGCGGGGGGATGGACCCCAGCAGCCACTGGAGCCATGGGGGCAGGACACGGGGCGGAGGGGGGAACACGCCACGGACACAGGATCAGGACACATTGGGGACACCCCAGCACCTTTATTCTCCTGTAGTCCTACAGCCCCCCTGCACCCAACCCCTCCCCAAAAGCGGGGGGCTCCTGGTGGGAAGCGGGGGGCACTGGCGGGCCACCCCCCCCCAAGGCATCGTGCAGGCGAGGCCAGGCACAGGGATCGCGGGCAGCACGGGCCAGTAACCGAGTGTGCCGGCGCAGGGTGGCGATTTCCCGCTGGGTGCGCCGATTTTGCCGGAGAAGGGCCCCGGTCCGAAGAGCCGCTGCCAGCAGCCCCCCCCAGTGCAAAAACTCCACCGTCACCCCCAGCCGCCGGTTTTGGCAACCGGGGCTCCCTACCGGGGCGGCCGTCACGGTGGCGTCATGGCAGGCATCAGTGGCGTCGTGGTGGGGGACAGCGGGTGACGGGGGCTGGAGCACGAGAAGCTGAGCCAGCTGCCAGGGCTCTGGGGGGGCTCCCAGGGGCTGCGGGGAAAGGGGAGGGGGGGAGTGAGGCTGGAGCCAGCACGGTGCTGGAGAAGTGTGGTGCCAGAGCTGGCTGGTGCTGGAGCCACTCGGTGCCAAACCAGCCTGGTGCTGGAGCCACACACTGTCAAACCAGCCCGGTACCATAGCAGTGCTGTGTCGGAGCTGCACAGTGCTGGAGCAGCCCTGTGCAGGCATAACCCAGTGCCAGAGACGCACGGTGTTGAACTAGCACGGTACTGTAACAGTGCCATGCCTGAGCCATACGGTGCCAGAACAGCCCGGTTCCCAAGCAGCCTGGTGCCGGCACAGCCTGGTGCTGGGGCCATGTGGTGTTGAACCAGCCCGGTGCCGAAGCTGCATGTTACAGAACCAGGCCAGTGCCATAGCAGTGCCGTGCCGGAGCCGTTCTGTACCACAGCAGCCCAGTGCAGGCATAGCACAGTGCCAGAGCCACACAGTGCCAGAGCCACACGGTGTTGAACCAGCTCTGTGCCAGAGCCACACGGTGCCGGAGCTGCACAGTGCCGGAGCCACACGGTTCTGAACCAGCCTGGTGCCATAGCAGTGCCGTGCTGGTGCCGCACAGTGCTGGAGCTGCACAGTGCTGGTGTAGCACTGTACCAAAGCAGCCCGGTGCCGGATCCGGCATCGTGGTGCCGTTACCTGCTGGAGGAGGTTGTGGACGAGGTAGACGGGTGCCAGGTGGGCGAAGGGGTGGCCGGGTGCCAGGGTGGTGAACAGGTGCTGCGGCGGGGACCCTTGGGTACCGGAGCCCAGCGGTTCTTTCGTATCCGTCTGCTCCTGCCCACTCAGGTGCTCCGAGCTGGTGTCTGCCGGGGTGGGGGTGAGCCCCCACCACGCCCCAAGCCAGCCCCAGGGACCCCCAGCCCAGGGACAGGGACCCCCAACCCAGGGGATGGGGACAGGATACGGCCCCTACCTGAGAAGCCGGAGTCCTTTTCGGCATCGTTGGCCCGGGGGGGCTGTGCCCCCCACTCGTCCCCCATCTTCTTTAGGGGGACCGCAGGGCGGGGGGGCTCGGTGGCCACCCCTGGCCCCTCTGGCTCAGCCAGCATCGGGGTGGCCCCTCCTGCAGGGGGACATGGGGACCCTGGGGGGGAGTCCTGGGGGCACATGGTGACTGGGGGGGGGGTTGGTGGCCCCATGCCAGGGGAGGGTGGCCAGGTGACAGCAGTGGCCGGGTGCCAGGCGCAGATGGCCGGGTGATGGGGATGGCTGGGTGACAGAGGCAGCGGGGGGATGTGACACAGTGGGCCCCCCCCCGGGTGGCTCTGGGGGTGGCGAGGGGACTCGGGGATCCCGGCATCCCCCAGCCCTGCGTCCCCTGTGTCCCCCCCATTGTCACAGCTGTGATGGGGACACACTCGGTCACCCCCTGTCCCCCCGCCCTGACCCCTCCTGTCCCCCACGCTCATAGTACCCCCATGTCCCCTGTGTCCCCCCATTGTCACTTGTCCCCCAAAGCCGCCCATGACTCCCCAAATGTCCCTGTGTCCCCCCAAATGTCCCCTGTCCCCCAAAGCCCCCCAAAATGTCCCCGTATCCCCCCATGTCCCCGTGACCCCCCAAATGTCCCCGTGTTCCCCAAAGCCCCCCCCCCCCCCCGTACCTGCCTGGGTCCGAAGCCGGTGCCGGTACGGGGCCGGGAGGGGGGTGGGGGGGGGCGGCGGCCGGGCCCGATCCAGGAATGGGGCACGGGGACCCACAAAGAGCGGGACGGTACTAGTGAGGGGGGGAACCTGGGAACGGGCAGGGGGCTCCGGTACAGGCTCTGGGGGGTCTCCAGTACCGGTCGGGGGCTCCGGTACCGGGGTTGGGGGCTCCGGTACCGAGCAGGGGGTTCCGGTCACGGACTCGGGGGCTCCGGTGCGGGGCTGGGCCTGGGGGCGGGCCCGGGGGCGGGGCCGGACCCCGGTACCGGCGGGGTCCCGGACTCGTGTACCGGCGGGCGAGAAGTACGACAAGCCCACTAAGAGCTGTCTGGGCCCCGCCCCCCGAGACGGATAGGCGGCGCCGGCAGCCAATGAGCGCGGCCGCCGCTCGGTGACGTCGCTACGGACGCCACGTGCGGCCGCGGGGCCGGTGCTCCGCCACGTGAGGGGGCGGGGCCGCCGCAGCACGTGGCCGCAGGGAGGAGCCGCTGCCGGAGCCCCGTGACGGGCGGGGGGGGGGGGGGGAGAGGGAGGGAAACACGTGACGGCCCCCCCGCCCCCCCAAAGTCCTGGGAGGCCCCCACCCCCACCCCCGGAAGCACCACGAGGGATCCGCGGGACCGGGACGCCCCCGGTACACACGGGGATGGCCGGGACACCCCCGCCCCCACCCCCAAAAACACCCCCTCATAAATACCAGCAGGACCCCCAGGTGTCCCCCCAGCACCCCAAGGGCTGAGCCCAGGGGGAAATGGGAGCCACCCCCCGCCCATAGAGGGGCACCCCAATAGTGGGGGGTCAGGGTGTCCCCCCCCCCCAGTAGGGGTGCACCCCCACCCAGTAGGGGCGGTCAGGGTGTGTTGTGTCCCCCCCCCCAGTAGGGTTTCCCCCCAATAGAGGGGTTCAGGGTATCCACCCCCTCAAGAGGGGGGGGGGGGTCAGGGTGCCCCCCCTCCAGGATGCCTGCTGCCAAGGTGGGGGGGGGGGAAGGGTGCCCCCCGTTTTGCCTGCACCATCCCTGGGGGTCCTGTTCCAGCCCCGGGCGGGGGCAGGGAGGAGAGCCCCAAAGGGGGAACCTCTTTGGAGGGGGGGCACCCCCAAATTGGAGCAGGGGGTTAGGCCCAGGCAAGTCAGGAGGGTCGGGTTTTGGGGTTAAATCAGCTCTTTATGGAAGAGGCGACGCCAAACTCCGTGACACTGTCCTACACACCGGCACAATGGGATGGAGCGCACAACGGGACCACGGGGGGATGTGAAACACGGGGGGGGGGGCCCCCCACACACCCTGGGGGGCCGCATGGCCACCCCCACCCCCCCCCACCCCCCAATCCCAGGGGAGAGGGGGAGGGGGGGAACAAAAAAAAAAAAACCAAACCACCCAGCACAACCGCTCCCCCCGTCTGGTGCCCGGCAGGAATGCCAGGTTTGGTAAAAACCGAGCGAGGGGGGGTTGGTTAATCTTTCTTCTTGTCCTCTGGTGGTTTTTCCCCCCCCGGGGGACTCGGGGGGACCCCAACGGGCAGCGTTGTGGGGGGGCTGCCGGGCAGGGGGGGGTGAGAGGAGACCTGGTCCTCCCCGCTGACGCCAAATTCGTTGACACGTGTGAGGTCGACGCGGTAGATCCAGCGTTGGTAGAGGTAAATGAAGAAGACAACGTCTGTTGGGGTGGGGGGGGTGAGAAAGAGAGGGGTGAAGGTGAGGGTGGGCGCAGGATACAAGTGCCCCCCCCCCCCAACCCAGTAGAAATGGGGGGCAACAGGGTGATAAGCAGCAAAAAGGAGGGCACAGGGTCCGGCTTGGACCCACAGGGAGCAGGAGGGACCCACAGGAAGTGGGACCACCCCCCATAAGCACCAGGAGGGACCCCTAAGACACCCCCCTTGGCCCCCCCCAAGGCCATACCGTCCCGCAGGCAGCCTATCCTGTACATCATGGGCATCTTGATGACGAAGGCGAAGAGGTCATCGATGAAGGTGTTGAGGGCTTTGTAGGTCAGCATCCGCCACGGCAGGTGGGCGACTGACTTCAGTTTGTAGTTGATGAAGAGTTGGGGGGTCATGGTGATGAAGCCTGAGGGGGGGGGTGTCCTTGTTAGCGTAACGAAGCTGGCCAGTACCAGTGAGACAACACACCCTCCCCCAAAACAGGGGAGCCCAGGCAGAGTGGGAAGGAGCCCCAGAGGAAAAGCTGCACCCCAAGGTGCAACCTGCAAACCCCCCCCACCTTCATTGCGTTGGGGGGGGACTTTCAGCATCTCCTGGCGGCGAGCACGGCACTCACCGAAGGTCAGGAGGAAGCCGTAGAGCATGCTCAGCACCCACGAGTACCAGCCCTTGTGCTCCAGGTAGAGCAGGCTGTACACGGCGTAACAGCCCAGCAAAGGGAAGAGAATCCACGAGAGGTACCGGAAAGCCATCTGGGGAGGCAGCAACATCCAAAAATCAGCCGGGAACGTGCCGGAGTCCCAGCCCAGCACTTCCCCGGTTCCCAAACCTCAGACCAAGGAGGCGGTGGGCAGTGCCAGTAGCCCGTTTCACCACCTGCCCTGCCCCGGGTGAGTCCCAGGGGAGTTGGGGAAGACGAAATGAGGAGAGGCATGTCGAGGCGTTCAGCCAAGCTGGCAGCCGACTGGAGCCGGGCTCGGCAACGTGGTGCCATCCCCAGCACTTGCCCCCCCCCCCAACCCTGACTCACGTCATCGTACACCTTCGTGGAAGACTCGATGTAGGTCGACTTGTCTTTGAAGGTTATGCGGGGAAACACTCCTGCTACCTTGTTCTCGCGGTCCAGCTGCCAAAGGAGAGGGGAAAGGCATCACTGAGCAGGACCGGGGGCACTGCCAGAACCCCCCTTGCGCCCATCTTGCTGCTTACCCGGACGTCCATGACCTTTGTGATCTTCCAGAGGTCGATGAGGAGCCCAATGAAGACACTGACTTGCACCACGAAGTTGGTTTCGTTGTCCAAGATGTAGAGGAGGACGACGAGGGACTGGAAGACACCGAAGAAGACGGAGCGGACGGAGAGCCCCTCCAGAGATTGCCGGCTGTTCCAGAACTGGATGTCTGTTGGGAAGGGGTCCAAGCTGTCACCCCAAGAGAGGGGAAGGGGAACCCCCTGTGCCAGAGGCTCCGGAGAGCTACCGTGGCACGCGCCCCGGGGGAGGAAGTGAAAGGAGCAGGCGGTGCGATTGCCGGAGCCAAGCAGACACCGCAAAGCACTGTCTGGCATCGGCACAGGTGGCGGGGACCCAGAAAACCACAAGTTTCCGGCTTTCTGCCTTCAAGTTGGCCCTGCGGCACGGAGGATCACGACAGAGGAGCACCGGATGCCTCAACACACACCACAGCGGCCACAGCCTGCCCAGGACGCGGTTGGATTTGGCTACGGCTGCTGAAGACGTCACAGCCGGGGAGCGGAGGGCTCGTGGCAGCGCGTGGCGTTCAGCCAGCTGACAGCGCGCCGCAGCACGAGGATGTCTGCTCCGCCACCGCCGCGGGGATGAAACAGGGTCGGAGGCAGGAGCAGGGAGAGGGTTTTTGGTCACACCACCGCCTTCACATCCTTCCCCTCTACGCAGATCCCCAAGGTCTCTCCATGGCGCTCACCGTTTTTGAAGGCCAAGAACTCAAAGATGCTGTGCACAATGGAGACGATGATGGTCAATGCCAGCAAGTAGGGATTCGTCTCCAGGAGAGCAACCTGAAACAGGCATCAAAAACCTCTCTGAGGCTCCTCCTGCCCAACACCCCAGGAATAGGGAGAATCCAGGAGGATCCAGCTGGTCATGGGGCACCAAGGAGGACGAGGGGTTTAATTGCTCTCTATCGTTATGGCCTCCATGCTCCCTTCCCCCAACAGAGCCAAGGCAGGTGCCTGCGCACCCCTCCCTCTTTGCATCTCAAAGGTAATTAATAAGGAGCAATCACAACGAAAAACAGGCATTGAACACTCTTCCAGCAAAGCTAGGGAAAGACACGAAACACGGTGGAAGGAGCTGCTACAAAAAAGAGGTCTCGATCTACAGGGACAAGCAGGAGAGCTTCAGCCGGGAGGAGGGAGGCCGCGAGCGGCTCTTACCTTCACCGAGTCCTGCTCCTCATCCGACTGCTCGTAGAGGTCCTCTCCCAGGAAATTCCACGGGGATTTAGTGCTCTGGGCAGCGTAGAGCTGCCAGCGCCACAGGGAGAGCGGACAGAAGGAAAGGCGGAAGGGCAGGCGCTGCAGGGTCTCGTTGATGGGAAAATAGTCCTTCTGCAGGTTCCAGTAGTCATTGAAGTAGAGGATAGGGTAGTAGTCACCACTGATGGCATCAAACTTCACATCTGGAGCAGGGGGAAAGAGCAGAGGGAGGGCTGAGCAGGCAAAAGGGAGCCATGAGAGCCATCGTCACCGTCATCCGCCTCGGCAGCCACCTGGGAGAGACTGAGAGGCTGCTGAACTCCCAGCCCAGCCCGCTACAAGCTCCCGAAGAGGTGGGGGTCACACCGATGACAGAAAAACAAGCCCCCGTTCCCCACAGGAGCCCAAACACATCCTCCGAGGAGAGGGGACAGCAGGGCCAGCTTTGGAAAGCCACCCTTGGAGCAGGGGAGCCCCAGCACGTCCCAGCCCTTACACTGGTCCAGGGGGGGAGGCACACTGCCCTTCACCCAGGGCGTGTGGTCGTCCACCATGTTGATGGTCAAGTTGGGGTGCCAGTGCGAGATGACCTCCACGGGACCGTAGTCTTCCGCCCTCTGCAATGAGAATATCACCACCTCCATCACCGACACGGCGGTTGGCATCCTTCCGTCTCGCCCAGCATTAGCCCGCCGCCATCCCCCCTTAAACAAGGCAACAGAGAGGGGGGAAGTGGGAAGGGGAAGAGCCAACCCTCCATCCCAGAAATACTACAAGGAAATCATCATCCTCTTCCCACTCTGCAGAACAGGAGGGATGCGCCCCAGGCAGGAGAGGGAATCCTCTACAGCGCTTCCTGACAGCTTTGCGATCGGAGGAAGGCACGTGAATATTTAGGAGTTTGGCCAATGAGGGGGGAAAAAAAAAAAAAAAAAAAAGAGAGCCAGTTACCTTGATCATTTCAGGGTCTGCCTCCGTCTCACCTGTCAGGAGGTTCTTGGTTTTCTGGAACCGCCGGCGCTTGTATTTGTTGATCACTGGAAGGAAAGAGGAGATGTGAGCGTTTCCAGCTCCACACGAGAAGGTAGGGAAGGAAATCTAAGGAGGCTACGGCCTGCCAGGCCAGGCACAAACTGGCCGGAGAAGCCCGTTTCCCTCGCATCACCCCCCAGAAGGACTAATTAATCTGGGCTGTCTCACAGATCTTCCAGTTATCAAAGGGAAAGGCTGTAGTTTGGGGGCAACGAACTAGATGAACAGCCAAACCTTTGGGATAATCGCATCGCTGTTGGAGGAAAACACCTGAGATGAAGTGTCCAGATCTTCCTGTCCTGCAGGAAGACCTGAACATGGCAATTCCTTCCTCTTCTCAACACTGACGTGGCTCCACCCACCCCACCCCCATACAGGCAGGGACCCCCCCCTCCCGCATAATGTGGACAGAAACCAAGAGCTCGCAGGGATTTGAAGAGGTTTTCCCTCTGTACGTTCACGAAAGACAAATCCCAAGCATGGAAAACATCCAGCTCAGGGACCAGCCGAGCCAGCACGCTGGAGGCCGTAGGGAGTTGGATATTTGCCCTAATATTCCCCTTCAGGCACCTGCCTTTGCTGAGCCAAAGCCAGAGCTCAGCCTGACTCCTTCGGGCTCCCGTTTTGACACAGGAATTGGGGTGCCCCTTTCCCCAGCACCACCCCGGGGCCGTCGCGCGCTGCCCTCCTGCCCCGGGCCGTACTTCGTGACGTGTGGACCGTGGCGAGGCGCCTGTACAGGTTTTTCTGTCTGGGGTCGGGATGGAAGCCGCTCTTCGTGAAGTACACGTGGATATAGATGGAGCCATTCTGCTGGACGCTCTGAAATCACACCCCAACAAGGTAGTTATGAGTCGGATGCGGTCAGAGCACAGCTGTCATCTCCCAGCTGCTGCCACCACCTCGGTGCCTGCGTTCGGCACTGACGCCGACCATCTTCCCGCAGCCATCAACCCCATATGAAACCAAAGTATGAAGAAGCAGCCGCTCCCTCACAGAGCAGACCTCAGCTGCTGTACGGCTCAGGGCAAACCTGAAGCCTTTAACAGCTGGTCACCAAAATGATGGCTTCACGCCCCGTCACCTCTGCAGCACATCTGGAAGAGACACTAGCCCACCCCAGAGAGTCTCACCCGCCATCCGAAGCGAACAGGGTACAGCTAAAGGTAATGGCAGGGATGTGCTGCGGCAGCCAACACCGCTCCATGCCTCAGCTCCACTCAGAGCTCCCAGGATGACTTTGAGCACAATCCTGGCAATCCCCACCAGCCTCTCGACGATCCCCCTCTACCTGGCCTCAAACATCCCCAAAAGAGTAGTGGGTGCACCCACCTGTGAAATGTCGACTTCCCCATAGTGTTCGTAGCACCCATCAGCATTCTCCCCGCTGGTCCAGTCCCCGTAGACAAGATCCCGCTTCTGCCAGAACAGCGCTGAGCTGACATTGAAGTCTGTAAAGTGCTCGTGCTCAGAGATATAAACGTAGAGATCCTGCGGAGAGAGGAGGACATCAGCTGCCGGTGGACGACTCAGCCCAATGCCGAGATATTGGCACCCAAACCACTCCCACTCTGCCGTACAGCACCATGGCATCCCCTCCCAAACCGGCTCGGCACGCCGGTGAGCCTGAGAAATAACTCTTGGCTGACACCACAACGCCAGGGCACAGCAGCCACAGGCAGAGCTATAATTTAGCTCCGCTGGATTTAAGATCTAACTCAGAGTTAGAGCAGCAGGTCCAGCCACGGAGCCACCGCACGGTGACCACGCTGCCGGTCACCCAGGACGGGACAGCACAGCTTCTGCAGGCTTTACCATTAAAGTGTCCTTGGGGAAGAGGTTTCGGCTTGGGGCTCGCGGCGTCCCGCCCGCGCTGCTCTGCTCCTGTGGTGCCGGCCCGCGGCGGAACCAGCTGCTGATGGCCCAAATGATGAAGATTCTGCGGGAGGAAGGAGGAGAAGCTGCTCAGGCATTTTAGCAGCCCTCCCCAGCCAAATTGGACACGCCCTCCTGCAAACAAACCCCTCCCCGTTCCCTGTGCAAGGAGGAAATTGTTAGGGCTGGACTGACAAGCCTTCAGAACTCGCTGTTCATTCTCACCTATTTCTGTCACAGCAGGCATTTGCCCTCAGGCGAGGGGCACCGGCCAGAGCAAGCTGGTTCTGGGCCAGTTCAGACCCAGCGCCAGGCATGGCAGTAGCACACCAAAAGCGAGCAAAGATGCCAGGAGCTTGCCTCAAGGACACAGCGAGAAAGTCGCACTCCGAGGTATCCCGGAGAAGGCTGCTAACGGGCGTGCAAGGCATCCCTGGCAGAGGACGAGAACACCAGGGCGTCCCCGGATCCTGGCAGACACTCCGAATCACGCATGGAAGGTGCTCAGCCCTCCGTAAGCGAATCAACGCCAAACCAAGAGGACACCAAAGCCATGGGACAAAGCTGGCTCCCAAACACGGGTGGCAGAAGTGATGGGGTCACCTAACAAGCAAGGGGCAGACCCCAGCACGCTCCTGGCCACACAGGGACCTTCCAGTGGAGCCCCCGGCTCGCTTGCCACCTCCAAACCCGTGGCAACGATGGTTCCCGACCTCCGGTGCACAGCTGCAATCGCTCTCCAAAGCTCCCTGGGCTGCTCCCAGTGTAGAAACTGGGACAGGTCCCTTCTGCACACCCTCCGTGAGCCAAGTCAGGCAGCACCGTTTGAGTGTATTAAAAGAAATTGAGCCTTTTTCCCCCATTTTGGAAAGTTCTCAGCAGCGTCTCCCAAGGTACGAGTTTGCAGCTCTGTTTTTCTTTGCGGGTAAAGCGTGAGGAGCCTTTCACACGTGCCCCAGGCACCGCTAAATCAGACTTCCCCCTCCTGGCCTGCGTACAGAGCAACCGGCTAACAAGCTTGGGAACGGTGGGCAGCACCAGCGACTGAACAACAGCTCCTGGGACCAGGTGACAGCCATGGCTGTGCTTCTGTGTCGTGGGCGGAAGACTCCGGAGACCCCAAGATAAGTCGGGATTTAGTTCAGCATAACTCTTCGTTAGGCTGAGCCACAGCATTCTGGAAAGCTGGAGAGCCCAAACGAGTCTCCCCGCACACACTCCCAGCCCCGCTGCCGAACCGGAGGGAACTTCTGCAGCCTCGTCGGTGGTTGTAAATCCACTGCCCAAGACGTTGCCATTTGCTCAGGAAAGGCTTGGGATGACATTTCTTTTCCCAAAGGTTTTAGGAACCAGACCATCACGCTTTGTCTGTGGCACATGGACGTCACCCACTCGGGGTCAGGCGACGATGGGGATGCCATCCACCTGCGGGTGTGAGTTTTCCCTCACACCTCCTCTGCCAGCAGACCACGACGAGTGAAATATTTCCGAGGGCACGGTTCCCTTGGCAATGAGATGATGAAGCGCTCTTCCCCCCAGCTTTGCCGGCCAGGACACCGGAACTGCTGCAGGAGATGGCACTTTGGAAAGGAACAAACCTGCCCTGGACAGGAAGGAAGAGATGGATGCAGGAGAAGCAGAGCGGGAAGGCAGCTTGTGGATGCAAGGACGAGTCATGGCTTCTGGGAAGGTATTCACAACTCATTCAGCAGCACCAGTCCGAGAGCTGAAACCTGCCGGCTCCAGCATTGGCCTCCTCACTGCAACGCAGGTGAGGCTAGGAACAGTGCATCCAGACGCACAACAGCGGCTCCAGGCGTGCCAGTGGAAACGCCCCGACCTCCTTCCCTGCCGGAGAAGGATCGCCTCCTTGCGGAAGCAGGAGTGACCCAGGGCAGAGGCTGGGCACCGCGCCGGGAGTCATCTGTGCCACGGCACGGACTTTGGATCCCCCCTGGCGAGGCGCAGGGAGCGCCGGCAGCTCCTCGGAGGAGCCCAGGAAGAATCAGCCATCCCTGCCCGGAGTAAGCCAGATGCTGGGGGTTCCAGGGAAAAACCAGGAATGAACTTAAGAGCCTGGAGGTCTGGAAAAGCCCCATACTGGGGCGGGGGGAACAACAGCCCCAGGAGGGGCAGCCCCACGGACTTCCCTCCTCTTGGCAGGACCCCCAAGATGCGGGGACAGGCACCAGCATCCTCCCGCACCCCAGGGACCCTGCTGTACCCTGTGGGGGGGACACGAGCCACCTGCCCACCCCAGAGACCCTGCTGTACCCTGTGGGGGGGACACGAGCCACCTGCCCACCCCAGAGACCCTGCTGTACCCTGTGGGGGGGACACGAGCCACCTGCCCACCCCAGAGACCCTGCTGTACCCTGTGGGGGGGACACGAGCCACCTGCCCACCCCAGAGACCCTGCTGTACCCTGGGGCGGGGGGGAACGACACAAACCACCTGCCCGCCCCGCGACCTCGCCGTACCCCCGAGCGGTTTTGAGGTCCCGGTGCCGCAGCGGGCCGGGCCACAGCTCCGGTAGCACGGCGGGCCGGTGGCCGGTGCCGCGGAGAGAGACGGGTCGGTAGCACCAGGGGGCGGGGCTCACCTGAAGAGAACGCCTTTGATGACCTGCCAAGCGTTGGGGGCCGGCTGCTGTCGCTGCGTCTCGGCGGCCGCCGCCTCACCGCCACCGGCGCTCCCGTTACTGGTTACCTACGGGAGAAACGGGACGCAACGTACCGTCAACCCAACGGGACGTTCTCCCCTACCCCCTTCTCCGGTCCCGGGTTCCCCGGTCACCGACCCGCCCGTACCTGCCCCGGGCCCGGCGCGGGCCCCGCCGCTGCCGCCGCCGCCGCTACCTCCGTCCCCGGCACCGCCATCTTCCTGCGCCGCCGCTGCCGCCGCTCTCGCGAGACCTGTAGCGGCGGGCACGTGACGGCGAAGGGGCGGAGCCGAGGGGGTGGGGGGGCGGAGCCGGGAAACCACCCCTACCCCCGACTCCCGGCCCCACCCCCCGACTCCCGGCCCCACACTCCTTGCCATGTGTACGATATCGTTCGCCCGGGGTTTCCCGGCCCGCCCCGCGGCGGTGACCTCAGCGGCCTCAGCCAATGGCGGCGCCGCCCGCGTGGGGATTTCCAGCTACGGCGGCCGCGCGGCCTCGGGCTCCGGTGGGGGCGGGCGGGCGGGCGGGGGGCACCGGCAGCGGCCCCGGTCCCGGTGGGATATGGCCCTGCCGCTCGGTGAGAGCTGGGCCCGGCCCTGCCCCGGTACCGGGAGGAGGGGGCGCTGGGGTCTGGCCCGGAGAGGGAGGAGGAAATGGAGGCGGGGGGTGGGAGCGGGCGGAACCGGGGCCTGCCCCGGGGAAGAGAGGGGCAACCGGGACCTGGGGGGGGAGTGGGGGGGGAGATCGGGGCCTACCTGGGGCAGGGGGGCTAAGGTATCGGGGTCTGCGGCGGGAGGGTCCTGGTCCCTTCTGGAGGGAGTGAGCCGGGGGATCCCCGATCCCTGTCCGGGGGGGGTGTGTGTCTTGGGGACCCCCCGGTTCCTGCCCTGGGGGGGTTGGAGGGGGGCAGGTACTTGTTGGGAGGGGGGGTATCTTGGTGATCCCCTGACAGCTCCTTGGGGGGGGTGTCATGGTCCTGGGGACCCCCTGATCCCGGCTCGGGGGGCGGGGGGGCAGATCCCTGCTTTGGGTGGATCCTGGTCCTGGGGTTCCCCTCGTTTCTGTTTGGGGAGGGGGGGGCACAATCCCGGGGATCCCCCAATCCCTTTTCTGGGGGAGCTTTGATCACTGGGAGGGGGGCAGCAACCCTGTGCCTCCCCCCCACCAAGTCCTGCTGTGTGGGGTCACGGTCGCATGTCCCCCCCCCAGGAGCTGCCCTGCAGGATCCCAGCCTGGCCATGGCACACGCCGCACCCGTGACCGGTAAGACACCCCCCAACCCCAGATCCCTTTGTCTCTTCCCAGTCACAGACCCTGGGGCTGGGACCCTGGGACCAGAGTTGACCCCAGTTTGGCCCTGGCAGGCTGGGGGGGGTCTCCTCAAGGCCCCCCGAGGGTCAGGGGGGTGCTGGAGGGAGACTCACGGCGGGGGGGTTTGCCTTTGCAGATGATTTAGGTGAGTGGACCCAGGGGTGCGCGGGCAGCCGGTAAGTTTTGCCACACGTTTTCGGGGCGCTTCGGCCAGAGCAGGATCCTGGAGCGTCAGGTGACAGAGCCAGTGATGGGGGTCCCCCTGCTCTGCGTGCCTGGACAGGCCAAATCCATCCTCTCCAGGGCTGTGAGTGGGATTTGGGGTCCAGAGCTGTGTGCCGTGAAGCAGTGAACCCGCCACAGGGATGCGATGGGGTTCAGGGGAGGGGATGAGGCATCTTATCCCCCCCAAGAGCTGCTCCATTCTCTGCCCTGAGCACAAAGGAGGCATTTTTGGGTGGAAACGAGGCAGGATCCGGCCATTCCTGTCCCCTGCTCTGGCTCAGGGCAAATGGGGGGAGCACAGCAAGCCCAGAGGGTCTCACTAGGGTTTTGGGGTCCTCCTTGTCTCAGGGCTGCCCTGACGCCCTCCTCATCCTGCAGAGATCATCGAAGAAGTCATGAAGGAGGACGGTTTCCAGCCAGATCCGAGCCCCCTCTTGCCCAAAGTATTGCCCAAAGGCTCGGCCAAGCTGGTGCCCCGTGGCTCCAGCCCTGTGGTGGCCACCCGGCCGCTGCACCCAGCTGAGTCCTGCCCACTGGCAGCCAGCTTGGCACCCTACGGTGCCACGGTGCTGCCAGCCGACACGCGGTCCCCGCAGCTCGCCCAAAGCCTCAGCACCCTCTCGCTGTCACCCAAGCTGGTGCCGCGGGGAACGACGGGCACCGGCGGGCGGCACCGGTGGTCTCCGGCCACTGGACATGGCAAAGAGCAGCTGGAGGAGCTGCTGGAGCCACCCAAATTGGTGATCACGGAGCAGCCCAAGCAGCGGGGCATGCGCTTTCGCTACGAGTGCGAGGGCCGCTCGGCCGGCAGCATCCTGGGCGAGAGCAGCACCGACGCCAGCAAGACGCTGCCGGCCATCGAGGTGAGCGTACCACGCGGCCGATGCCTGGCTCAGAGGCAGGCCAGGGTGGGAGGGCTGAGGTTTTGGGGGTGGTAGAAGGGTGCTGGGCGGCTGCCAGAGGCCTGTGAGTGCCAGGGGGATGCAGGAACCCATGGGTTTTGGGGTGCTCGGTGCCTGTCCTTGAACATAGGGGCCTCCTGTGTTGGGAGGACCAGGATTGGGACTGGGACTGGGACTGGGACTAGACTGGAGTGGGACTGACCAGCACTGGGATAGGGACTGAGACTGGCACTGAGATGGGACAGGGAGCAGGACTGGAATTGGGACTGGGAACTGGATGGGGACAGCAACTAGGACTGGAACTGGGACTGGGGCTGGAATTGGAACTCAGACTGGAACTAGACTGAGACTGGGACTGGACTGGACTGGGACTGGGACTGGGACCCGCCCTGGTATTGGTACTGAGACTGGCACTGAGACAGCACCGGGATTGGGACTGGGAACTGGACGGGGACAGGGATTGGGACTGGGAACTGGATGGGGACAGGGACTGGGACTGGAACTGGGACAGCAACTGGAACTGGAACTGGGACTAGAATTGGGACTGGAATTGGGACTGGGACTGGACTGCAACAGGGACCAGAATTGGGACTAGGATTGGAATAGTGTCTCCCTGGGGTGGCGGGTGCCAGCTGGGTGCTGGAAGGTGCCCGATCACTGTAGGGTGGTGCCAGGGCCCTGTGGGTGTGGGGGCGGTCGGACCCCAGTGGGTGCTGGAGCCCGTGCTGGGGTGCTTTCCCCCCTGCCGTGTCTCTGGGCCAGGGGTCCCCCCTCAGTGTCAGTGTACCCGGGGTCACGCTGACAGCCCATGTCTCCCCAGCTGCTGAACTGCCACACAATCCCCGAGGTGAAGGTGACGGCGTGCTTGGTGTGGAAGGACTGGCCCTACCGCGTCCACCCCCACGGCCTGGTGGGCAAGGACTGCAGCAATGGGCTCTGCGAGGTCGTCCTCAAGCCCCAGACGAACCCCAAGCACAGGTACACGATGTCGGGATGAGTCCTGCTGCCAGCGGAGAGCTGCGCCGGGCTGGGGCAGAGACCTTGCACCGGGACACCGGTATCGGCTCATGCTGAAGTTGGCACTGGCAGGATGAAGGCTGTTTTTTGGGGGGGTGTTCCCTGGGCAGTGGGAGGCTGGGAGGGGCAGGACACCTGGGTCCCCTGGGGTTTTGGATGGGGGGAGCCACCTTCCCAGCACGTCTCTGCTCCCCGGCAGCTTTAGCAACCTGGGCATCCAGTGCGTGAAGAAGAAGGAGATCGAGGCAGCGATAGAGAAGAAGCTGCAGTTGGGCATCGACCCCTTCAAAGGTTGGTGGGAGGGGCTCAAGCGGAGCCATTCCTGGGGACTGAGACGCTATTGCTGCAGGGGATCTGGATCCTGGGGGGGGCCACTGACCATCCTCTCCTCTCCCCCAGCCGGTTCCCTCAAGAACCATCAGGAGGTGGACATGAACGTGGTGAGGATCTGCTTCCAGGCCTCCTACAAGGACGGCTCCGGGCAGACGCGGCACCTCAACCCAGTGCTCTCGGAGCCCATCTTTGACAAGAGTACGTGGGGGGGGACACACTTCATATCCTTGCCCTCCCCCCAGAACAATCCCTGCTCCGGCATCTGGTTCTGGGATGGGACAGGTGATGAGGTTGCACCAACCGGTTCCTCACTGGGGCCCGGCTCAGGCCGCAGTGTTGGTCCCACATGGCTGGTGGGGATTTGTCCCCCATGCCCGGGGTGGGATGGTCACCTGCATCCCACGGAGCCAGTACCCTGCACGAGGGCTGGTCGGGAAGAGATGATGCCGATGGGAACGTTCCCAGTGCCTGAGCCTGGTCCTAGTGTCCTGTCCCAGTCCGATGCCCAGTGCAACACCTGGGTGGTTTGGGAGCCACCTTGCCGGCTCACAGCCTGAGCCGTGATGCTGTCCGCAGAGTCCACCAACACCTCAGAGCTGCGGATCTGCCGGATGAACAAGGAGAGCGGTCCTTGCACGGGCGGCGAGGAGCTGTACCTGCTCTGCGACAAAGTCCAGAAAGGTACTGGGGGTGAGCTGGGAGCCCTGCGACCCCGAGGGCATCTTTGGGGGCCAAATTACCCCCCAAAGGAAGCCAGGATGGGGGTGAAGGAGGGTGATGAATGCCAGAGCTGCTGGAAACTTTTGGGTATTCGTCCAAATGGGATTGGGAGCTGGGAGGTGCAACCTCCCCTGGACCCCTAAACACCCCTTGGGTGCTGGGAGGAGGGACCAAGGGGGTCCTGGAACCCCCCAGCCCCTCTGCTGTAGGGGAAGGGCCCCTGGGCTGGAGGGAGAGGACCCCCAAGTCACGATGGGAGGGATCTTGGGTGGTTTTCGGAAGCGTAGAGGGCAGGAAGGGGGGACCTGGGTGCGGGAGAGGGGACCTCAGGGTGCTGGAGGAGGGACCCCAAGTGTCGATAAGCGACTTTGAGGGCTGGAGAGGGGATGCCCCACTGCCTCACTGACCGCCTGCCCCCCCGCCATGAAATCCCTGCAGAGGACATCGCAGTGGTTTTCCGGAAGGAGACGTGGGAGGCGCGGGCGGACTTCTCGCAGGCCGACGTGCACCGCCAGGTCGCCATTGTCTTCAAGACGCCGCCTTACCAGCACCTGGAGCTGGCCGAGCCCGTGGAGGTGGAGGTCTTCCTGCAACGGCTCACCGACAGCGTCTGCAGCGAGTCCTTCCGCTTCACCTACCTGCCCAAGGACCACGGTACCCGCGCGGCCACGCGGCCTGGGAGGGGGAGGACAGGCCCCCGGGGTGGGGACAGCACCCCCGGGCTTGGGATGTGGCCCCCTGGCATGGGGACAGCCCCTCTGGGACAGGGATGGGCCACTCAGAGCAGGATGAGAGGGACTGGGGACACCCCATGTGTGATGTCAGCCCTCAGTATGGGGACAAGGCTTGAAGGATGGGGACACGGCGTGGGGACAGGACCCTTGGGGTTGGGATGTGGCCCCCTGGGATGGGGACAGCCCCCCTGGGATGGGGACGGGCCACTCAAGAGTGGGGTGAGGGGGACTGGGGACACCCTGCTGAGATGTCAGTCATAGCCCATGGGACTGGGGACAGGTCCCCAGGATGGGGACAAGGCTTAAATGATGGGGACATGGAGTGGGGACAGGACCACCAGGATGGGGACAGCCCCCCTGGGACAGGGACAAAGCCTGCGGGATGGGGACGGGTCTCTCCAGGCTGGGGACGGTTCCCAGCATGGGGACAAGGCTAATGGGGTGAGAGCCAGGGCCGAGGGGTGGGAGGACACCCTGGCACTCACGGCCCCCCCACGTCCCCTCCCCCCAGATGCCTATGGGGTGAACGTGAAGCGGAAGCGGGGGATGCCTGACGTCCTGGAGGAGCTCTCGGGCGCAGGTGGGTGCTGGCAGGGACCCCCCGTGAAGGGGTGAAGGCTTCATGGGGGGGGTCACCCCAATATTGGGAACACCCCCCCCTCCCCTTTCGCATGCTGTGATGCTCCCCTCACCCCGTGCCCCCTCCTCAACCCCGCAGATCCGTACGGGATCGAAGCCAAGAGGAGGAAGAAGCCGCCAGGATACATGGATCACTTCGCGCCCTTGCCGGTGGCAGGTGGGTCCCCAGGGAGGGGGACGTGGTGGCACCTGTAGCCTGACCTGGGGTCAGAAGAGCCCCCCCCTGCAAGGGTGGGAGACATCTCCAGGTCACCCCTGGGGTTGGGAGAGGCCCTTGGGGACCCCCAGGGTGACCCCCAGACATGGGAGGGGACCCCAAGATACCCCCCCAAGTTATATGGGTACCCCCAGACTTGGGAGAGGCCCCTGGGGACCCCCAGGGTGACCCCCAGACATGGGAGGGGACCCCAAAACCCTCACAGCCCCGGGGTCACCCCCAGGCTTGGGAGCAGCCCTGGGGGGACCCCCACAACTCTGAGAGTGTTCCCCCCCCGCCCTGCTGTCACCCCAGAAGGGTGCTGGGGGGTCAGGAGGACCCCCCAGAGCCCCCCTAAACCCTCTTCCCCCCCCCCCAGAAGACGCCTTTGCCCTCTTTGCCGCCGAGCCGGAACCCTTCGACGCCCTGGCCCAGCTCTACGTCCCTTTCGCCCCGCCAGCCCTCCGCGAGGGGTTGCCCCCCCCTTACCCCCCCACGGACTTCCCGGCCTGTCTGGGCCCCGAACTGCTGGCTGAGCCCTATGGTTCCCCACCCCGTGCCCCCCCCTTTCCCCCCACCGACCCACACCCCACCGCCAGCCTGGTGGGCACCCATATGTTCCCCGGGCACTACAAAGAGGCCGACCTGCGCCTTGGGGATGTCTGAGTCGTCCCCCCCAAGCCCCCCCCTTCTTCCCCAGTACAGACTTGGGGCACCCCATTACCCCCCACACCAGCTTTTGGGGGGGTCCTCCTTGTCCCCAACCCCCCTGCCCCGGGCCGGCTGGCCCCGCCGGGGCGGCATGGAGTCGTTGTGTGTCCCCCCCCCCCGGGAAGGACAACCCCCCCCCCCCCCCCCAGTTCAAGCCACTTTGCACTATATTTATAGGGGGGGGGGCCCTCTGGTGGCCCTGGGGGGGGCACGGGGTGGCCCCCGGGGTGGGGGGGGACGACGTGTGCCACCACCCTGGTCCCGCAGGTCCCTTGTCCCTGTGTGCTGGGGATGGGGGGGGAATAAAGCCATGGACTCCATTGCTGGCCTCATCCTGCCCTGGAGGGGGGGGAGAATTGGGGGGGGGGGGGGAGGGGATACTGGGGATACTGGGAGAACTGGTTCCCAGTGGAAGTCCCCACTGGGAAACCCCAGCCACACCCCGGCGCTGGGATGGATCCGGCGGTGGGACAGGCTGGCACTGGGACCAGTATACCCCGGGGACTGGGATCAGGACCGTGACCAGTATAGCCTGGGGGCTGGGCGCTGCACCAGGATCAGCCTGGCCCAATATCCTCCTGGGAACTGGGACCAGCACTGGGACCAGTATCACCTGGGAATTGGGACCAGCACCAGGACCAGTATAGCCTGGAACTGGGACCAGCACCGCAACCAGCCTGGCCCAGTATTGCCTGGGAATTGGGACCAGCCTGGCCCAGTATCCCCTGGGACTGGGACCAGCACTGCGACCAGTCTGCCCAGTATTGCCTGGGAATTGGGACCAGCCTGGCCCAGTATCCCCTGGGAACTGGGACCAGTATAGCCTGGGAACTGGGACCAGCCGGGCCCAGTATAGCCCTAGGAATGGGACCAGCACCAGGACCAGTCCAGCCCCGTATCCCGTGGGACTGGGACCAGCACCAGCTCCGCTGCCCCGCCCCAGGCCCCGCCCTCGCCCCAGGCTCCGCCCCAGGGGGCGGTACCCCGAAGGCCGCGCCCCTCTACCATTGACCCCGCCCTCCCTCTAATGTTATCCGCCTGCCCTGCCACCCCTCCTCCAGCCCCTCCCCTCCGCCTCTTCATTTCCGCTTCCGGGTCGCTCCATGGCCGCGGGCCCGGCGGTGAGTGAGAAATGGCGGCGAGGCTGCCCCCCACCCCCACCCCTCCAATCTACCGGTGGGTGTCGTGTCCCCCCCCCCGCAACGGGATAGCTCCCGGTAGGGACATCCGCGCCGGGCCTTATCCGGAGCCTCTTCCCGGGGCCCTCCCTTCCGCCCCCCCCCCGCCCCGAGAGGCGCCCGTTGTCGTCTGCGCCCCCCCGCCCCGGAGGTGTCCGTGTCCCCCCCCTGCCCCGGAGGGGGTGCCCAGTGTGTCCTCACCTACCTCCCCTAGAGCTACCCGGTGTCCTTCTCCCCCCCCCGGGGCCCCCCCTTTTCCCCCCGTCTCTGTGCCTCCCCCCCACCCCGCCCGCTAGCCCTCCCCCCCTTATTCCCCTCCCCGGGGGTGCCCGGTGCCCCCTTCCCCATCACCCGTGGGTGCTCCCATGTCCCTGCCAGGTGTCCCCTACCCCCCACGTCCACCCGCCCATCTGTCCGTCGTCCCCCCCCCTCCGGTCCCTCCATGTCCCCTAATGCAGCCCTCCACCCTCAGGTGGGGAGCAGCTCCTCTTCCTCCTCCTCTTCCTCCTCGGTGCCTGGTGGGAGCCCCCCCCTCCCTGCCCCCCCCGGCTCGGTGACATCTAGGGGACGCCAGGATGTGGCACGAAGCCCGCAAGCACGAGCGCAAGCTGCGAGGGATGATGGTGGACTACAAGAAGCGAGCGGAACGCCGTAGGGAATACTACGAGAAGATCGTGAGTGGCCCCAACTTCATCCCGTCCTCGGGAACAGTGGTGGCCCCCCACCATCCCTGGCTGGGCCCCAATTTGGGGCATGCCTGGGGTGTTTGGGAACCATCTGGGCGCTTCGCAGGTTGTTTTTAGGGTGGAAGAGGGATGGATGAAGGAGCTGCGGCGCTCGCTGCCACCTGCCTTCCCCTGGGGACCCCACGGGGGATGTGGCTGGGTGGGCACCCTAAATCCACACAAGCAAAACTGCCCCTCTTCCAGGTTCCCTTTTTTCCCCAAGGCTCGGGGCTCCCGCTCCCCCTTTTCTCTGAGAGTCCCACCCCTCCTTTTCCCCAAAGCTCCTGCTCCCCCTTTTCCCCGGGGCTTCAGGCTCCTGCTCCCTCTTTTTTCCAAGGCTCAGGGCTCCCCCTTTTTTCCGAGGCTCAGGGTTCCCACTGCCCCTTTTCCCTGAGGCTCCCACTGCCCCTTTTCCCCAGGGTTCGGGGCTCCTGCTCCCTGCTTTCTTCCAAGGCTCAGGGCTCCCGCTCCCCCTTTTGCCTGAGACTCCCACTCCCCCTGTCGTGGTTTAACCCCAGCCAACAGCTAAGCACCACGCAGCTGCTTGCTCACTCCCCCCCACCCAGTGGGATGAGGGAGAAAATCGGGAAAAGAAGTAAAACTCGTGAGTTGAGATAAGAATGGTTTAATAGAACAGAAAAGAGGAAACTAATAATGATAATGATAATAAAATGACAATAGTAATAATAAAAGGATTCGAATATACAAGTGGTGCACAATGCAATTGTTCACCACCTGCTGATCGATGCCTAGTTAGTCCCCGAGAGGTGATTCCCCCCCCCCCCCAGTTTATATACTAGACGTGATGTCCCGTGGTATGGAATACCCTTTTGGCCAGTTTGGGTCAGCTGCCCTGGCTGTGTCCCCTCCCAACTTCTTGTGCCCCTCCAGCTTTCTCGCTGGCTGGGCTTGAGAAGCTGAAAAATCCTTGACCTTAGACTAAACATTACTTAGCAACAACTGAAAACATCAGTGTGTTATCAGCATTCTTCTTATACCTACCTCAAAAACATAGCACTGTACCAGCTACTAGGAAGACAATTAACTCTGTTCCAGCTGAAACCAGGACACCCCCTTTTCCCCAGGGCTCAGGGCTCCTGCTCCCTCCTTTTTTCCAAGGCTTGGGGCTTCTACTCCCTCTTTTCCCTGAGACTCCCACTCCCCCTTTTCCCCAGAGCTCCAGGCTCCTGCTCACCCTTTTCCCCAGGGCTCGGAGCTCCCATTCCCCCTTTTCCTCAAAGCTTGGGGCTCCTGGTCTCCATTTTCCCCAAGGCTTGGGGCTCCCCCTTTTCTCCAGCGCTGAAGGCTTGCGGCTCCCCCTTTTCCCTGAGCCTCAGGGCTCCTGCTCCCTTTTTCTTAACCCTTGGGGTTTTTATTCTTTTTTTTCTTTTTTTCTAACCTTGGGGGTTTCCACTTCTCCTAGAAAAAGGACCCGGCCCAGTTTCTCCAGGTTCACGGCCGGGCCTGCAAGGTCCACCTGGACTCGGCCGTCGCGCTGGCTGCTGAAAGCCCCGTCAACATGTGAGTAGCCCCGTGCAGGGCCGGAGGCATCTCCTGCTGCTCCCCAAGCAGCTCTGGAGGGTTCGGGGGGAGCAGTCAGTGCCTCGCCGAAGCCTGGGGGCGGGGCTCTCGTGCAGCCGCAGCGTGTTTGAGAAGCGCCGAGCCCATTGGCGAGGGTTCAGGCCTGTGTTGCGGGGGTTCTTGCCCAGCTGGTGGCATGTGCCCAGCTGCTTGGCTCCTTGCAGTGCAGCCCCAGGGCTGGCCAGGTCCCTCCCACCCAGGGAAATGAAATCTAGGCTGGTTCCTGCTTGTCAAAACCAAATAAAAAGGACTTGGCCCCTCCTCCACCAGAGCTTCTAGGAGTTGCTGCTGCAGCAAATGAGTTGGTTCTCCCCTCCCCACTCGGGAGTGACTAATGCAGGAGAGCTGAGCGCACCTGTTGGTGCTTGACGGGGCGGGGGGGTGTTGTGCAGGTTTGGGGGGGTCCCAGCTCCTTCCGGGGGGGCTTCCCAGCTGTCCCCCAGCCCTGACAACATCTCTCTCCCCTTGCAGGATGCCCTGGCAGGGGGACACGAACAACATGATCGACCGCTTCGACGTGCGGGCGCACCTGGATTATATCCCCATGTACACCCCGCCCCTGCTGAACCCCATGTAAGCCGTGGGGTGCCAGGGCACCCTGCTTCGACGGGAGCTGCTGGGTCCGGATCAGGCCTTCTCGGGGTCTGTTTTGGAGCGGTTGCCTGAGTTTTTGGAGCCGGCGTCACCTGCGAGCCTGGCTGGGGTTGCTGCAGGGCAGGCAGGGCTGCTTTTTAGATTTTTCTGTACTGGGACCAGTGTGGAGATCCCAGTATCGGGAGGATAAACTGGAGCGAGTGCAGAGGGATGGGGAGGACCAGAGCACAGGGCGAAGGGGAACCCCACAGCAGCTTTTCCATACCTAAAACATTAGAGAGGACGGAGCTGAGCTCTTTGCAGAGGTTTGCAGTAAAAGGGCATGATGAAAAGGCCAAAATTAGAGCAAAGGAGTTAAGTACCGGCACAACCCCCAGAGGCTGGGAGGGTTCTCTCTCTCTCTGGAGAGAGGTGCTGCTCAGATGGAGCAGGCTCCTGTAGTCAGCCCTGCTTTGAGCAAGGACAGGGCAGAAGGCAAATACCTCCCCAGGCCTGGGTCTGTGAAGAGCAGCCACGTTCCTTTCCTGCCCCTGCTTGCTGCTGCTCCGGCACCTGCTTACCGTCTCTGGCCTCGGCATGAGCTCTGGAGAGGAGTTTGGCCCCTTTGTTGGGTTTTCAAGGGAATTCCAGACCAGCATGTGATCCTTCGCCCGCAAACCCCAGCCCTGATCTCTTCACGCAGTGGGGGATCTGATCACGCTAAGCCAAGCAGAAAGGGGTCGTGGTTTTTCCAGGGTCCAAAATCTCTTGGGGAGAGGGGAACCTCCATCTCCCCAGAGGCTTGTGAGCACCAAAAGCTGCATCTGCTCCTTTCCAGCTCCCCTGAGCAAGAGTCTGATGAGAGAAAGTGTAACTACGAGCGGTACCGAGGCCTGGTGCAGAACGACTTTGCCGGCAGTAAGTGTCTGGTGCAGGTGGGAGGGTCAGGGCTGCGTGAGACAGAGCGAGCCCCGGCGATTTGGGGGAAATCATAGCTTATCCAGGGCACGGCTCGACATAGCACCAGCCGAAGGGCGAGGGGAGGGTTTTGTTCCTGCTCTGGGGGTGGCAAGGTGCTGGGAGAGCTGCGTCCCCTCTAACGAGCTGTGGTTAACCAGCTCTCTGAGGTGTTCTCTCAAGTGGGCGTAAAGCAGGCTGGTAACTTCCCTGTGTGATTGCAGTCTCGGAGGAGCAGTGCCTCTACCAGATCTACATTGACGAGCTCTACGGGGGACTCCAAAAGCCAAATGAAGATGAGAAAAAGAAGTGAGTGTGAGAAGAGGTGATAAAGGACGGTTGTCACGTCCCTGTCCTCGGGAACTGTGCTGGGAGTGCAGCTCCACAGCCTCAGAAACACCTGCTCTTCAACCGGTCCCAGTTTTCCCTCTACCAGGGTGGGACTGAGCAGCCACCAGCTACACCATCCACCCTTGGCTGCTTTTGGTGATGTTCTGAAGTTTTCCCCTGCATCTCCGCGCTGAAATGTCCGTCCTGTCCCTGTCGCTGCAGCCATGAGGCTGTCCTGGGGCTGAGCAGAGTGGTGGTGGCTGAGGAGGGAGGCAGAGGAAGGGCTGGTTTCTTCCCATGGAGACTTTCTGTCTTGATGCCTTCTCGTGCGGCCCGGCACAGAGAGGTGTGCAGGGCCTTAAGCGTGTCTGTGCCCAGGCTGGCGGAGAAAAAGGCTTCCATCGGCTACACATACGAGGACAGCACCGTGGCTGAGCTCGAGAACTCCTTGGAGAAGCGAGGGGATGAGGAAGACTCTGAGGAAGACAGCAACACAGATGAAGATGAAGTCATCCCCGATATCGGTAACGGCCCTCCCTTATTGGGCTGCTTCACCCCGGGTTGTGCCGAGCCCTGCCTTGCCTCTTGGGGTGCGCTGAGCTGCCCGCACTCTGCCTGCAGATGTGGAAGTGGACGTGGATGAGCTGAACCAGGAGCAGGTGGCTGACCTGAACAAGCAGGCGACCACGTACGGCATGGCAGATGGGGACTTTGTCAGGTACGGCTGGCAGCCGGGATGGACAGGGAAAGCACTGGGAACCCAGTGGAGCCTCACCAGGGCCTCCCTTTCTCACTGGAGGCCGAATCCTTTGCGGATGTGCCTGTCTCTAGGATGGGGGACCCCAAAAAGTCTCCCCTGAGCACGGCGGTGGCCAGTGGGCTCTTACTGAGGGTTTCTCTTTTTTTGGGGGGAAAAGGATGTTGCGGAAGGACAAAGAAGAGGCAGAAGCTATTAAAAATGCCAAAGCCCTGGAAGAAGAAAAGGCAATGTACTCGGTAAGGGGAGCTCCGGCAAGCTCTGCCCTCTCCCGCTGCAAGCCTTAGCTGGCCGTGAGCCTCCCAGGGCAGCAGACTGGATCCTGTGGGTGCCTTGGGCCCCTTGCCCGCTCATGGAAGCACCTCTGCTTCCCGAGGGGGGCCCACAAACTCCCGGGGTGGCTTCCCCCCAGGTTCGGTGCTGTCTCTTAGCTCAGGCTGCTCTCCTAGGGCCGTCGCTCTCGCCGCCAAAGGAGGGAGTTCAGGGAGAAACGCTTGAAAGGGAGGAAGATCAGCCCGCCCAGGTGAGTTTCCTGGCCTGGCAGCCGAGACGGAGCTCGCGGAGCTCTGCCACAGCCCTGGTCTGTTTGTATCCATCCCAGGCAGTGCCTCCCTGCTCCGTCCCAGGTGTCATCCTTGCCCATGCCAGCTTGCGTGGGGTCCCGGCGGCTCTGGCCCCTGGTGACGTCCCATTGATATCTCCTTTCCTAACGCCCTCTCCTTTCACAGCTACGCACGGAGAGACAGTCCCACCTATGATCCCTACAAACGGTGAGCAGCCACGGTCCCAGGACGAGCAGGTTCTCCAGGCTGGGGACATCCCCTTCCCACAGGGAACCTGGCACCCGCTGTTTTTTGGGAGGGAGTTTTTCGGCAACTGAAGCTGCCTTCCTCCTCGCCACCTCACAGCTCCCCCTCAGAGTCCACCTCCGAATCCCGCTCCCGTTCCCGCACCCCATCTCCTGGCCACGAGGAAAAGATCACCTTCATCACCAGCTTTGGCGGCAGCGATGAGGAAGCGGCGGCAGCATCCGCGCACGCCGGCGGCGTCTCCGGAAAAGCTGCCGCGCTCGGGAAACAGCGTTCCGCCCCAGGGCAGCCAGGCAGCACCGCGGCAGGTCATAGCACCTCGTCCCGGTCGGTAACTCTCCCATCCGGCTCGCTTTCCCAACCCTTACCCGCAGAGGCGCGGTGGCAGTGGGCCAGGCAAGCTTGCCGGCCCCTCACGGGCACAGAGCCGGGCCAGCCCGGCATGGAGACACCAGCAAGGGATGCTTCCGACGCCATGGCCTGGCTGCTGGTGCTGCTCGAGGGGCGGAGGGGGGAACGCAGTGGGAGAGAGTGGGTGGGTTCTCCGTCATGTAGCCATGCAGGCCGTGTGCCTGCCCTGGTTCTGCTGCGGCGGCGGGGCAGGGCTTGCCAGCTTCAAAAGGATCTTCATGGCATCTCTGGGTCTTCCTGGAGACGGCTGGGCTTGGGGAGGGGGCTGGAATTTGGGTGTGAGCCAAGCCACCTCCTACCCTAAAAGAAAGTGTCTGCCAGCTCCTGGAGAGCTCAGGGAGGGAATTGGGGCGGCCATCACGGCTCCTTTCTTGGCATGGCTGGGGGTCCAGGGGGCTCGGAGCCCCTTGGCAGAGGGCTGAGTGGCTCCGGGGCTGTTCCCTGCTGTGCCCAGAGGCTTGATGCCGGCGTGGGGTGGAGAAGAGGCGCCTGCTCACGGCTCAGCCCACGGGCTGTCAGCAGGGTCCGGCTGTACCCGTGCCGTGTAGCACCACCCGGTGCTGGGAGCAATGAGGGTCCCAGCTCCTCCTCACTCGTCCCAGGCACCAACGCCTCGTCCCGTATGTCCCTTCTAGGAGACGGTCTTCATCCTCTTCCACCTCCCCATCCTCATCCTCATCCTCCAGCTCCCGCTCCAGCTCCCGCTCGCACCGAGGTGGTGGCTACCACCGCTCCAGCCGCTACTGCCGCTCCCACAGCCGCCGGTACTCACGCTCCCGCAGCCGCAGCCGCCGCTACTCGGGAGGGGGCTCACGGGACAGCCGGCGTCGCTCCAGATCCTATTCCCCTGACCGGGGGTATCGCTACAGCTCGCGCCGCCGCTCCAGGTGAGCTCTGCCCTCGGCTGCCCCAGTTCCTGCCTGTTTCACCCCAGTTCTTTACTGGGCTCCTCTGCGGCAAATTTTGCTGGTGGCTTCGTCATCCTCCCGCTCAGCCGCAGGCAGTGGCGTCATCCCCTCAGCCACCTCTTCGGGCTGAACAAGCCCACACATCTCGGCCTCTCCCTTCCACTCGGTGCTCCAGCCCCCGCCAGACTGGTCCCGGTTTGTTACTGGCAGTCCCACGCTGGTCCCTGAATCCAAAAAAGGTCTCGCCAGCGTTGAATAAAGGGGAATATGTTCCATCACTCACCCTTCTAGTGGGTGGCTTTACCATGAGCTCCCCCAGCACCATCTCCACTCACTGTTGGGTGTGGGGCAGGGGGGGCCCAGTCACCCTTTGGCTGCCCCCCCCCCCCCGCCACCCTTCCACCTTGATTCCCTGTCTGCAGGAGCCGTTCCAGGTCCGGAGAGCGCTACCGGCGAGGCGGCAGGTCCAGCCGACACTGGAGCAGCAGCCGGAGCAGCCGAAGTCCCAGCGATTCGCGGAGTTACAGCAAATCGATGTCTCCGGTGCGAGAGAAACCACCGAGGCCCGCAGCGTCGCCCGCCGTGGGGGAGAAACTGAAAAAGTGAGGGAGGGGAAGGGGCGGGGCGCACCTGGGGTGTTGAGGAGCTGCTGCATTGATCCTCACGCTCTTTTTTTTTTTTTTTTTTTTTTTCCCTCCCGCTTTTAGGGCTGACACTGCTGCTGGTAAAGAGACAGGAGCTGCCAAAGTCAGTAAGAATTTAACCTCACCTGTTTAATTGGCATCACTGCAGAGCAGGCTAAGGGACACGGTGGTGGACGGGCTGGTGGAGGTGCTGGGACTTGGCGCCGGTTGCCCCCGTGACCCGTTGCGTGTCCCCCCCGCTCCTTGACCGGGTGCTGGTCTCGCTCCCTCCTTGGAGCTTGGCGGGGGGGGGCTGCCGGACGGGAGCGGGGCCACAGGCTGCTCGGGACAGTCCCAGCTCTGGGTGGTGGGGAGGCGGGGTGAGGAATAGGGACCCCTGGAATCTGGCTGGGTGCCGTCTGTGCCGAAGCTGGGGGATGCCTGCCCTGCTTTGCTGGGTCCAGGTTGTCACCGGTGGCTGTCCTTGCACCCGGGGGCTGTCCCCGTGCCCGGAGGGTCCTCACGCTGCTCCAGGGAGGGGGTGGCGGTGGTGGCAGGGGGCTGGGGGAGCCCCTCGCCCCGCTCGCAGCGGGGATTGGCCAGACTGCTGACAGGACACAGGGCACGGCTGTCCTCTCCGGCTCCATGAGCTGCCCCTCCGTGCCCTCGGGCTGTCCCAGGCCATCCTCCGTCCCCAGGCCACTCTGTCCCTGGGGTCCCCAGGTGCTTTTGGGCTGTGCCCACACGTCCCCGGGGTGCCGGTGTCACCTCCTGGGGCCGTGGGCACTCTGGCAGGGAGCAGCTTGTTATCCAAGGCCACCTTCAACAGCCACCGTTTGTCCCCACAGCACCCACGGGTGTCCCCGCTGCTCGGGGACAGGGTGCAGGCACCGGCAAAGCCCCCAGCAACGTGGGCAGGGACACCCAGACCTGTAGAGGGGCTTGGGGCCGGGGGGGGGGTGTCTCAGAGTTGTCACTGTAGCAAGGCAGGTGCTGGGATTAGGCTTGGCCGGCACTCAAAGCCAGTGTCTGCCATGGGGTGGGGGGGAGCCTGGGGGGGGTGTTCCCCAGGTCTGGCCAGCATGGCTTGCACCGTGTCCTTGTCCCTGTCCCCCCCCCCCCTTCACATGCCGTTTTGGCTTGTTTGCAGCCCAAACTGACGCCGCAGGAGAAGCTGAAGCTGCGCATGCAGAAGGCGCTGAACCGGCAGTGTAAGCAGCACCTGTGGCCCCCCCTGCCTCCACCGCACCCTGACACCCCCCCCTCTGTACCCCCTCTCAGCCCCCCACTCTTTGGGTTTGTTTTTTTTAATAGTTAAAGCCGATAAAAAGGCAGCGCAGGAAAAAATGCTGCAACAGGAGCACGAGAGACAGGTAGGGGAGGAGGGTGAGGCTGGGGGGGAGGCCAGGCTGGCATCGAGGCTGGGGGGGGGCTGGAGCTGGTTAACGGGAACACTCTTCTCTTCCAGGAGCGGGAGGACGAGCTGCGTGCCATGGCCCGGAAAATCCGCATGAAGTAAATCCTCTCCTGTCCCTTTACCGGGTGGATTCGGTGGGTCCAGGCCACAACGTGACCCACCCCCCACTGCTGGCTGCTTCCTCCAACCTTGTTTTATTTTTCGGCAGGGAGAGAGAGCGCCGGGAGAAGGAGCGGGAGGAATGGGAGAGGCAGTACAGCCGGCAGAGCCGGTCTCCGTCCCCGCGCTACGGTGAGTGCCAGCTGACCGGGAGCCTGGTGCCAGTGTGAGGGGGGGCGTTGAAGGGGTTCAGTGGAGCCCCCAAAAACAACAGGGAGCGGATTTCCCCCCCCTCCCTGCATCTAGCCTTTGTGGAGTGGGAAAGAAAAGCTGTTGTATTCTGGGGGAAAAAAACGCATGAAAAGGGGCTGCGTCACCTGAGTGTGTCCCCTCTGCCTTGCAGGTCGGGAATACAGCTCCTCCCGGAGGTACGTCCCCCTTTCCCACCCCACGGGTGGGGGGGGGTCCCAGTGGTCAGGGCTCCCCGGGGATCCTCCCCATTCTCACCCACCCCTCTTCCCCCCCCCCCCCCCCCCCCCTCATCCGCAGGCGCTCCCGGTCCCGGTCCCGGAGCCCTCACTACCGACACTGATGGGGAAACGGCGCCGGTTTCGCCGACAGCAAATAAAAGATGGAAAACCCGAATCCTCCCCCATCACCTTGTTTTTTTTCCCACCCCTGTCACCCCAGAGGAATTGTAATTACAGTCAGAAAAAAGGGGGTTTTGTTGGAAAAAAGGGGATTTTTCTTTTAATTAACGGGTCACTTGAGGAGGAAGGTGTAGGCGAGGACGTCGGTGTAACGCAGCAGCGCGGCCGCCTGCACCCCCAGGGGGGTCCGTAGGGCGTCCACCTGGAACGCCACAGCTTCCACGTCGGCGGCGCCGAAAACGGCGTCCACCTGGACCCCCGCCCGGAGGTAAAATCGGGTGGGACGGCCCCGGGCGGCCCCCAGCGCCTGTAGGTAACGTTGCCGGAGGTTTGCCCGCACCCCCTGCGCCATCATCTGCCCCCCCAGAAGCGCTTGGAATCGGGGTGAAGCGGGGTTGAAACCTCGGCTGGAACCTTCGGGACCCCGCGGCAGGCGTAGGACCCCCACCGGCACCAGCATGGCGGCTCCTGAGGGGGGGGAGAAAAGTGTCGGGGGGTGTCACCCGAGACCCCCACTGTGCTCCCACCCCCGCCGTGTTCTCCTTCCTCATATGCCCCACCCGTGTCCCGTGTGTGCGTCCCTGCACCCCTGTGACACCCCCACCCCACAGCCCCCCCCTTGCTCCTCCTGCCCCCTGCCCCCAACCCCCCCCCCAACACTTCCTGGTCCCCAAACATCCCCCCCCGCACCCCTCTGTGTCCCCCAGGGCCTCCAAAAGACACATCCCCCCCATAGTCCCCCTCCCCCCCGCCAGTTCCCTGCCCCCCCCATAGAGCCCCCCCCCCCCAAGGTCCTAGTGCCGCTTGCGGACACCACCCCACCCCCAGCCTCCCCTGGACCCCTAAAGCTCCTCACGGAGCCGCCCCCCCCCCCCCCCCACGTACGGGGCACCGGACGCTCGGGGCGGGAGACACGCGGGGGGGGCGGCGGGGGAAGATGTCGCTCCTCCGCGCATGCGCGCCGCCACCGGAAGTGCGCCACAACTTGCGCGGGCTGCTTTGTCGCCGCCGCAGATTCGCGTTACCGGGCGGGGGGGGGGGGGGGGGGGGGGACGACGACACACTTCATACCCCCACACCCCCGGATTTCGGGTCGTCCCCACGCATCTTCTTTCCCTCTCCCACCTCCTCTTCCTCCTCCTCTTCCTCTCACGCCTCTTCCGCCCCCAGCGTGGCGAAAGTGCGGCGGCGAATCCACCTCCGCTCCCGCCGCCGGCCCCTCACGATTCGTTTCCGCAGATTCGCCACTGCAGCCCGCGCTGCTCCCGGAGCCGGAACGGGCCTGAACCCAGCGGCGGGGCCTTATCCCCTCCCCGTTTCGCCCCCCACTCCACTACCACCCCTTCCTCTTCCACCTCCATTTCCCTTCCCCGCTTCTCCTTCCTCCCTTTCCCGCCGCCGTGGCGAAAGTGCGGCTGCGGAGGCGCAGGCCGCTGCGGTGCTGGCGGGCGGCGGCGGCTCCGGTCCGCTCCGGTCCGCGGTGGCCGTTCCCGTTCTCTCCCTCCCTCCCTGCCGCGTAGCGGCCCCTCAGCTCCGGGCGATGCCCCCGGGGCTGCGGTGAGGAGGGAGAACTCCGCCATGGAGGTCCCGGGACAGGGTAGCGGACCGGTGACCGTCCCCCCCGAACCCGGTAACGAAACCCCGCCGCCCGTTGAGGTTTCCCCCTCTAGGGCCGCTCAGGGAAACGAAGACGGGCGGTTGCGGCCCGGTGCTAAGCGGGTAACGTTTCCCTCCGACGAGGATATCGTCTCCGGGGCGGTGGAGCCCAAGGACCCCTGGAGACACGGTAACCGGGAAGGGGGGGGGGGCTGGATACCGGGTTTGGCCTCTCGAGGTGGGGGGGTCCGGGGTTGGGACCGGGCCGGTGCCGAAGAGACCGGAGAAGAGGTCCCTGCTGTGGGCCTGGGGGAGAGACCCCCCCCCCAGCCAAAGCCACCCAGGGTTGGGTGCCCGAACGCGGCCTTTGGGAACCCCCAGAACCACTGGCTGGGTGGTTCACGCCAAAACCATGAGCCCGGTAAAGCCACAGAGGCGAATCGGTGCAGCAGCCCTCATCGGCTTTGGCCCGGAGGAAATCTCCCGGTTTTGTCACCCTGAGCCGGCACGGTGGGAACGGCAGTGATGGTTGGCTTCTGCTGGCACAGTGGGAGAGCCCTGCTTGGCGTCCGGCTCTCCGGCACGCGTCTGTGGCACCCACCGCCATCGAGGAGGGCGATGATCCTGCGGCAGCAGTGTGGAGAAACCAGCAGCTCTTCCCCAAAGCATTAGCAAAGCTTTGGCTGCCCAAGGGAGGAGAAAGGAGACAAGCCGGAGCTACGTCCCTCCAAGGTCCCAGAGGTTTCAGTAACATTTCTGGATGCTGATGTCTGCCCCAGTCCCTCCAGCAATGTGGGGAGCTTGGCACTGCAAGCAGAGGGCCGTCGTGTTCCCAGGAAGTGTCCCCACATGAGACGCACAGCCAGAACGCAGGGTCCAGTGAAATGCCAGCGCCCATTCTCCTGGCATTCCTGGATCCGCTGCCGGTGGGTGGCAAACCTATCGGGGACTCCGCTCACAGCCCCTCTGCCGGCCTGGGTGAGGGGGTTTGGAGCGGGATGCCTCCAGGGCTCCCAAGAATTGTATGATGTGGCTGGCTGCCAATTTCGGGACATTCTTTATACTGTACCGAAAAACGGGAACCAGCCGGTAAAGGACGTTGCACTGCGGTACAAGCACAGCTATCCCAAAAGCTCTTCGCAGGCCGCTGCACCACAAGCTGCATTTCTCTATCCCACACTGAACCGCTGCAGCACCCGCCAGCAAAAATCATCAGTAACCAGCAGCCATACCTCCTTTTTGGGAACAAAACAGCCCCTTATTTTTATTTTTACTGCGTCGTGAGCCAGAAATTGGGTTTTTCCCTGAGTTTTTCCCAGTCGCACACCTCCTTGGGTGACGAGACCTGTTCCAGTTTCACCATGCAGATGTCGGACGTGGCCTAAAAGATGCTAGGTCTTGCTCTGTATCACTGATTAATTCTGGTTTCGTTGCTCAGTGATAGCTGGCTCATCCCAAGGTGATGACTGGTAGCCGGATGCCTCCGTGAAATATCTCCAGCAGTGGAGAAAAACTGCTCACTAACATGTTCTTGTTGTTTATATCCTGCCAGCTGTGTTAATACGAAATTTCCACTGCTCTGATACTGCTCCGGATGAAGACATGATGTTTGCCTGGCAAAGCAAACCTGGGGCTCGTCCCCCAAGCCCTTCTCTACTGCTCCAGAAAACCGAACGGGGTTCAGCACTCTCAAACGAGCCGCTCTCCCCAGAGGGAGCCCGGGAGGGACAGATTCCTCATCCACGCTCCCCTTTCCCAAGGCTCTGGGTGTGCTGGCTTGGAGCTAGAGGCTTTCCCTGAAGGCATCACGCCCTTTGGGTGTTAGGGACCTTTTCTTTCAAAGTATTTAACCTCAAACTTCAGCCCCCAAAGGCACCTGGCGTGAAGGGCCCGAAAGCAAATTTTCCCTCTCTAATTAGAGAGGAATCCCATACGCTGCTGATCGTCGCGGCTCTGTGGAAGTTGGCATCATTCAGGGCAGAGCCGGCATCTGGCACCTGCCTCTCCCTTGACTTCAGGAGCGCATTGCCTGTGACGCCACTTTTATTCTTCCTCTTACGTGTGGTTAATAACTATTTTTATTCAGGGCTTTATTTATCTCCCGTTTATCATTTGTCGGCTGAAATTACTCCAGTGGACGCGCCTCTGCTCGTTTAACTTCCTTCTGGCTACTTGAATCCAAGGTCTCCTTCCCAGCTGGTACCAGCAAGGCCGGTTTTGCCAGGCAGCACGCGGCACGGGGCTTGACGCCGCCGGTCGTGCGTCGGTTTGGATCCTCCTCTCCAGTGCGCTTGCCACCCCAAAGTGCTCGAGGGCTTGAAACAGGAAGGTAAAGAAGGCGTATGGTTTATTGCAAAGCTTCGCGCTACACGAGGCAAGGAGGAGGCGTGTTTAGAGCATCGTTAGCGTCGTTTAACGGGCAGTGGGTCTGTCTGCTCCCAGTTTGTCACCCCACGAGGCGGACGCTTGGTTATTTTTAAAACCAGCGATATCCCGATGTCATCAGTTCCCTTGCCTTTCGCAGAAACACCCTGCTTGTACACCAAGAGACAGTTGGTAGCTTTATACCATCACGTGTTTCTTACTGAATCAAGTACCGTTGCTTTTTTTTTTTTTTTTAGTATTTCTCTTTTTTTACCCTTTTTTTCCCTTTGAGACTGTTGCACCTTTAAAGCATCCTGATCCGGCAGAGCTACCTGAGCTCCTAGATAAATGGCCTCTCTACAGACCCGTGTCGGGTTCCGTTCGTCAGCCCTCCTTTCTGTGAAACCTTGCCAATTAGCATTAATTATTTCTGCCTTTAATTCTTTATTGCCAGGCTGCAGTACCAGCCTCTCCGCCGCCTCGGCCGCATCCATGTCAGATTAAATTACAATGCTTTCCGCTCTGACCTTCCTCTTTGCTCCTTCCCTTCGGCAGCCTTGTGGCTGGTGGGTCTCTGCTGGCCCAATACCTCCGCCAGCGGAGACACAGTGCTGGGTTGAACCCAGAAGACCTGAAAGCTTATCCTGTTTTTTCCCCAGCTTGTTTTCCAACAAACCCTGTCTTGATTTAAACCCATGCAGGTCCAAGGTGTCGGCTAGGATGGGATAGGTGCGAGATATACCTGGAGAGGGGAGGTTTTAGGGCTAGACGCTGCTGCCATCTGTCTCCCTCGGCTTGCCAGGCTTCCCTGCTGTACCAGTGCCCCACGGGCGCTTGGTTTGTGGGTGCCACATTATTCATTGGGAAATGAGCCAGAGCACAAGATAAGGGGGGAAAAGTGCCCCTTTGTTTCCTTTCGCCCCTTCCTACAGCTTCGCCAACCGCTTTGTTAGAAAGCTCAAGACCCCTGCACTTGGGGAGAGGAGCCAAAGGCTTCCCCTGCCGTCAAGACATGTCTTCTGCTATCTCTGATGGAAAGCACAGGAGGGGAAAGATGTCTTCATCTGATTCCCCAGGATACAGCCGGGAAACCGCAGCAGTGTCGCGAAGGAGTGGGTGTGGAAACCCAGGTTAAAAAAAAAAAAAAACCAAACCCAGAGGCGTCGTGTGGGTGAAGTCCTGCCATCCCAAGTGTTCAAGGTCTTGGTGTGTTCGGTTTGGACCAGCATCGATGCTGAGCATCGTGGCAGCGAGGAAGCCTGGGTCGCTGCAGGCGTCGGGATGTCTGCCAATGCAGGACAGACCCCAGGGAGAGCTGGCTCATGCTTCTGCCCGTGGCCGTCAGGTGAAGAAGCTCCGTAACCCACCTAGCTGGCAGGTGCTGTTCCCCCCAAATGCAGGATCCAGTGCCCTTTGCTGGAGGAAAAGCAAATCCGGGTGTTGGGGTGACTCTGGCACTGCCTTCCTTTCCCTGCATTGGGTGCCACCAGACCGAGAGCGAAGGAGCCGCTTGATTGCCAGCAAACTCCTCTGCTGGGTTTGGGGGGTTTTTTTATGCTTCCCTAGAGAAGAAAATAATTTTCTTGCAGCTGCTGTTCCCCTTGCGTGGGAAGATGGGATGTGAAGCCTCGCCTGGGAGAAGAAGCGGCAGCAGGATGCTCCCGAGCGGAGGCAAAGAGTTAAGAGATCTCATTTGGTGACCTCGGGGATGGAGGTAAATAGTTTGATTTAGATCAAATTAAAGTCACTGCCTTTTCCTGGCCTGATCGGATTTTGGGACATACTCCTTGAGCAGCTCCCTGCTGCCTACATCCGCTTCCGCCTCCTTTTTTTTTATGCTCTGCCTCCTGGGACACAGGCTTGAAGCAAGCGCAGGGAGCAAAACTAAGCAAAGTGCAGCGTGAACCTGTGAAAAATCAGCTTTTCTCTTCCATGACGCAGAGGCTGAGAAGACCAGCTGGCTGCAGCCGGCGGCTAATGCTGCCTGTTAATAAATAACGACCTGTTTGCTTTGGTGTCGCGTTGTTTCAGGCTTGGGTGTGGTACGGAGGAGCGGGTGAAGCAAAGCCCGCCATGGGCAGAGCGGTTAGGGGGCACTGAAACATCGTTTTTTGCAGGAAGCATTATTTGCATTTTAAACTTTATCCATGACCCTTTCTGGGTTTTTTTTCTGAATTTTCCAGGCTTTCTGCCGGTGCCTCGTCAGCTGAGCGTCTGTGGTTTGTGTTTTCCAGTGCCCATGCCGTCACTGGAGCAGGTCCCAGTGGAGCTGGCAGCCGCTCTGCAAGGAGCTGTGGGCTAAAATTAGTAGAAAACATCGAGTTACACAGGAGTTTGGGAAATACCCTTGATATTGCTCTTTGGATCTTAATCAGCCGAGCAATAATAAAGAGATTAATCAGTAAGGTAGTTAACTCTGATTGGGGATATTAGCGCAGGGTTTTAAAATGGCAGAGGGGGTTGGGACGTGAGTGAGGTCAAAGCCAGTCATCATTTGGGTAATAAATCTTAGTTCTTCATTAGGGAAACACGTTGGAAGTCTTGTACAGCTGCTGTTCTTCTGGGGGGACCTGAAGCACCGTGAGACGAATTCTGGTTTCCATCTCGTTTTGTCCTTTAACATGATTATTTTGGGGGCAGACTTTAAGGAAGGAGAGATCCAAGACATGGTCAGGGATGTTCCAAATGGAAACCTGCACTGTCTCCAGCCTGCTCTTTCTAAAACCAAATCTTTGAAGCTGTGGGTAATTACACCCAAGCCAGGAGTCAGCTGCGCTTTGCTCGCTCAAGTCACCTGCCCAACCATGTGTAAATACGTATTTTATCAAATTTGTTTGCCAAACAGCTCTGCTTTGTTTTACGGATGGCATCAGAGGCATAAAGCCCTTCTGCCAGCTCCGGAGCCGCTGAAGAACACGTGCTATGGGACCGGCTTCAGCCCTCGTTTAACCACCCTGCTCTGTCAAAAAAAAAGGCTTTTCCGAGAAATTTCAAGGGTTTTTTGAAGGTGGATATTACAGACACGGCAAATATTTGCTGGTGAGCCGCAAGACGGAGCTCAAACAGGAAATATTAGTATTGACTTGCAGGCTTCGTTACCACAAACAGGCAGGAGTGCAGCCCTTTGCAAAGGGGGAGAGGAGAAACAAGCAGGGATGGCACACTCTAAAAACCAGTGTGAAGATCCTTTTTAATTAAAATCCCTGATTTCTAGTGAGGAAATTCTCTCAGAGTGTCTCAGTCCTGATCCTAAGGATGCATCGTTCGGGCAAAAGTAAGAAAGTTTTTAGTGGATCTGAGTTTCAGAAGAGTGAGGTGGCCTCGGAGCAAAGCCCGAGCCTTGCAGGAAGAAGAACCACTGCTCGGTGTTGGCATTTAACCTCCTTAAAAGCTTCACAAGAGCAAAACCAAGATCAAATCCCAACTGCTCCTACCAGCAGGCCCACCAAGGTGATCCGGAGCCGCTGCGGAAGGGTTATGTGCCGTCTGGGTGATCTCATGCCAGAAATGCCACAGGGATTGCTGGTTACGGGGACGTACGGAGCGGGCGCCGGGCTTGCCAGTGTTCTTGGTCTTGCCCATACAGTTAGGCATGTGGTTGCGGGGGTTGTAAACCCCAGGTGTTCTCCAGCTCCCGGCAGATGCAGGAACTCCGGGTGCTTCCCCGGGAGGTGGGAACGGACTCGGCACTGGCGGTGAAGCCCAGAGGAGACCTGGGAGTAGCAGGTGAAAGGTTCCCACCAGTGATCTGGATCGGCTCATGAGCGTTTAACCACATGGATGAAACCATCCTGGGATGTTCTTCGGGAACAGGGAGTTGCTCCAATCCTCGTGGACCACAGTGCCAGCAGGGCTCTCGGCACAGGGGATGGCAAGCCTCTTGGTGTGCATCTCCGTGCGAAGAAGGATGTTGGAAGCAGCTCAAGAGGACCACAAGACCTGTTAACTTCTTCCCACCAGATTTCCACTGAGGCTCGGCGAGTGCCACGAGGTGGGAACAGAGATGTGCCGAGACATGCGCAGAGGGAAGCGGAAGCAAATCTCCATCCTACAGCAATGAGGGTTGTTAAAATGTAGGACTTCCATCCAGAGAGGGCAGACCAAAGCCAGGAACTAATAAAAAACAGATCAGCAAAGCATGCTTGAGTTCCGATTTGGGGACAAATCCTTCAGCCAGGACATTTTGGAGCCAGGTTCACAGACTCTTGGATTGCCCCATGTCCTGCGTTCCCAGGATGCTTGACCACATTAGGACAGCGGCAACTCCTTTAAAAGCTCTCCTCGCTTTCCCAAAATCACGCTTGATTTTTTTTTTTGAGGAAAGCATTCCCGTGGCAGATGGGATCAGAAACGTCGCAGTGTGCTGCTAATCCCCTCAATAACCTGAATGTTTCTCTTTTTTTAGACATGGGGCTTGCTCACCCTCATTGGATTTTCCTCCACAGCACCTTCTTCAGCTCCTGGGGAATCAGCAACCCGACACATCCCCTTGTCACTTCAGAGGAGCAAATGTTTTCTGTCTTTTGGGGCGTGAAAGCCATTCTTAGGTCTCGCCTAGTTAAGCGCTCACTTGGAGTGTATTTGAACCTTTGCTGCTTTGCTCAGCTGGGTGTTAGCTGTCCCCGCAAACCTCGCCATGGTGGCCTGGGAAGCATCGTAGGGCTAAAAACTGCCAAAAAGGTGGGTTTTGGATGGTGCAGCTGAGCCAGGGCACAGTGTTGCCTCTGCCATGTGTTGCTCGGACCCCATCCCTCTAGAGAGATGCCCGATGGGTTTGTATTGAACAGGAAAAAGATTAAAATAGCCCTTTTTTTTGTCTGTTTGTTTGTTTTGCAGCTGGTAGAGCATTTAGGTTTTTATCGAGCTCTCTGGGTGTCGTAATCCTCGGGGATGGGAGCCGGGGGGGTGGGTTGCTTCGTGCTCTGCCAGATGAAGTTCCTGGGGAATCTGGTTTCACCAGATCATCTTCTGACTGGGGGTGGCTTTAGTGTTTGTTTGGGCTGATCACTGAACCGAAATCACGCCAAAAGCGGAGGTGGGCATCGCCTCACGTGGCTAATGATTCCGCGGCCGCCCGCGTCGCCTTCCCTGGCATCTGGAGCGGCAACATTACCCGTGATTCAGGGAAGGCAGAAGCAGTGAGTAAATGCCACTTGGCCGCTTGGAGCCGAGCTCAGCGGCAGTGACGGCAGGAAAGTGTCCCTCCCGCGGCTTCCAAACAAGGAGCTGAATTTCGAGGGTGTATTTAGTAGAAGGTGACAACTCTGGGAGTTTTCAGCCGATGTCTTGTTGACTCAGGCTGATCCACCCCCCCCCCAACCGAGTCCTTCACACACTGCTCCGGCTGTCTCCGGAAGCTGATTAGGGAAAATCTGGGGTTATACATGGGAGTGGATGCGCCTTGTCCGTCTCCGTGCCCACATGGTGATCGCAAAGCGATCAAGCGAAAACCCAAAAGCTGAACGAAACTAAAAGCAATAGGAATGTATTTGACAGCGCTACTTATTAAGCACCGCAGCGACCTGCCAAGGGGAGGGGGAAGCCGGGGTTTGTCATCTCATGACTCTTTTTAAAAGCTTTTCCGCTCCCGAAAGAGCAGCTCTCATGCCAAAGCATGGCTGGAGGAGGCCGGAGGTGCCAGCTGCGCTTCTCTGGCCCCTTTTTCTGCCCAAGCAAGAGAGGGCTTGCTCCCATAGACATGTTCGAGCAAGCCCTGCTCAGGTTTTGCTTCGTTCCGTCGCCTTTGAACATCCTTAATCCTTGTAATCTCCTTGCCAGGCTCTTCTGCCGGGTGTAAATCCCGGCAGATAGTGGCATCCAATGGGGGAACATGGATGTGTCGGTTCCTGCAAATACAACCGTAACTTTTAATTCTTACCCTGTACCTTTTCAGCCCAGAACGTGACTGTTGATGAAATCATGACCGCCTACAAGCAAGCCTGCCAGAAGCTGAACTGCAAGCAAATACCCAAACTACTGAAACAGATACAGGTAGAGCTGGTGCAGGTGTTGTCCCAGCACCAAATGATCAAATACAACCCTTTATTCCACGACTTGCTGTAGATTTTTACAGTCGCTGGTGCATCAGGTGGGAACGAAGACTCCTGTTTAAATAGCATAAGCAGATTTCTGGGCAGATGAAACTTGCTGCTGAGCACAAAAGCGAAGCATTTTGCTAGCAAAATATTATGTGTAATTTAACGTGCTGCCAGACCCTGTTTTTCCTTGCTGAAGCTGCATCTGCTGTGCAGGGGGTAGCTCCAGCCTTGCCGGAGGTGGGCTCTGACATCCCTGCTGCCCCCCACTTCCCATCCCACCTTCAAGCCAGGGGACAAGACTTGAACAGGCTTGTTTGCAAAGCGGTTTATACCTCAGATGTTGTTTTAAATGGAAATCTGCGCATGCGGTCAGGGGAGGGAAGCCCGCAGGGAGACCGCGACGAGGGCTGTGGTTTTCCCTGCTCACGTGGGGTGAATAAAAGTCCCATTTAAATCCTCAGGCCTGAGAGCAGCATGCTGGAGCACGATGTTTAAAGCTCTTCCCTTGACGTGGGAGGGAAGATTTTTGCTTTTTCACCCGCTGTGCCTTCCCCAGGCAGCTCCAGTGCCTCCGTGTGCAGAGACAGACCCTCATCTTCATCAGCCGCCCTTCCTCGTAGAGTTCCAAGACCTTGTCCCAGGGAGGGTCACCAGTTTTCCCTATGACTTGCATGGGTCCAGCCTGCAAAGCGCCGTAGGTGGCAGCTTTGATTTTGAGTGAATGTCGGGCTGAGAGTTCCCATACCCTCTCTTTGGGGGAGGATTTGCCCAATTTGTCATGTTACCTCGTTATTCTAATGCGTTAATTCCCCTCCCCTTACCCGCCTCGCCTTCCTCCTCCTCCTCCTGAGTGTGAAATGCTTTTTCTGTTGCAGGAATTTAAAGATCTGGCTCCCAGGATAGACTGCTTAGATCTGAAAGGTACGCCCCTTTTCCATCACCAGGGGATTTTATTTTTCTTCTGGGCAATCCTGGTGTTTCATTCCATTAGTACGGCTCTTGCTGCAGTCATGGTCCCACCTGGGGCTCTTGCAGGCTAGAGCAGGAGAGAGCCTTAAGCCCAGCACGAGCAGAAAAGTAAGTACCAGAGGTGTTTCTGTACGAGGGGTATGAATGTCCTGGTCGAGGAGAACCAAAAAAGCAACAGAATAGCTTCAGCAACCCCTCGAGCAGCAGACTGTTCCTCACCACCTCCAAGCACCGTCCTCATACCCCCCTGCCTCCCGAAACGGCTCGTTTGGGGCATGAGTTAGAGCTGAGCCAAAGCAGGTTTGCCAGAATATTTTTCTGACAGATGTCTCAAAACTCCTTGCACAATGGGAAAATTGGAAAGGCATTCCATTTAATTCTTCTTACTGCAAACATCTTCGTGAACAATGGCTTTTGTGGAGCATCTCCCGTAGCTTCAGGAAGGAGAGGAAGAAGGTCACCTTTGCTTCCCAGCATGGTCTCTGCTAGGCAAATATTTTACGGGGGGTTTCTTCTCACAGCAGCTCGCTGTCTCTTGCCTTCTTCTGGTCTCCTTCATGCCTCCCAAAGCCAACTGGGGAGACTGGCAGCAAGAGCAGTCACATAGCAGGAATGCTTCCGCAACGCAGCCAGGGAAAAGATGGAATGGTGAACGTTGGCTGGAGTGTTCTTCATTCGTGGAGCGATGGTGTTGGTGGTGTTCCTCTCAACCCTGGGTCGTCCTGGCAGTGTCTGCCTCTTGCTGAGGTCCTGCCCAGGCTGTCCCAGTTTCCCAACGAAACTCATTGGGTGCATGAGTGGATGTAGTTTGCTCTGGCAAGATCCAGCTTGGCTCTAGGGACAGAAGCCATCTGCGGGGGCTGCAGCCTTGGGGTTTAATCCGTAGCTTTTGGTGCCTGTTGTCACTTATTCAGTGTTGTGGGGGGGAAATCTGAAGGCTGGGGAACCACGAGGAAATAACCTCGCTGCATGAGGAGCCGGGGTGTCCATGTCCTGAGCTGATTCACTTGGAGGAGGACAGACATGCTGCTGGAGGAGTACAATGCAAGCTTGCCCAAATGCTTCCCCAAAATAAATCTTTTACAGGCCCCATTGCCATCATTTGGACTCAGCTTTGCCAGACAGGACTTTTTTCTTGACTTCTTACAAATCCTGCAGTCAGCTGGCTGGGCAACCAGAGCCCATGTCCTCCCTTCCCCTAGAAACGGGAGTTTCTTAGAAGACCCCAAGCAATGCAGAATCCCGGCTGCTGCTTGCTTTATGCCGTTATACGTGATAAAATGCTGGCACAGCCCATGCTCAGCCGTCGGCGATGGGTTTGTAGTCCCCCTCCACCGCACTTGCTTTGCTTGACCGTTTCCCACCCGGCGTTCAGCCGCCTGCGCTGCGTCCCCTGTCGCAATAGTTATTACGACAGAAACAAAGCTCTGGATTTATTTTAAGCTGCTTTTTCACTCAAGCCGGTGTCAGACATTGCCTCTTTCCGCTTTGAGACATCGGAGGGAGTTGATGAAGTATCACAGCTCACCCTGGTCTTGTTGAGTGAATTCCCAGCTCCGCAGGGTGAGGTCGGCCCGTGGCTTCGCTCTGGCGTGGAACAGGCAATCTATTTGCAAAGCATGGGCCGGTTCCCCACTGCTCTCGCCTTCGTTGACGAGGCTAATACCAGCCAGTGGGTTGCAGGCTGGTGGGGCTGCCAGAGACCCAGCGGGCAACTGTTTGCTGCTGCATTTTGGGCTTTCGATGTTTTGGAGGGGATTGGTGGGGTTGCAGGCAATGGTGCACGAGACCTGGCTGCCATCGCGTTGTTCTTCATACAGGGAGGGGGTGGGATCTACTGGTGTTTAGAAGGAAGGGCAGAGCTTCCACCTCCTCGTTTGCATGTCCTCCCCTCCCCAAATTTGGTTTGCCTGGCAAAATCACCCACTGGCAATTGACACAGTGTCTAAAAGCAGCCAGCACTGATGCTTATTGGGCGAAAACTTCCCACTTTTTCAACCAGAAGTAGCTTCTGCAGTGGTATGGGGAGAATCACAGCCCCGTAAGCCAGTGGGGATGAGCTGCCCTGGCTCATCTGTGGGCTGGCCAACCCCTTGGGCCTCAGAGACTTGCTGCTGCACAGGGCTGGCAAGGATGATCTGAGGAAATAAGGAAAAAAAATTAAGTAAATAAAAAGCCCAAAGTCTTGGGAAATGTTCTTGAAGCAGCTTGTGCCAGTGCTTCCCTAAATTGAAATGTGAATAATTTAATTTGTCGGAGGCAGCAAAACAGCGTGTGTATTTATGATGCGCATGCAGGGATTTAATTTCGACCCTGTGGTGCTTTTATATAGCAAAAGGAGCAATCAGCCAGCCATTAATTTGCCAGCAGAGATGCTCATAATGTAATTCCAGATGGACTGAAGCTGGTGAGGGGCTGGCTTGTTGGGAAGACGGCTCTTTGCCCAGCAAGGAGACAGAAATCCCAGGTTTCAGTGACTTAGGCGGTGAAAGCATTGCTGCTGTGGCTGGTCTGTGTTGGGGAAGCAACCACGCTGGTTTTTGATAGATTTCCAAAATCCTCCAAGCTTGCTGCTGTCTCAAGCAAGTGACATCCTTTCCAAAGCCTGCCTGTGGATCCCTCTCCCAGCTTGTAGCACTGCTGGCGAGCCCCAGCGTGGCTTGCAGGGCTCCCTGCGATGACTGGTCCCTGTCTGTTAATGAGAAGTACTCATCCAAGGTGATGCTTTCCACTGCTGGGCCAGGAACACATGAATGAATCAACGTGAATGCCCAATACTGGATTTGAATTGCCTTTCAGGCAGGTTGTTTGAAAGGTGGGCTGTCTCTGAACGGGGCAGAAAGTCGCCTTTGCACGTGTTCTCTGTCCTGCGGTTTGGGGCTCTCAAGCTCACAGCTGTACGTGTTACGTGCTGAAGCACCCAATTTCACCTTATTCTGCTTTCTCCCCAGGGGAGAAGCTGGATTACAAAGCCTGCGAGGCGCTGGAAGAAATTTTCAAGCGGGTCCAGTTCAAAATTGTTGATTTGGAGCAAACGAGCTTGGATGAAGACGTAAGTGGTCATGACCTCTCCTGGCTTCTTGTTTCTGTTTCACAGCTAATGCAAACCTCACGGGTTTTGTGGTCAGTCCTTAACTCCTGGGCACTGACTTATTTTTGGGGGGCTGTACTGTGTTGCCATACCCATTCCCTTCGTACCCACGCTCTTTTTTAATAAATAAGCAGACCTAAATTGTGTCTGCAGCATTTGCTGCTCCAAAAGGAAGAGGTTGACTACTCGCTCTGAAGCCCAGGTGGCCACGAAGCTCCGAGGCATTTTTAAATACATATTATAATAGCTGTTCTGAAAGCTGAGGGAAGCTCTCAGATGGCTTTTCGGGGCTGAGGATGAAGTTCAGGCTCCCTTCTGCACATCCCGTCCTGACTTGCCTTCTTCCTCCCTCGCAAAGTTTGGGGCCCTGAGTTCAGGTCCCAGCGGGTAAGCAGAGGAGGTTAAAAATTAAGGAATTGGTTAAAAATTATTTTAGCCAGCTCCGATTCTGAGTTCCCCTTGCCCTGGAGCATTCCCTTTCAGTCCTCGCCTCTTCAAGGGTCTTGTTTTTCCCACATCATCCATCCCTATCCCGAACCCGGCTTCAGACATACTTTGTCCCTCTTTGCTTGGAAGTTCTTGATGCTTTTTTCCTCCATTTTCCCTGGTCGAGCAGTGCTTTGGGAAGGCTCAGCAGTCAGAAGCTTCTTGGGGCCACTTCCCACATCCAATACGAAGAGGGGAAAAAAAACGTGACTTGGACGGTGGCTCCTGATCCGACCCCGTGACGGCACTGGCTCTGGGCCGCAGCGGTTTCTTGCTGACCCTGTCCCATCCTGGGGCCGTGCCGATGCAACCAGCCAGGATCCCGCCTGACTCGAGCACTGGGGGCACAATCCTGCTGGGCTGCCAGGGGGGGCCACAGCCCCAGGACAGGGCTGTTCAGGGGATGGATGAGTCCCCTAACGGCACCGCAACCCGGCAAGGGGAGTGGGGCCGTAGAGCAGGGACGGACTGGCTGAGCTCGTGACATCTTTGGCCATAAAATGATTCCATGCTTCGTTCAACTCATTATCTTGCAGGAGGAACAGTTATATGTTAATGATTTAAACATATCCCGTGGCTTCAGAGCTGGACAGTGCGGGCAGAGAGATTGCAGACCTTGGTGCTTTACGCCTTTATCTTCCCGTTGCAGTAGAGCAAGACTGGTTGCGGTAGAGCAAGACCATCTGCTGGGCACGAGGTGTCCAGCGTGTCTCCCTGTCTGCTGCCGGGGGTGAAAAACAGTTGTGGAGAGTTAACACCGGCTCCCCACAGCCCTGAGACCTCCCTCTCCTGTCCCCGTCCCTCCGATTCATTCAGCATCAACAGCCTTTTTGTCCCGGGTGCGTCACGCCAGGGACTTAGTCACCCAGATTCTTCTCCTCCTCATTTCCTGCCAGTGAGCATCCCCTTTCCAGCAGAAAGTCCTGTTGTTCCCCGAAGACCTGTTCCTTCTCTTGTTTGCCTTCATGCTGGTGTTTTCCAGTCGTCCAGGTCTCTCCACATATTTTTTTTCTGGAAGCCTTGCAGCACTTTTGTGGCTCTTCTCTGCCCGCTTCAGCATATCTTTCAGCTAATTTTCTCCAAAGAGGCTCATTATGTAATTAAGCAAATTGTTCCGCTTCTGCCGTAGGAGCTTTAGACATTTCACAGGCACAAGTCCTGCTCTGCTAATCCCTTTCACTCCTAACCCTGCTGTAAGTCTTGGGTTTTATACCTTTTCTTTTTTTTTTTTTTTTTTTTTTTTTTAATTAGCCCGATTGGATTATCAAGTGGTTTCTTGGCTGGGAAAGTGTCACTGCTGCATGCGGAGCTGGATAACCCCGCAGGGAGTGGACAGGCACCAAGCCAATAGCCCAGCCTCAACTCAGGTTCAATATCCAGGAAAAAAACCCAAACCAAACCATTTTCCAGTGTCCTCGGAAGCGTTGTTCAAGCGCCTGTGCGTCCCTGGTGCTGTAACCTGCTCCAGCCGAGTTTGCTTTCTCTCCCGGTTCCAAGAGGGGCAGGGGAGGGGTTGAATCCCTCCGCAAGATGCCTGTGTCGGGCTCACTCGTGGAAATCTTTGCCCGCAGGCTTTACCTCAGGGAGGCAGCTCTGCCGGCACAGCCTATGGCAGGGAATGGCTGCACTGGAGCCATCATCCCATCCCAGGCTTTGCCAGTTCCCCGTCTGCTGCGGTGACAGTTACTGAGCATGTGCCTGGTGGTAGGGACATGGGGAATATGGCAAGATGCCCTTTTTTTTGGGGGGGAGGGCACAGAAAATCTGCAGTGAGTCCCTCGAAGAGGCTGGAGAGACCCGGGGAGCACCCCGGGCTGCAGCAGGGCTGGCACGGGGTCGTGCAAAGTGCCACGGTGCCAGCGGGCATGGGGACGGGTGGAATCATCACCTGCGGTGCGATTTGTTTGTGCTTGAGGTTGAAGGAAGGGGTTTTGTTGCCTGGGCTGCCTTGGGCGGGGGTCGTGGACCTTGTCTGCAAGAATTTAAGGACTTAATACCAGAGCAGTGACACGACATCATGCGAGAGGCGTCTGGAGAAGCTGACTTGTGCCCAAGCTGCTTGCGTCCTAGCACAGCAAAACCTCTATTTTATTTTTTTTTGACTCTCAAACCCCGCTCAGCCTCTGCCCACCTGTTTAATGTAGCTTTTCCGTCTGCCTTTGTTTTGCAGGGTGCCTCGGCGTTATTTGATATGATCGAATATTACGAGTCGGCAACGCACCTCAACATCTCCTTTAATAAACACATCGGCACCCGAGGCTGGCAGGCAGCTGCGCACATGATGAGGAAGGTTTGTGCTCCCTTGTGAATATTTTCAGCACCTGCTTTTAACTCCCTGTGGCCGCACGGGTGCTCTCGGGTGAGTCTCTCAAAAGACTCCTGAGACTGGAGGTATGGTTTTGTGCTCACCTGTTCAGAAAACCACCCGGTTCAGAAAAACCTGGTTAGCCCAGGCTCAGAGGCAAGGAAAAAAAAATCACCCTTCCCACCTGTCTAATGCCTCGATGAGCACCCGGAGCATAGAAAATAGAAATGCAGATCCCAGCAAAAAAAAAGAGCAGGCTGTTATTAGTGGTGTGCTCGCAAGGTCAGCCTCTCAAGCTAGGTATACATTATCTTTACAGCAGGATGACTAGCGCTGGGGTTTGGCTTTTGCAGGGCTAATTAACCTCATTGTTCGGCACTTGAGTTCGCTCTGAAAGCTGGGCGCAGAGGAGGCAGTGTCTCGTGCTCCCCACTCGGGGCGCGGCGCAAAACCACCCTCAATCCGCAATTACCTCTCGACCTGCTAATTTTAATTGCGGCGCTGCCGATGTTTCACCCAACACTGCCGGTGTGTTGCACAACTCCAGTTGGAAAGCCAGCATCCCGGTAGCATTCCCTGCCCCATGCAAGTGTCTTCGCGCTGGGGCTGATATCGGGAACTGGAGCTCGCGTGGTGCAGGCAGTGCCCACACCGTGTTTTGGAGAAGCCAAATGTCACCCTGCGGTGCTGGCCGACCCTGTAATGATGCTTTAAAACCGGCTGCATGTACACGGGTGTGGTGAAGAAGCTCGAGATGTCCTCGGGACGTCAGGGCTCTTAGTTTCTGGGTAGGTGAGGGAGAATCTGGAGGTGTGAAAGGGCTTACATTAGCACCCAGAATGGTAAATCAGCCCAGACAGAGGCCATTGGCATGCTGTGCATCTCGAGCAGGAATAGACGGCATGTGCGAAGCCAGAGAAGGATCTTAGGGCTCGGAGGCAAACCCCAGACAAGGGACACGTTTCAATGCCTTCCCAGACCCCGGATCCAGAGAGCTCAGGGCAGCACATCCTCGGATGTGTAAGGCTAAGGGAAGCTTTTCTTTCGAGAATGTGATGCTGCTGTAGTCACCTGAAGCGCATCCTCCCTGGTGCTGTAGCTTGAGGTTGACAGCAGACTCAGTGCAGAAGCAATTCTCCGGGAGATAAGGTGTTTATCTGGAATTGTGTGGTTTGAGCGTGGAGCTTGGTGTGGGCTGTCCTGGCATACAGGGTTATCTTGAGCAGTTCCTGCTGGCTGTTTGCCTCTTAATCTGAAGCCTGTGGGGTGACCAAAATGATGTTTCGGATGGGCATAAGTCATCCCAGGAGCTCTTACCTGAGCATTGGTAGCCAGGATGGGACTTGGCCTGTAAAAGAGCTTGGCCTTAAACCTGACCTAGAAATACAGCCAAAAAACACAGTGGCTGAGACTGCATGGGGACGAGCACTGATCCCTCTCATGTCTTCCTCCCAGACAAACTGCCTGCAGTACCTGGACGCCCGAAACACGCCCTTGTTGGACCACTCGGCACCCTTTGTGGCACGCGCCCTCCGCATCAGCAGCAGCTTGATCATCCTGCACCTGGAGAACGCCAGCCTTTCAGGACGCCCGCTCATGCTGCTGGGTGAGTCACCGGAGAACCGGAGAACGGGCACTGAGCTCAGGCATCCGCAGCCCCCACCGCGTATCCCAAAACGCGGCGAGATGATGGCTGCACGGGACAGAGCGGTGTCGATGCCGGGCTCGCCCTGCCGGCAATGCACAGCGGGGTCTCAGGGCGATTGCTGCCGGCATGCCCTTGCCAACGCGTGGCAGAGCCGGTGTCTGCCCCAGGTGGGAGATCCGGTGTTTCTGTGCCAGCCCAGCCTGCAGGCAGTGGGTGTAAGACAGTTCTGGGTGTCCCCCATTGTTAAGCTAATGAATTAGTGATAAATCATAGCCCAGCTGGAGCTAATGGCGGTGTTGTGATAACAGCAATGAGCTAAGGGTTCGGGCAGGGGAGCGTTTCTGGGGTTTAATTGTTTATTAGGTTGGCTTAGTTGGAAAAAGGCGATGTGGTGGTGAGGGCACATGCCCTGCATGAATTGATACCTGCTCCAACCACGGGCAGCCCCTTTTTGCCGGCACAAGCTGCCGCCGTTTCCCTCTGCAGGTGGGAGGGCATAAAGGGGCTTGTGCGGGATCCTGCTGCTGGCCAAACACCTCAGAAATCTGACCAGGGCTTTCAGCTGGTGTCCCGACAGCAACCGTGGTGGGTGCTGATGCAGCCATGAGCGCATGCCAGGGGCCGCGCATTTCATGGCAGAGCTTTGGGCTCGGATAGGCGCAAGCGCTTGTAATGGTGCAGCCAGGATGTTCCTGAGCCCACACCTCTTCTCCGAGCTGTCCCGGCACAGCATGCGGGTTGAGGTGCCAGTTTTCCGCCTTTTTAGCCACAGCTCTGAAGATGAACATGAACCTGCGGGAGCTGTACCTGGCCGATAACAAGCTGAACGGGCTGCAGGATTCAGCTCAGCTCGGCAACCTGCTGAAGTTCAACAGCTGCATACAGATACTTGACCTGCGGAACAACCACATCCTGGACTCAGGTGAGGGCTCCTCGCTGCTCCTTCAGGCAGAACCCCAATTTCCTGGAGTTTTGACCCAGGTTTAAGGCAGTGAGGAACTTGGCTGCAGGGCACAGAGCTCGAGGGGCTGCCAGCGCTGCCCCCGAGCTGAGCCAAAGCAGTAGAAATGTGCAGAGCAGCTTCAACATGTCAGAAGGATTTTAGCAAGGTAAACCTCTCAGGTTTTTAAAGCTGAGATCCTTAGGGAAACTTTCTTTGCTTCCCGGGCCAGGCTGCGAGGTGCACGGCAGCTCCTGAGCATAGGGAGAGGTGGGGATGCCTCGTGCCTCAGTCACATCTTTCGGCTCCCTCTATCTCTTGCTACCATCTGGTTTTTCTCCTCCCTGCTCCCTGGAGCCAAACTGAGCGGCCAAATCAACCCACGAATTGTGAAATAATCCCAACCTGGACTTCAGTCCCAGCTGGTTCTGGTCGGCGATGCCTATTACTCGGCCAAGCGCTGCGGTTTGGTGGAGGAGCACGCTTGCTCCGCACAAGCTGTGGTGGCTGCCTTCGGGTTGGATGTAAAGATACCCGAGCGTGACCAAGTCAGATGTCACCGGTGCTGTTGTGGCCACTTGTACTCCCAGATGGGTCCCACCCTAAGGTGCAAATATCAATTTGCCACCTTCCAGGTCAGCTGCCACGTCCCTCGCATCTTTGGGTGCTTAATAATGAGCAGCACTGGGGCTCTTTGTGTCGGAAGTCACTTGCTGGGCATTGCTGTGGGTTTCCGCAGCATCGTTGCTGTTGGGGTGCTGTGCGTTTATCAAATAAATATGTTTGCAGTGATTTAAAACGGCGCCTGCCCTCAGCTTGGGCAGGATTGGGCCGGGAAGGTGTACGGAGCAGTGGAGGATCCGTCTCTGCAAACAGGTCCATAATGCCATATCTGGCGAAGAAGGGGGACGGTGACCCAAAAGAAGGAGCACCCACCCTGCCCACCACCCTCTGCCTGCGACTGGGTGCCATCCTGTGTCCCCCCAAGCTGTGGGCAGGCCGAGGAGCGGGCAGGGGGTCACCTTGAGCTTCCGATGTCCCCACGCCTCTGATTCCCTCCCCAGGGTTTTTGTACCCTGCTGCTCCAAAGGCGTAGCACTAATTAATTTTATACACCAAGAGGTTTAATTGCCTGTTTGCACACACGGGAGCGAGGCGTTTCATCCGCAGCCAAGGTCAAATTGAGCAGCTGGGGAAGGGGTTTGGAGGGAGGACAGTGTTTGGAGATGCTGCCAGTGCTGGAGCTTGGCGTAACGATGCCGTGGTTTTTCTCCGTCGCTGTCTGTCCTGCCCAGGATTGGGCAGCGCCTGAGCAGAGGGATGGATCAGAGGAAGCAAGTAAAGTGCTGTTAGAGCCGGCAGGATCTGTGCCAGCAGGGGAGGGCTGACCCCCCCGGCTGTTTTTCCAGGCTTGGCGTACATCTGTGAAGGGCTGAAGGAGCAGCGGAAAGGGCTGGTCACTCTGGTTTTGTGGAACAACCAGCTGACTCACACTGGCATGGCCTATCTGGGGATGACGCTGGTGAGTAGATCTTGGCACCTTCCTGGGGGTGATGGCTTACCGTCGGGCGTTCGGCTTTGCTCCCAGAGAGATGTCTCTCCCGTGACCATCGGGCTTGGATCTGTGCAGTGGTGGGAGTGTACCGGCACAATGTGCCCCCGGTGCTGCATCAGAGGAGAACCTGTCCCTTGTCCTCCCTCCTCTACTGCTGCTCGGGCATCCCCAGGCTTGGCAGTGTGGTTAGAGGAACAGCCATGACTTAAACCCACTGGGGTTTGAGACGGATCCACTGTCCCGTCTGCCTCGAGCTGTTTTTTCCCCTGGGTGTCCGCAGCCTCACACACAGAGCCTGGAGACCTTGAACCTGGGCCACAATCCCATTGGGAATGAAGGTGTCCGCAACCTGAAGAATGGGCTGATCGGGAACCGCTCCGTCCTTCGCCTGGGCTTGGCATCCACCAAACTGACTTGTGAAGGTGAGCGGAGGCTGGCGCTCGCCAGCTGTGCCGACTGTGGCCCCGGTTTGGCTGGTGGCTCGCCTGCCGAAAGCTCTTTAGGCTCTGCAGAGCTTCCCTTGCTCTTAGAGCAGCACATGGGGTCCGTTCTGGTCCTTGAGAAGGTACCTTGGTCCGGCTCAGCTCAGCCCTGCGGCTCTGTGGGGTCTTGGGCATGGGGCACAGCACAGATCTAACCAAAACGCCATAGTCAGCCCGTCCAGGGCCACCTCGCTTCATGGGGTTCAGTGCCTCTGGCATCTTCTATGCCCCATGGAAACCTTTTTGCTCAGCATGCAGGGTGCCTGGGAGCTGGCACCCAACTCCCACTGACATCCCCCGTCCCTCCCAAAATACCGAGCTCCACTAGATGCAACCCCAAGGAGCACCATCAGGGGACCAGCGGTTTCACAGCTTATTCGTCGCCATCACCGGCAGCTCTCCCGTCCCTCGCAGGTGCTGTGGCGGTGGCGGAATTCATTGCAGAGAGCCCGCGGCTCCTTCGCCTGGACCTGCGAGAGAACGAGATCAAGACAGGTGGCCTCATGGCATTGTCGCTGGCTCTGAAGGTCAACCACTCGCTGCTGCGCCTCGACTTGGACAGGGAGCCCAAGAAGGAGTCGGTAGGTAACGCACCCACTCGCCTGCCCCCCCTTTTGCCTTTTCGGGGGGTCTCATTGAGCCCCCCTGGCAGGAAAACACCATCCTCGAGGGTGACGCCTCCGGGATTCCGCTCAGCTCTGCTGTTTTCCTGGTTTTCAGCTGAAATTAATTCCTGCCCAGCCTGCGGCCATGTGGTTTTGTGCAAAGGTTGGCCCGCAGGATAACGGCTGCTTCCTGGACAGCAGCCCTGAGCTGGTGTGCTGAATGTACCCCAACACTATGGCTTGGGTCGGGGAGGGGAATTTCTGGAGGTATCTGGGCCAGCCAGCACCCATCGCTCAGGGTCCTGCTCCCTTGAGTGTTTAGCATCCCCCAGGATGGGAATCCCACGATCCTGGTGGTGATTGCTTTGAGAAGAAGCTCTTGGGGAACTCATTTCTCAGGCGATTTAATTGTTTCTCGAGGAAGTATCAAGGGTGGAGTTAAAAACCATGGTGTTACAGTGTGCCTGGCTGGAAAATAAATGTGGAGGTGATTGTTCCCAGATGGCTGATTTTCAAACGTTCCGAATGACCGATGGTTTCTCTTCCCTCGCAGGTCAAAAGTTTCATCGAAACCCAGAAGGCTCTCCTGGCCGAGATCCAGAATGGCTGCAAGCGCAACTTCATCCTGGCCAAAGAGAAGGAGGAGAAGGAACAGAAGCTGCAGCAGTCGGCCTCGATGCCGGAGATCACCGTGACGGAGCCTCTGGAGGAGGATCCAGCAGAGGACAGCCGAGATGGCAGTGCTACCTCTGCTCCGGAAGAGGGGGAGGAAGCCAGGGAGACCCCAGTGGCCTCGGAGAATGGGGACACGGAGCCAGCGGAGGATGGCGATGACAGAAATGACATGACGGACTCTGATTCAGACACGGATGAGGAGGCGGATGCTGGGTTAGAGACGAAGGACTTGAGCGAAACGCTGCCGAAAAGCCCTGACTCCACTGACAGTGCTACCGCACCCCAGCCGCTGCTGTCGCTGGAGAAGCCAAGGGATCGGCCACCCCCCCTGCACATCGCCGAGGAATCGCAGCGTGATGCTGGTGTGGGGAGTCCTGCTGTCTCTCCAGCCTCTGCACCCTCCCAGGGAAACGAGAGAAGGATTTCGGTTTCCAGTCCCGGGCGAGGCCATAAAATCTTTGTGGTGACGCGAGTGGAGAGCCTGCCGGAGCGAGCCGCCAATGCTGCGCGCCCGAGGGAGGACACCGCTCCTGTCGTAAAATCCGTTGAGTCCCAGAATCCAGCTCCGGCCACAAAACCTGAACTCCCGGCGCCCCGGGCAAACGGAACATTTCCTGAATCCGCTGCCAGCTTGGCAACACCAGTGGCAGCACCGAGCATCAGTTCCGACCCCAAGCGGGGCAACCCTGCGGTCTGCGAGAGCTCAGCCCATGACACTCCCCTCCCCAACGGGCTGAAGACGGATTTTGCGCGAGCACTGCCAGAGGCATCCTCAGATGGCGATGGCAAAATGGGGAGCTGCGCCGCCGAGCACGGTAAGAGCTCCAAAACCCTAACTCCCCCCAATATCTGGAGCCTCCCTCCAGCTGCTCTCTCCCGAAATCGAGTGTGGCGGAGCCCGGGATGAGTGCGGAGCCATTCCCCATGCCGGCGTCTTTCCGGGACTTTAAATCCCCTTCTTTCCTGATGGGTTGCTGGCAGGTGTGGTAATTTGTGGTTGGGGGAGGCTTTTCCCGAGGAAGTTTTAACCCAAAGCGAATCTCGTTAAGCTTCGTTCTTTAAGGCGCTCCTTAATTAGGCTCCTGAACGAGGTGAAGTTAACGAGCCCTGCGGGAAGCTCGTTGAGCTTCTTCATTAGTGGTCAGGCTAACCACTAATGCAGTTTTTGGGGAGGGGGGGGATGGGAAACTGGGAAGGCGAGCAGGGGAAGGAAACGGTGAGCCGTTTGCTTGCAGAGCTGAGCTGCTCCAAGAACGAGCGGGAGCTGGAGGAACTGCTCCTCGAGGCCAGCCAGGACGCGGGACAGGAGCCCCTGTGACCCCAGGTGAGCGGGGACAGGGGTTGGGGACAGCCCTGGGAGCGTCCCGGAGGTCTGGGGACACCATCATCGCTCTCTCTCTCCTCTCTCTTGCAGGTCCTTGGGGCCGCTTGGCGTCGAGAGGAGGCTCTGGCGTAGCTTTATTCTCTTCCCACTCCACACAACGATTTAAGAAACCAACCTCGGACTTCAGGACAAAGGGTTATATTCAAATCTTTTTTTTCCCCAAAACAGTTTCCTGCTCCCAGACTCTCTTCCCCAGGCGTCCGATTCGCCTCCCCTGAGCGGAGGGACCCTGCTGTGTCCCCAGGGCGATGGAGGGAAGGGAAGGAGAGCAGAGAAAAATGACCCAGACAGGGACGTCGCCGTTCCCAGCCGTCCCTGCCCTTGCTGGACACTACCTGATGCCTTCGCCTTTTCTTTTCGTATCTTTCTCCGAGGAGGAGAACCCGTGCTGGGGCGAAGGCAGCATGGCATCGGTCCCACTGGGAAATTCAAACCACACACTACAGGGACCGAGACGTTGGCGGCACGTGCCAGGAGGAGGATGGAGGGCTGCACCGTCGGGCTGCCGTCGCCCATGGGAGAACGTCTCTCACTAATGATACCCAGGACAGGCTGTGTCTGCAGCCGCAATGGTTATTTATTTTTAAGTTCCTTTTTTTGTTTGTTTGTTTGTTCTCGGTATATATTTATCATCAGCTGCAAAATTACTGGGTGGGGATTTAGAGGATGGTGTTAGAATTAATTAATTCCTTCTGGGCTAACCTGCAACTGAACTCCTGCTCTGGGGCTGCTGGAAAAAAAAAAACAACCACCAGAAACACAAAAAAAAGCAGCATTGATGGACACACACCCCCCCCCCGCCATGCAAACTCCAACCCCGGGGTCTGTCACTTCCTGAGGGGCCGGGGCTGGGAGAAGAGCAGCCTGGGGGCTGCCAGGACACAAGCCGCTTCCTTGCAGCCAGCCGTGCCGGCACGGCGTCTTCCCGGCAAAGTGGGGAACCCTCCCCGCCTTTTTCTTTTTTTTGAGGGGGGGGGGGGGGGAATCTAGGGGTGGGAACCCAACACGATGACAGGAACTGGTTCTTCAGCATCCTCTTCACTCAGGCTTCCACCCTGGGGATCCCCCCGGGGAAAAAAAACGGCTGGCGTGGGGTGAGCGACTGCCGGCGGTGACACTTGGGGGGGGCCCTGGTCCCATGTGTCATCCCCCCCCAAAAAAAACCCACCTCCCTGTGCTCCCCAGGGCCGCCCGAACCCCTCCAGGCCCAGCGGGCAGTTTTCTCAGGGAGGGTGTGAATTTGGGGGGGGGGGGGGGGTTCTGCCCAGCATCGCCGCCGAGGAAGGGGGGAAGAGGATGCGTCGCTTTTCTTTCTTAAGTGCAATAAATCTATCAGGGAGCTGCGGGGGCGGCCAGGGCAGGGACGGGACTGGGATGAGGGGGGGCTGCTGCGGCGCTGACACTACGGCCAGGGGCCAGCGGCCATCAATCTGCTGGTGTTCGTCATTTCTTTCTGTCTTGTATTTTTGTTAACACTGTTTTCTATTAAACGAGATCTGCATTTGTCACCGACTCCCCCCCCCTACTCCCCCTCCGTGTCTTTTGGTGCCTTATGGGCGGCGTTTGGGTCATCCTGCCTCAAAAATCAACTTTTAGGGGCCTTTATGAAGTAAATTCAGTGATTAAACCACCCCCCCACCCCCCCAAAAAAAAAAAAAAACCAAGGATTTTCAGAGCAGGTGGGAAATGCCAGCAGGACACTCCAGTGATTAATTAATGCTGATGATGCACCAGGTGTCGTCCCCCCCGCACCACCAGCATCCCTCCCAGCAGTGATTTGGGCTGATTCCCCCCCAGATTGGCACCCCCTTATTGCTTTTTCCAGCCTCTTGGCCCCCCAAGACCCCCCCCAAGGAGGACGCAGGACCCCAAAAAAGCGTATTTAAGCCAAGATGTGGAGCGGGAGGTTTAACTGGTTTATTATGGGATGAGCCCAGCGGTCCTGGGGGGCTTCACCGGGAGTTCCCGGGGGACGTGGCTCAGGGATGTCCCTGCTTTGGGGCCACCCTGGTACACCAATGGCTACTTGTTGGGGGTCTCCCCCATATCTCCCCCCCCCCCCAGGGACCCACTCACTGGGGGATGGTGCCCAAAGGGGGGCAGTGGGTGCTGGGGTCCCAGGCATGGGGGGGGTTGGGTCCCAGGGGGGGTGAATGTCACCCAGATGCCAGGGGTCCCTGGGATGGCAGGGACCCCTCCCCCCTCCAGGAACCCCCTGGGTCATCTTAGGTCTCCCCTAGTCCCCTCCAGTCTCTCCCAGTGCTCCCCAGTCTCTCCCAGTCACCCCAGTTCCATCCTCTGGTGGCATTTTCACCCACTGCAAGTGTCTTTTCTTGGGGGGGGGGGGGGGAACAACAGGAATTGTCCACATTCTTGTCCCCAAACAGGTCCCAAAATATGCCGGGAAGGACAACGAGTCATGGGCATCCTCAGGCCACCGACCACGGGGACACCCCGGTGTCACCAATGTCCAAGCCAATTTTGGGGACCCCACAGCCAGAGGCATCACCCGGAGACCCGATGCTGGTGTCACCCATCACTCAGGGTGGGGACACTGGACGCCGCGAGACACCCGGGCGGCGGCGGCTTTCTGCAAGCGGTCCAGGCCGCGTAGGAGCCCCATCTTGTGCCGGATGGAGTGGTCTAAGTTGACAGTGACGCCGAGGAAGGCGTGGGCATCCTGGGCGGTGAAGGGGAAGTCGCAGGCGAGGAAGGTCTGGAAAAGCTCGGGGTCCTCGTCCAGGCTGAGGACGTTGTGCAACTGCTGCCGCAGGGCGCTCAGTTCCCCCACGTTCTCCTGGAAGATGCTCCACAAGGATCGCGTGCTGAAATCTGGCGCCGGCTGGCTCTGCCAAGCATCTTCCAGGCACTGCAGCGCCCAGCTCAGTCGGCATGGCCACTGGTCAGCCAACACTACCCAAGCGGCGGCGGCGCGGGGTGAGGGGGTGTCGGGGGTGCCGGCGCGGTGCAGGAGGAGCCGTAGGGTGATGGGGATGGTGTTGACGATGCGGCGGACGTGAGCGCCGTTGGTGGGGAGGTAACGGGCGAGAGCATCGGCGCTGTCGTGGAGGCAGCGGAAAGCTTCGTGGATGCAGCGGACAGCTTCGGCATCCGCTTCCCGCCGACTGGGAACCACCGGGACGCCCTGGCACTTGGCTCGGCGGCGTTCCACGTTGCTGGTGATGATGCGGTACATGAGGTCCTCCCGCGTTTGGACGGCGGCTTCCAGGCATTGCAGGCGGGAGCGGGCACCCATCTCGGGGATGGAGAAGGGCAACGTCACCGTCCGGTTGAGGTAGAGGTAACCATTGTCGGCAAGACCCTTCATGCAGCTGGTCTGCTCCAGGCAGGGGACGATGACGCTGGGGTCCACAGCCAAGATGAAGATGAAGGGGGTGTTGGCGTCGGAGAGCAAGGTGTTCATGGCGTTGAGGACGCCGGCCACCTTCTCCGGGTAGCAGATGTCCAGGCTGGTGATCTCCAGCACCACGCGGAGCCGTCGGCGTTCAAAGATCTCCATGAAGGCCAAGAAGTCGACCAGCACCTCCACCTCGTTGCGCACCTTGCTCATGAAGCCCAGCTGACTGGTGAACCTCTCACTGTTGGTCAACCGCTCGATCTTCTGCTTCTCGCTAACCAGCAGGTTCTTCAGGACGGACAAAGCTCCCAAAACCAAACTGGAACCGGAGAGTGAGGTGACAGCACTGCCCACCACCTTCAAGGCGTGGTGGTCCTTGATGCCGGGCATCAAGAGGGCTACCAGGAGGATGCTGAGGCCAGCAGCCAGCACGAAGAGCATCCCCCAAAGCTTGAGGCAGGTGCCCTTCTTGAGGACCCACTCCTTTTGGCTGAAGCCAGAGGCGAAGCGGGGTCGGGTGCCCATGACATGGTAGACGCTGAGGGGCAGAGCTCCAAAATGGTGGCGGATGCTGTCACAGAGGGTGGTGACCAAACCGGCCCAGAGTTTGTCACAGCCGGCATACTGCCAGGCACTGAAGCGGATGAAGATGAACTCAATGTTCTTCCTCCTCAGGTGGCCCTCAGTGATGACGGGCTTGTAGAAGGCCAAATACCAGAGGACCAGGAGCAACCCCCAACCCTCAGGGCTACGCGGCTTCTGGTGGCTCCGGCGCAGCTCGGCCTCTTCCCTCTGCACCATCTCCTCCCGCATGAAGCCTGAGGAGGAGGGGGAACAGGGACAGGGATGAGGGATGAGGGACCAGGGGGTGAAGGTGCTCCCAGATTTGGGGGGGGGGAACAGGGGAACCCAATGGGGGGGGGAAATAGGGTGGGGTGGGGTGGGTGCTGGTGCAATGGGGAACCCCAAATCCATAGAAGAAAATGGGGTCGTGGGACAAGCAACAGGGACCCCAAATCCAGGGTGCAAACAGGTGGAATGCTGGTACCATGGGGACCCCCAGCACCTGGCTGGGGGAGTCTGGGAGGGTCCGGGGGGGCAGGGGGGGTGTGACCCGTGGCGCCCCCGTGTCCCCACACCCACCGGTGACCTTGTGCAGCAGGGAGTTGAGGCGGTGGCCGCAGGGTGCGTAGAAGCCGACAGTGACAGGGGTGGCCGTGTGGCACAGCGTCTTGGAGAGGCAGCGGCAGTAGATGTCATCCTCCGTCAGCGCCTCTGGGGACCAGGAAGGGGACAGTTGGGGTGACCTTGTGCCCCCCCTGCCCCCCCCCTAATGTCTGCAGGCACCAGGGAGCCCAACTCGCCCTCCCCATGGGGACATGGTGCTGCAGTAATGGGGGCCCCAAATCGGGGGGGGGGGGGGGGGCAATTGGCCAAGGTTGTAATTAGGGGTGGGGATAATTAATGCTGGGGGATGTGACGCTGATGGGTGCTGGGATCCTGGGATGGGATGGAATGGGACAGGATAGGGTGGGATGGGGTTGGATTGGGTGGCATGGAATGGGATGGGATGGGATGGGATGGGATGGGGTGGGATGGGATGGGATTGATTTGGCATGGGATGGGGATGGGACAGGATGGGGCAGGACAGGATGGGGTGGGATGGGACTGATTTGGGGTGGGACTGATTTAGAATGGGACAGGACAGGATGGCGATGGGATGGGATGGGGATGGAATGAGTTTGGGATGGGGTGGGATGGGATTGATTCGGGATGGGACGGGATGGGGATGGGATGGGTTGGAATGGGATGGGATGGGATGGGATGCAATAGAACGGGATGGGATGGGATGGGATGGGATGGGATGGGATGGCAGGACAGGAGGGCCCGGTCCCCCCCAGCTGCCCCCATCCCCACAGGTGGCCCCCATACCCCCGTACCTTGGTGCTCCCCGGGCTCCACCTCCATGAAGGCGCCACCACGGCAGGCGCAGGCGTCCCCCCCCGGGCCCAGGCAGGCCAGCCGCTCCTCGTGGCACCCCGGGGGTCCCGCCGGGGCCCCCCCACACGCCAGCGAGCAGGCACCCTGCCGGATGGAGGGACAAGTGGCACCCGCTGCTGCACACCCCAGGGACGTGGGGACACAGGGACACCATGGGGACACAGGGACATGGGATCAGAGCCACCTCATGGTTTTGGGGTGGTTTTGGGGATGACCCCGTCCTTGTCTCCAAGGGCCTCGGGGACCCCATGTCCCCTCTCTGGGTGCCTCTGTGGGGACAATGGGGGGGGACCTGGGTGACGGAGGGGGTCTGGGAGGGGTGTGAGGACAGACTGGGAGGGACTGGGACAGACTGGAGTGGGATGATGGGGACTAACCAGGGCAAACTGGCCTGCTGGATACTGAGGGCCAGGCTGCAGCTGGTGCTGGGGACACTGGAGAGCAGGAGCCAGCCTGGACTGGGAGCACTGGGACAGCCTGGACATGGGATACTGATTGCTATGGGACAGACTGGACTGGGAGCACTGGTGGCACTGGGACATCCTGAACTGGGAACTCTGGAAGAGTCTGTACGAAGGGCACAGGGTCAGCCAGGACTGGGGACACTGGTGACTATGGGACAGCCTCTACTGGGGACACCAGTGACCATGGGCCAGCCTATACTGGGGATACTGGTGACCATGGGACAGCCTATACTGAAGACACTGGGACAGCCCATACAGGGGACACCAGTGACCCTAGCCCAGGCTGTACTGGGGACACTGGTGACCATGGACCATCTTATACAGGGGACACTGGTGATCTTAGCTCAGCCTATACTGGGGACACTGGCCACCATAGCCCACCCTGTACTGGGGATACTGGTGACCATGGGACAGTCTATACTGGGGACATTGGTCACCATAGCTCAGCCTATACAGGGGACACCAGTGATCCTAGTTCAGCCTATACTGGGGATACTGGTGACCATGGACCAGCCTATACAGGGGACACTGGTGATCTTAACTCAGCCTATACTGGGGACACTGGCCACCATAGCCCACCCTGTACTGGGGACACTGGTCACCATAGCCCACCCTATACAGGGGACACCAGTGACCCTAGTTCAGCCTATACTGGGGATACTGGTGACCATGGGACAGCCTATACTGGGGACACTGGTGGCTGGGCTTGGGTCACTGGCTGGGCCCCCACACCCTCTCCACCCCCCAGCACCCACCCCCCCCCAAGTCACCCCATGGCCACACACACCCCCACCCCCCCTGGGGGCTCATCCTGCCCCATCCCCATCCCCATCCTACCCCAGACAACGCCTCCGGCTCCATCCCTGTCTGCCTCCGGCCACATCGGTCCCTGGCACCGGCTCACCGCTGGATTTATACGGAGGGGGGATCAGGATCCGGCCCTGCCACTGCTCGGTCGGGGAGGAAATAATTAGGTGTGGATCAGGCAGAAATTCCGGCTGCACCAGCAGGAGCTTCTCCTGAGTCAGGGCCCAGCAACGCCCGGTTGGATCCAGCCCCACGGAGGGATTGGGGTGTGGGTTGGGATGGGACGATCCTGCTGGAGATTGGGGGGGGCGGAAGGGGATGGCTGGGGAGGGAGTGAAGGGGATGGGGGGCAAAGGGGATATGGGGATGCAGGGATGGGGGGACATGGGGGGGTGCAGGGGATGAGGGACATCAGGGATGTGGGGGGATATGGGGGGTGCAGGGACATGGGGGACATCAGGGATGCAGGGGACAGGGTGACACAGGGAACATGGGGGACATCAGGGATGCAGGGGATATGCGGGGATGCAGGGACATGGGGGGACATTTGGGATGCTGGGGACGGGAGGACATGGGGGATATGTGGGGGATGCAGGGGATGGGGGGGACATTTGGGTGGCAGGGCACAGGGGGACATGGGGGGTGAAAGGGATGTGGGGGTGTGGGGACATGGGGATGGACACCCCATCAGGCAGGGTCAGGAGCCAGCAGCCACAGGCAGAGCTGAGGGGACAGCTGCTGCCTGTGACATGGCCACGCCATCATCATCGCCGTGACATCACCCTGCCATTGCCGTGACATCGCCATGACATCGCCATGACATTGCCACTTCCTGTGGCTGGTGGCTCCTGCCAGAGGAACCTGCTGGCCCGGGCACAAATGGTATCTGCCGGCCACCAGCACTGGTGACACTGGCCGCCCACCAGAATTGGTGACACTGGCCGGCCACCCACCCCGCCACCAAAAGTGGGATTTTCCACCCCAAAACCAGCTCTGCCCCCACACCCCCGCCCATCCAGGGGACATGGGGGGCATGGAAGACGGTGGGGGGGGACAGGGATGCAGGGACATGGGGACAAGGAGAGGACACAGGGGACACAGGGGACATGGACATGGGAGACAGGGATGCAGGGACATGGGGACGAGGAGAGGACATGAGGACATGGGGGACAGGGGTGCAGGGACATGGGGACAGGGGGACACGGGGGACATGGGGGATGTGGGGACAAGGGGGACACAGGGCCATAACAGGCCGGGCCGGATCCTGCGTGGGGGCTGGTGGCAGCGGTGGCATTTCCTCGCGGCGGCCTTGGCACCCTGAAAAAGGCCGAGCAGCCACATGTGTCACCAGGAGGGGGTGGCCGGTGTCCCCTTGGGTCCCTCTGTCCCAGCACCCCCCAGACTGCCCCCCCCAGCCCCACAGGGGACACGGGGGATGTGGGGAACATGGGGATGGCGGGGGCCTGGCAGGTCCCCACGGGGACACAGGGACAAGGGTGGCTGGGGGGACATGGGGACATGGGGACATGGAGTTGGGGTGGCTGGTGGGTCCCCGTGGGGACGTGGGGACACGGGTGGTGGGTGGGTCCCCGTGGGGACAAGGGTAACAGGGCCACCCTCTGCGCACGTGCCACCGTGGAGAACTGAAAGTGAGAGTGGGAGAGGACAGAGCTCACGAGGGACGGACCGCGCCCGCCTGCAGGATCACCAGGGATCACCAGCACCCAGGGACCCCCCACCCAGGGATCACCAGCACCCAGCGAACCCCCCCCACCCAGGGACCCCCAGACCAGCAGCCACCATGGACCCCCAGCCTCCCATCATCAACCCGGTGAGTGGGGCCCTATGGGGTCTATAGGGTCAAGGTGGGGTGGGGGGGAAGGTGGTATATGGGTCCAGAGGAGCTATATGGGGCCAGGGAGACCCTATAGGGCCAGAGGATCGTATGGGACCAAGGGGGATCCTATGGGGCTGGGGGGACCCTATGGGGCCAGGGGAGACCCTATGGGGTTGGGGAGACCCTATGGATCCTAAGGGTATTCTATGGGGACAGGAGGGGGCCAGGGAGGGGACCCTATGGGGGGATCCTATGGGGTCGGGGGGATCCTATGGGGCCAGGGGGGACCCTATGGGGGTGGGGGTGACCGTATGAGTCTGAAGGGTCTATATGGGATTAGGGGGGGGCTATAAAGAATGGGGTGCTCTATGGGGGTGGGGGGCCGTGGGGGGGGGGCCCAGCAGTGACCTCTGGCCTCGGTGTCGTGTGTCCCCCCCCGGGCGCCACCGTGTCCCCCCCCCGCCCCTGTCCCCATTCAGAGCGTCCCCTTCCTGGGGTACATTTTCGGGGGGTTGAGCGGAGGAAGGATGGTGATAATCCAGGGGCGGGTCCAGCCCCAGGCAAAGAGGTGGGTACCCCACCCCCAGTATCTCCCAGTATCCCCCCAGTATTGCCCAGTACCCCCCCCTATCGCCCAGTGCCCCACCCCAGCAGCCACCACCCTAAAGCTGGCTGGGTGCCATGGGGAAGGGCAAAGGTTGGGGATGGGGAGGAGAGCATGGAAGGGGGAGGGTGCCCCCAAACTGGGAGGGTGGGACCCAAACCGGGGGGGTGGGGGGGGTACCCCCAAACTGGGAGGGTGGCCCCTAAACTGGGAGGGTGCCCCCTAAACTGGGGAGGGGGGGTGTCCCTAAACTGGGGGGGTGGGACCCAAACCGGGGGGGGTGGGGGGGGTACCCCCAAACTGGGAGGGTGCCCTCTAAACTGGGGGTGGGGGTGTCCCCAAGCCGGAGGGTATGCAGGGGGGTGCCCCCCAACACCACCTAACGGCGTGTGGGGCTGGTGGGTGCCCCCCAACCCATGGGGGGGGGCCCCACACATGGGGGGGGGGGGCCACGCATGGGGGGGGTTATCACGGTGCCCTCCCCACCTAAGGGGGGGGTGCTGGGTGCCCCCACCCATGGGTGCCAGTGTGGCAGGTTCACGGTGGCCCTGCGGTGCGCGGGGGAGGACGTCGCCCTCCAGCTGAAATCCAGTTTCATGGGGGGGCCGGTGCTGACCTGCACCGCGCGGCGGGGGGTGCTGTGGGGGCCCGAGGAGCGCTGCACCGTCCCTCGCCTCTCCCCCGGGGGGGTCCTCGAGCTCATCATCAGCACCCAGGAGCACGGCTACCAGGTGGGACCCCGGCCGTGGGTGCTCAGACACCCCCAGCTATGGGTGCTTGACCCCCAGACCCCCACCTGTGGGTGCTCAGACCCCAGCTATGGGTGCTCAGACTCCCAGCTATGGGTGCTCAGACTCCCAGACCCCCACCTATGGGTGCTCAGACCCCCAGCTACGGGTGCTCAGACCCCACCTATGGGTGCTCAGACCCCAGCAGTGGTTGCCCAGACCCTCAGACCCCCGTGGTGGGCACAGCCCTGCTCCTGGGTGCGTCCCCTTGCCATCCCACCATCCCTGATGTCCCCTCTGTCCCTCTGTCCATCTGTCCCTCTGTCCCTCTCTCCCCGCAGGTGGCAGTGAATGGACAGCACGCCCTGGAGTTCCTGCACCGCCTGCCCCTCGCCAGCGTCCAGGCTCTTGAGGTCACCGGTGATGTCACCCTCACCTGCGTCACCTTCACTGGCCCCATCAGCACCCCCCCCCAGGTGGGGACATCCAGGGGTTGGGGACATCTGGGGGCATTGGGGACCCCAGGAGGTTGGGGACATCCAGGGGTCAGAGACATCCAGGGGTTGGGGACATCTGGGGGGATCGGGGACCCCAGGAGGTTGGGGACATCCAAGGGGGGTTGGGGAGACCCGGGGGGGTGGTTGGGGACACCCAGGGGGTGAGGGGACATGCAGGGGTGGGGGTCAGCTGTGGGTGACGTCCCCACACCGCAGTGACCCCGTCCCCAACTCCGTGTCCCTCTGCTCCCCCAGCACGTGGCTGCAGGTGCCGGGGTGCCGGCTCTGCCAGCCCCGGTGACACCCGTGAGTGCGGGGGGGGGTCGGGGGAGGGGGGTCAGGGTGCTGGGGCACCCTAGGGTGGGGGTGTTGGGGCAGGGGCACCCCTGGGGGGGTGTCAGGGTGCTGGGGCACCCTGGGGTCAGCCCCTGTGGGGTGACAAGGGGGGGGGCCACACGAGGGTCTGTGGGGAGGTGGGTGTTTGGATGTGTGGGTGTGTGCGAGCACCCATGGGTGGGTGTACAGGCACTTGTGAGCACCCACGGGTGGGTACATGGGTGCCTGTGAGCACCCACGGGTGGCTGCACAGGTGTATGCGAGCACCCATGGATGGGTACATGGGTGCACAGGCACTTGTGAGCACCCACGGGTGGGTGCACAGGTGTGTGTGAGCACCCGTGGGTGGGTGTACAGGCACGTGTGAGCACCCACGGGTGGGTGGATGGGTATGCAGGCACTTGTGAGCACCCACGGGTGGGTGTACAGGCACTTGTGAGCACCCACGGGTGGGTACACAGGCCCATGCGAGCACCCTGACTCTCCGACCAAGCCCGCAGTGCTCAGCACCCAGCAGGGCTCAGCTGGGGGCACCCATGGGTGCCCAGCTTGACCCGGGGGCCACCCCCACTCCCCCCCCAGCACCCACTCTCCTCTCCCCACAGGCCAACGCGCCGGTGATCGTCAGCAACCCGGTGAGCGCGGGGTGACAGTGGGGTGATGGTGGGTGACGGCGGGTGATGGCAGGTGAGGGTGGGTGGGGGGTCCCTGGGGTCTGACGGGTGTCCCCGCAGGTGGTCCCCTTCCACATGGTGCTGAGCAAGGGACCCTCGGGCCTGATCCAGCCCATCACCATCGTGGGCACTGTCCACCCCAACGCCAACAGGTCAGGGTGCTGTTGGGGGGGGTCAGGGTGCTGATGGGGGGGGCAGGGGGCTGCAGGATGTCAGGGGGCTGGGAGGGGGGTCAAGGTGCTGCGGGGGGTAAGGATGCTGCAGGATTTGGGGTCCCTGGGAGTCCAGGGCTGGGTGCTGGACGTTGGGGGGGGTCCAGGGCTGGGTGCCGGATGGGTCCAGGGCTGAGTGCTGCACGCTGGGGGGGGTACAGGTCTGGGTGCTGAGGGGGGGTCCAGGGCTGGTTGCTGGGGGGGGGTTCAGGGCTGGGTGCCAGATGGGTCCAGAGCTGAGTGCTGGATGCTGGGGGGGGGTCCAGGACTGGGTGCTGGATGTTTTGGGGTTCCAGGGCTGGGTTCTGGGGGGCGTCCAGGGCTGGGTGCTGGATGGGTCCAGGGCTGAGTGCTGCATGCTGGGGGGGGGGTCCAGGGCTGGGTGCTGGGTGTTTTGGGGTTTCAGGGCTGGGTGCTGAGGGGGTCCGGGGGTGGGTGGCGGGTGCCGGACGGGTGGCCCTGGTCGCAGGTTCCACGCCAACCTGTGGAGCAGCGCCTCGGGGAACCTGGTGCTGCACGTCAACCCCCGCCTGCGCGAGGCCGTGCTGGTGCGCAACACCCGCCAGCATGGGTGCTGGGGGCCCGAGGAGCGGCACACCACCGGTGCCATGCCCTTCCAGCGCGGGCAGCCCTTCCAGGTGAGCCGCCGCCTGCACCCGCGTCTAGGCCTGGCCCCAGCTGTGGTCCCAGTCCTGGTCCTGGTCCTGGGTGTCATCCCAGTCCTGGTCCCGGTCCTAGTCTTAGTTCTGGGCCTGGACGTGGTTGTGGTGCCAGTCCCAGTCCCGGTCCTGGTCTCGGACATGGTCCTGGACATAGTCTTGGTCTTGGTCCTGGTCCTGGTCCTGGTCCTGGTCTTGGTCCTGGTCCCAGTCCTGGTTCTGGTTCTGGTTCTGGTCTTGGTCCCAGTTCTGCTCCTGGACATGGTCTTGCTCTTGGTCCTGGTCCTGGTCCCAGTCCTGGTTCTGGTTCTGGTCTTGGTCCCAGTTCTGCTCCTGGACGTGGTCTTGCTCTTGGTCCTGGCCCTAGCCCTTGTCCTGGTCCTGGTCCCAGTTCTGGTCCTGGTCTCAGTCCTGATCCTGCTCCCAGTGCTGATCCTGGGACCAGTCTTGCTTGTGGCCCTGATACTGGTCCCAGTCCCAGTCCTTAGCTGGTCCCAGTCCCAGTCCCAGCCCATCTCCTGCCGAGTGGGTGTCCCCAAGGGGTGGGTGTCCCCAAGGGGTGGGTGTCCCCGGGGTCGGTGTCCCCAGGGTGGGTGTCCCCAGGGGGTCCTGGGGGGGGGTGCATGTCCCCAGGGCAGTGGTCCCCAGGGCTGTCCCCAGGGTGGGTGTCCCCAGGGGCTGGGGGTCCCTGTCCCCCATGGTGACACCGGGGTCACCCAGCTGGAGATCCGGCTGCTGAGCCAGGCCTTCGCCCTGTGGGTGAACGGGCGCCATGTCTGCGACTACAGCCACCGGCTGCCACCAGCCACCATCGACCAGCTGGAGGTGGCCGGGGACGTCACCCTCGCCTGCGTCACGTGCTGAGCCCCCCACCCATCCTGGGGACACCCGCCATTGGGCACCGGGCTCGGGGATGGGGATGAGGGTGGGGATGGGGACAGGGATGGGGATGGGGACGAGGACATGGTGGGGATGAGGACGTGGTGGGGATGAGGACACGGTGGGGATGAGGACATGGTGGGGATGAGGACATGGTGGCTCTGGGCACAGGGACAAGGACAGGGGTGGGGACAAGGGCAGGGTGGGGGAAAACAAGGATGGGGATGGGGACAATGATGGGGAGAGGGACAAGGACGGGGTGGGGACAAGGACATGGCGGCTCTGGGCACAGGGCTGGGGACAAAGCCAGGGGTCTCTCCGGGCAGGGGCCACCCCAGGCCTGTGTGTCCCCCCCGGCCCCTGCTGTCCCCGCCCCCATCGCCCTGCAGGACCCCCATTAAACCAGTCACCGGCTCTCCCCGTGTCCCCGTGTCCCTGGGGCAGGGTGGGGACATTGGGGCCTCCCTGGGGGGGGACGGGGACACGAGGGTTGGGGACAGGGGACACCCAGGGGTGTCGTGTCCGTGTCCGTGTCCGTGTCCGTGTCCGTGTCCGTGTCCGTGTCCGTGTCCCCCCCTCAAGCGCCACCCGCCGCAACGCTCCCCCCTCCCGCCGCTGGGAGGCAGTGCACACCACCCGCTCCCCGCCCGCCGCGCATGCGCTTCTCCCCTCATGGCAGCGCCCGGTCGGTCCGCCATGTTGTGTGAGGGCACTTCCGGGGAAACGGCCGGGCATTTCACGTGACGCGGCGCTCGAGCGGGCCGCCCGTCATGTGACCTGCGGCGGCGCCGGGAAGGAGGTGGGATATCTCCCGGGGGGGTCCCGGGGGTCCCCGTGGGCCTGGGGCGGGGGACGGAGGACGGGACGGTGGGGGGGGCCCTGGGGTCCCTGTGGGGCCGGGGAGAGGGGTCCTCGTGCGGCTCGGGGGGCGGGGGGGGAGCCGGTTTGGGTGACGCGGGGGTCCCTGTGGGGCCGAGGAGGGGGATCTGGGGGGCCCCAGGGGGGTGGGGGGCCCGGGGGGGTCTGAGCACAGAGGGGGCGGGTAGATACTATGCAGGACCCCGGGGCCAAGGCTGGAGCGCCCCCCCCCCGCCCAGGTTGGGGCCGCTGGGGGGGCGCGTTCTGCCGCCCTGACTCCCCCCTCCCTCCCCGTGTCGTCCCCGCCCCCCAGGCCATGGCCGCCCCCCGCCCCCTCAGGGTGGTGCCGGGCGAAGCCTCCGAAAGCGACTCGGAGCCGGAGCTGCTGGCAGGGGCGGCCGGGGGGGTCCCCGGGGCAGGGCTGAAGGTGCCAGGTGAAGCCTCCGAGACCGAAGAAGAGGAGGAAGAAGAGGAGGAGGAAGAAGAAGGGGGGGGACAGAGGCCAAAGCTGCCCCCGGCGACGGCAGAGGAGCCAGCGGCCATTTGGGGGGGGAGCCAGGGAGGCCCCTCGCTGCTGCAGCAGCGGCTGTGGGAAGGTTCGGGGCGGTTGCGGGGGGCGGTGGGCAGCGCCTTACGGCAAAGCTACGGCACTGCCGCCCGGCACCTGGGGGGGCTGGGGGGGGCCCTGGGTCGGGCACAGGCAACTGCCGCCGCCGCTGCTCACTGCCTGCGCCTGGCTCGCCGCGACCTGCGCGCCGTGGCCGCCACCGTCGATATCGTCACCGCCTGCCGCCTCCTGCCCGAGATCCGTGGGGAGCTGCCGGCACTCTGAGTGGCACCGGTGGCTTGACGGAGCCGCCGGTGCCACCGGGATCTGGCATGGCGGTCGGTACTGGCAGCAGCGTCGCTAGCTGACATCGTCTGCCTGGTGTCTGAGGCAGTTGCCAGCAGCAGTGGCATCCTCATGACATCACCAACATCCTCGTGGCGTCACCGGCATCCTCGTGGCATCACCAACAGCCTCATGGCATCGCTGGCACCGTCATGGCGTCACCAGCATCATCATTGCATCACCAGTGTCCTTGTGGCATCCCCGGAGTCCTCGTGGTGTCACCAAAATCCTCGTGGTGTCACTGGCATCATCGTGGTGTCACCGGCATCCTCGTGGCATCACTGGCGTCCATGCAGCATTACCAACGTCCTCATGGCATCACCGGCACCGTGTCCTCTGCAGCAGGGTGGTCACCGCCAGCATCGTCACCACAGTGTCTTCCCGAGGGTGCGGTCTTGGTGGCTGTGGCACCCCACGCTGTCACCAAAGACCTCCACGCCAGGGTGCCATCATCACCAGTGTATCCACAGTGGCACCAAATGGTGGCTTTGGTGCAGAGACCACCCGCCTGGGCCCCCCAGGACCTCTGCACTCTAGAGACATTGTCACCGGTGGCCTCGTGGCCAGCTGCCACCATCACCGAACTGCAGCCCCCGCTCAGCTCCAGCCACTGTTGTCCCCAAATGCCACCATTTTGTGTGACCCGAACTGAATAAAGCCCTGGCGGTGTCACAGCTGCAGCAGGGAGCTTGGCCAGTGCTGTGGGGACAGCGGTGTCACTGGAGGGGGGACAGGGACACCCTGGGGTGTCCGGCCGTGGTGGTGGGGGGCAGGGTAATGGTGACATGGGTGCTGGTGTCACATCGTGGTGGCCCTTGAGCTCAGTGGGAGAGGAGTGCAGTGTCCCCAAGCCCTGGCACTGTCCCCTGCCACCTCCTGGTGATGTCCCTGCTGTCCCCAGCAGCAGGACATGGTGGCGGGAACACACACGACAGCCCCCCCCCCGCCCAAGAAGCAGGACATGCTGTGGGGCCACACAAGGGTTTATTTGGGGGGGGGGGGGGAACGCGGGGGGAGATGATGACACTCGCCCCGCACCAGCATTGTCACCCCCTGGGGACAAAGGGAGGGGTGAGGGTCCCCAGGGGGGGTCATGTGCGGGTGTCCAAGCTGTCCATGTATTCCTGCAGCGCCTGCAGCCGGGCGTCGATCTCAGCCAGCTCGGCCGAGGGCTCCTCGTAGCTGTTCTCTGCAGGGGGGGGCAGAGGAAAATGAGGTAAAAAAAGCCTGAATTGGTGGAGGGAGCACCCCAAAACTGCAGGGGCAGGGGGCAGCTCACCTTTACCGGGGCGCTTGCCAGCAGCGCTGCCCGTGGGTGGTTTGTGGCTGGCAGCCAGGCGAGGGACCTGGGGGTGGAGGGAGGCGGTGGGGGTGGCACCGATGTGTGTCTCCCCCGCCACCGCAGTCACCCTGCTTTGGGGGTGCAGGGGGGGACCCCAAAAAGAGAGGGAGAGGTCCCAGGAGTCTGGGCAGCCACTCACCACGCCAGGGCCGTTGGAGGACGAGGCACTCAGGGGTCTCCGGGTACGGGTCACCCTCCTGCCCCTGCCCAAAGGTGGGGGGGGGGGGAAGTTTAAGGGGTGCCTGGGGTGGGGTTCAGGGTGCCCTGGGGAGGGGGGGGGGGAACCCAGGTGTCCTGCCCCCCCACCCTGGTGCTTACCTGGGGTGCAGGGGCTCGGAGTGCTCATCGGCTTCGCTGCCGGAGCTCACCGCCGAGCGCCGGCTCCGGAAGCTTTCGGCTGCAGGGAGAAATGGGGGGAGCAAGTTTAGGGAAGAAGGAGCCCCAGCACCCAGTGGGTGCCCCCCACCCCAGGGTGCCCCCCACCCATCCCTCGCATTCTCCACTCACCCGAAGAGCTGCAGCCATGGCTTCTCGCTGGGCTGGTGCTGCCAAAAGCTGCCCCGCGCCGCTGGCTGCACCCAAGGGAGACAGTGGTGAGGGGTGGGGGGGCAGAGGGGGGGCCCCCCCCAACCCCCTAGGCACTGGGGCAGGCAGGGGACGGTAACAACCCTGGTGTCACCACTTACTTTTTGAGCTCGGTCTCCTTCTGCCGGCGCTGCCGGGCTCTGACGAAGGCGGTGGGGTCGAAGCGTGCCGGGCGGGGGCCTGGCAGGGAGGGGGGCGAATGCTGTTGTGTCCGTCCCATGTGTGTGTCCCCCCCCTCCACGACACTCCGCGTGTGTCCCCAGGTGTCCCTCACCTGCAGGTGATGGGGACCGCGCTGGGGGACGGCCCTGGCTACCACCGCGACTCTCTCGGGACGTCGAGCGTGGCGGCCAGGCACCTGATGGGGAACATCGCTCCTGGGAACGAGGGGCTGTGCCGACGGTCGTCCGGCGGCTGCCGAGGGGACCAGCGCCATGAGGTGGGGGGGGGACAACACACGGGGGGGACACCCCAGGCTTATGGGGGGGGGCCCCCAGGCACCCCACCCTGGCCTCACCCCCTCTTGCAGGAGGCCAATTCGGCCGTCAGGCTCTTCACCCGCAGCTGCAGCCTCCGCTCCGACGCCTTCGCCTCTGCCAGCTGCGAGGAGAAGGGGGGGGCAGAAAAATTCACCATGCCGCCAGTGACACCGCCCCCCCCCCCCAGCACCGTCAGCAGCCCCCCAACCGGCGGCAACCCACCTCAGCGGTCAGCTGCCGGTGTTCACGTTGGTGCCGGGCTTTCTCCCGCAACAACTCATCCTCCAAACGTCTTGCCGCTCGCCGCAGCGCTGTCATCGTCGCCGTCCCACCATCCGGCTCTCGCCGTAGTGCCGCTTCCGCCGCCCGTTTCTCCTCCAGCGCCCGCTGCAGCCTGGCAGAAGGTGTGGGGGGGGTGTTTCTGGGGGGGTCCCTCCGCTCAGACTGTGAGGCGGGGGGGTTTCCTGAGCTCTTCCCGCATCACTCACTCGTCCCGCAGGCGCCGGATCTCGGCGTCTCGGCGATCCTCCCCGTGCCGAGCCCGGAGTTGCGCCAGCTCATCCCTCAGCTCCCGCACCAGTTTGCGCAGCGCGGCAGGATCTGGCCTCCCCGCGTAGGGCAGCGGCAGCGGGTAGTGGATTCTGGGGGGGGGAACCGGACACACAGTGGGGTGATGGTGATGTCCCCTCTGCCGTGTCCCCCCACTTGGTGTGTTGTGTCCCCCCCTCCCCGTGTCACCTGTCGAACTCGACAGAGTAGACGAGGATAAGGTAACGCTTGGCGCTGAGTGGGGAAGCAGTGGAAGGGGGGGGGCCGGGTGATTGCCCCCACTTTCCGACTACGTAGGGTTTCCAGGTCAGCGTAGGTGAGCAGCTCAAGGCTGACGGACTCACTGCTCTGCGGAGGGGAAAAGTTTGGGGGGGGAGAGGCTGAACCCCCCCCTCAAAATGCCACGGTGATAGGGTGGGGGGAGTGGCGCTGATCTCACCTGCATCAGTGCCGACTCCAACATGCTGCAGAAAATCCCAAACTGCTTGAAATTCCCTGTTTTGTGGGTCAGGTCCTCGATGACTGTGAGAAAGGGGAGAGCTTCGGTCAGTCAGCATTCATGCCGGGGGTCTCCTCAGGCTGTGTCGTCCCCCCCCCCCCCCCCCCGAGACTCACAGGCGGCATCGAACTCCCCCCTCCACTGGTCAGCGGTGAGGTGAGCCTCCACCTCCACCTCCAGCACCGAACGGGCGAGGGTCAGCCGGACGGTGTGCCCGCCGTGCCGGAAAGCGCAGTCGGCCTGAAGATACCGTGGCTCCCCCATGGTGCTGGAAAGGGGGGAGGGGGGGATCTGCAGGGTGGGGGGCACCCTTGGGAGCCAGGGGGGCACCCCCAGGAGATGGGAGGGGGCACGCCTGGGAAAGGGGACCCAGGTTCAAGGGGCTTGGGGGCTGGATTCTAGGGTGGTGGGTGCATGGGGGGGAGCAGAATTGCTGGGGGTGGGGGGGAGGGAAAGGGCAGATTTTGGGGGGATGCTGATGAGGGGGGCAGGAGGGGAGGCAACCGGAGGGGACCCAGGGCATTTGGGGAGCAGGGTTTTGGGGGCGGGGGGGCTGTGGGGGCACCTTGAGGGGATGGAGGGAGCACAGAGGGATACGGGGGGAGCCCAGGGCTGGGGGGGCTGTTTGAGGGGGGGTTGCTTGAGCGGCCTGCTTGGGGGAGGAGGGGGGACCCCAGGGCTTGGGGGGGGGGGTTGAGGGGCTCCGTGGGGGGGTGGGGGCTGTTCTGGGGGTGCTGGGGGTGGCCCCGGGCCCGGGGGGGCTGTTTAGGCGGCAGATACCGGGGGAAGCCCGGGCCTGGGGGGGGCTGCTGGGGGCCGGAGGGCCCCCCCGACCGGTGACCGGGCCGAGGGAGGGAGCGGGCCCCGACCCCCGGCCGCGGTCCCGGTCACTCACCGCCCGCCGCGCTCCTTCGTCGCCTCAGCCACAAGTCCGCTCCCCCGGCAGCCCTGCTCCCGCCCCATTGGCCGGTCACGCCTGGCTCCGCCGTCTCATTGGCTCCCGCCACCGCCTGTCACTTCACGCCCCGCCTCCCTGCAGGCGGCCGTTAGCCGCTTCCCGCACCCTCTTGCTGCTCTCCCGCTCCTATTGGCTGTCAGGCGGAGCCCGCCTCCCATCTCGGCTGCGTCATTGGTTGCTGTGGTTGTCAGTCATTTCCCCCGGGAAGGGGAGGAGCGACCCGTGCCTGTGGCGCCCCCTGCTGGGAAGGAGTGGCGAGTTTGAGGCCGGCGCCGGAGAGGCCCCGCCCCCTCCCGTTGATAACTGCGACGCCCGCTGCATTCACGCCCGCGGGGAGCACGGAAAGGGGGGGACAGGGGGCGGAGTCGGGGGACATGGAAGAAGGGGGACCCCTGGGGCTGGGGGATAAGGAGGGGGCGGGGCGGGGCGGACACGACCGGGGGGGCGGGGCACAGACAAGGGTGAGGCAACTGAACCTCGAATCAGTTTTATTACCGGGGGGGAGGGGGAGAACCCCCAAACTGGGCAAATATGTACAGAAAGGGGGGAGGGGAGGGGCGGGGCGGGGGGTCCCCAATGTCCCCAACACTCCTCCGGTGCCCCCCCTCCATGTCATGGGGTGCTGCCCCACCCCCCAAGAGTGTATCACCCCCCTGCCATGGTCCATCAGATGCCTGGGTGATGCCACCCCTGGGGTGACACTGTGGGGCCACCCAAGGGTGCTGGGACGATGCCACCGTTCCTGGGGTGACACCCTGGGTGCCAAAGCCATGGCTGTTGGCCACCCAAGGGACCTTCGGAGACGCCACCTGTTAAAGGATATTCAGTTATGGGTTTCTCTAGGTTTGCTTTATTCACGACTCAGAGTTGGGCCACCACTGCAGTGAATGGCAACCTTCCAAAAGTTTCCAAACCTTATATACCCTTTTACCACCCATTGTCCCAGTCCAAAGTCTCTGCAATTTTCCAGCCGATTTTCTGTTCTCATATCGTTATCATTCATCATCTTATCTCATCCATTCTCCATTCTCATGTCGCGGTTCTTCTGAAGTTGGTGGTCATAGGCAGAAGGTCTTCGGTCACCATCATCACTTATCTTCTTACACTTCAAAGATACCTTTGAATTTCTAAAAATCACTCAGGTCATTCTATTAATTTATCTTGTTCTAAAGCTAATCATCTACTCCCATGTCTTAGGTCTAAGATGCGTGATCCTTCCTCTGTTGATTCAGCTTGACTGGATTTTAAGCCAGCCACGAAGAAGGAGACACATAGAACAATTAAGCAGCTCATACATATTGTTTTATAAGCACCTGCATTCTATTAATCATATATAAAACAATTTCTAATCATTAGTTATATGTCTAATATGAATAGTCTTAAAACAATGAAGCTTAAGGTCTAGTTCCTTTTACACCACTATGGTCATGGGCGACCCCAGCCACTGGGTGACCAGCCCTAGCCCACTGTGGGCAGGTTGGTGGTCCTCATGCCCTGCTTGTAGGTGACACGTTGGCTGATGAGATACTGGGTGGCTTGGGTGGCAGCAGGGGGACCCATGATTGTGATTTTGTGGTTGCGGGTGCTGGGGATGGAGTCACCCTTCTTGGAGATCCGGATCCGGGCACCCGTCAGCTCCTGGTACTCCACCAAGGACTTCCCCCCCTTGCCCAGGATGGCACCCACCAGATTCTCTGGCACCACCATCTCCACCAGCTCCTTGGTGCCCTCAATCAGCTTCTCAGTTACCAGAAATGAGCCAGTGGCCGCTAAGGGAATGGTGGCAGTGGCCGCCGGGGCCAAGGAACCATTGGCGGTGGACAACGAACCCAAGGCAAAGGTGGGCACCACCAGGCTGGCAACCACATCTTTTGCATAGGAAGCCAAGAAGTTGGTGGCTGTCGCCAGGTTCATACCAACAACCACCACTGCTGAACCCAAGCCCAGCCCCACTGCTGGGTTGTAACCATAACTGGCCAAGGTGTTCAAGGTGGTGCCAATGGCCAAATGTGGCCAAACCAGGTTTCACCTGCTGCTGGTAAAACCAGGAGCGCTGGTGAAGGCACCCAAAGTGCCAGGAGCACCCAAGATGGCAGCAGTTGGTTGCAAGGTGTCTGTGGAGCTGGCGTAGGGTGAACTAGTGGGATTGGAGTTTGCCACTGGCCCAGCAACGTTGGCATAGCTGATGTTGAGACAACTGTTATTTTGCAGATCCTCCTGGATCTTGTGGATGATGATGTGGATGGTGACGTGGAGCTGGGTGGATTTGCCATTGACCATCACCACCTGTTCCTGGAGCTTGAGACCCTCTGGCTTCTGGTTGAGCTGCACCCAAGCCCCCAACTTCTCCATGACGGCCTTCACTGTCGCCCCCCCCTTTGCTGGTAATGACCCTTGCCATGCTGTTGGGCACGATCGGCTTGGCCTGGCGGGGGGGGGTGGTGTTAAGTGGGGGGTGGGGACTAGGGGGCTGGGGGACATGGGGGGCTGAGGGCTATGGAGATGGGACCCCAGTGCCATATGGCGCTGGGGGCTATGGAGCCATGGGGGGCTGGGGGCTATGGGGGGCAAGGGCTATGGGATGAGGATTATGGGACCATAGGGGGCTGGGGGGGGTATGGGGATGAGGGCTATTGGGGGCTGGGGCTGTAGGGCGATGGGGGCTATTGGGGCTGGGGGCTTTTGGGCCATGGGGGGCTGGGGGCTTTTGGGCCTGGGGGCTAAGGGGGGCTGGGGCTATGGGATGAGGATTATGGGGCCATAGGGGGCTTGGGGAGGTATGCGAATGAGGGCTATGGGGCTGGGGCTGGGGCTATAGGACAATAGGGGCTCTTGGGCCATGGGGGGCTGGGGGCCATATGGGTCTGGGGGCTATGGGGGGCTGGGGAGGGGGACGGGGGGTCCCCGGCGGGACGCGGCCGCGCTAGTTCAGCACCACGGACAGAGGCGGGGGAGTCAGAGCGGGGGTGGGGCGACCAGTGAGGGGGCGGAGCCGCGGAGGGGCGGGGTAACCCCGCTGACCCCGGCCCCCCTCCCGTGCTGACTGCAGTGCCATGGCAACGGCTCCATTACCTGAGTACCACCTCCGTTGCCATGGCAACGACCCCAGCAACAAGGGCGGGGCCCATCCCACGAGGGCGGGGCCATCCTCCCCTCCTATACCCCCAGCCCTCCCAGCCCCTATAGGCTCCCACCCCCCCATCCCCGGGGCCGGCCCCGGAGCTCCCCGGGCCCGGGGGATGGGGGGGTTGGTCCCGGGGGTCTTCACCGCCGGTGTGGGACCCCTTGGTGCTGGAGGCCTCCGGGGGGGTCCCGCTTGCGGGAGTCGGGGGGGTGGGTGGTGGTGGTCCCTGGGGCACCGGCAGCGGCGGGGCGGGGCGAGGACGGAGAAGGGGCGGAGCCAGAGAGGGATGGGACCGCCCCCGCCCGACAGCGCGAAGGGGGCGTGGCCTAAGGGGGGAGCGCTCCGCTTCGCTGGGCTTCGGGAGGGGGGCGGGGCTTTGCCCAGGGAGGAGTCTGGTGGGCGGGGTCTGTGTCAAAGGGGCGGGGACGGCGGGGATCCGGGATGGGGCGGGGGGAGATCTGGGCGGGGCGGGGGATCCAGGATCCCTCACGCGGGCGCTGCCGCTCACGTGGGCTCTGCCCCTGATACACGCGGCCGGCGGCCACGCCCACGGCCGGCGGCCACGCCCCTACACGGCCCCGCGGCCACGCCCTCCAGCCCCGCCCCGCGCTGCCAGCCCCGCGCGCATGCGTGCCCTCTCCCCACCACACACACCGTGCGCCGGCGCAAGCTCCCCTCCCCGCCCCTTGCGCAGGCGCAGTGGCCGCCTGACGCCCCGCGCAGGCGCAGTGACCACTGCCCCCCTCCGGTCCCTCCCGCCGTCCCGCCGCGCTCCGGCGGCCCCTTTAAGGCGCGCGCGGCCGGTATGTAATGGGGGGGGGGATACGGCGCACGACTCTGGGGGGCTGTGAGGGGTCTTTGAGGGGGGGGGGGCTCTGAGGGCACCTTCTGGAGGGACCCTGTGAGGGGACTGGGGCGGGGGGGGGGACGGGACTCTGAGGGGACATTCGGGGGGGGCTGAGCTGAGGGGGGACCCTGTGAGGGGGCTTTGCTTGGGGGGCGGACTTTGAGGGGACGTTCTGGGGGGGCTGAGCTGAGGGGGGACCCTCCAAAGGGACTCTGAGGTGTCTTTGCTGAGGGGGGGGAGACTCTGAGGGGACCTTCTGGGGGACCCTGTGAGGGAGCTGTGGTGAGGGGGAGGACTCTGAGGGGACATTTTGGGGGGGCTGAGCTGAGGGGGGACCCTGTCAAGGGACTCTGAGGGGTCTTTGCCGGGGGGAGGACTCTGAGGGGGGACCCACCGAGGGGCCCCTCTGAGGGGTCTCTGCACAGAGGGCCCCACCCAGGGGTCCCCCCCGAGGAGCACCTGCTGAGAGAGACCCCCGCGGGAGGGGGCTGCGCCGAGGAAAGGGTCCCCGCAGCCCCGCCATGTCGTGGCGGCGGCAGTGGTGTTACCTGTGCGACCTGCCCAAAATGCCCTGGGCCGTGGTGTGGGACTTTAGCGAGGCCGTTTGCCGTGGCTGTGTCAACTTCGAAGGTGCCGACCGTATCGAACCGTTGTTGGAAGCTGCCCGTCGCCTCCGGCACAGCCATGCTGAAAGCCGGCACCGCGATGCCGCGCCGATACTGCGCCTGGCCGAGGGGCTAAACCGCCCCGAGGAAATGACGGCCGAGCGCCGCAGGCCGTCGGTGCCGGTGCCGTGCCGCCCGCGCGACGTTGAGTGTTTGGTGGAGTTGAGTGAAGCCATGCGCGGTCGCGCTGAGGACTGGCCGGGAAAGCCGCCAGCGGTGCGGGAACGCTTGGCCACCCTCGCCGGCTGTGCTCCCTTCAACATCCGCTTCCGTAAGGACCACGCGTTGGTGGGACGAGTCTTCGCCTTTGACGCCGCTCCCCGGCCTGGCTTTGAGTTTGAGTTGAAGCTCTTTGCTGAATACCCCTGTGGTTCCGGCAGCGTCTATGCTGGCGTGCTGGGCCTGGCAAAGCAGATGTTCCAGGATTGCCTCCGGGCACCCAGCAAAGCCATTTCCTCCGGCTACAAGTACCTGGAATACGAGAAGCGGCAGGGCAGCGGAGATTGGCGTCTGCTGGGTGAACTCTTCACTGAAGCTGTCCGCTTCTTCCGCCACCCGCCAGCACCCGAAGCCTTGCCACAGCAGTATCCACTGCCTCTGCCGATGCCGCTGCCGCGTCGCCGTCGCAAAGCTTCACCGGAACCAGATGAACCGCCACTGCACCGGCAGCACCCGCCGGGTGAAACTTCACCCGATGAACTGCCTGGCGTTCGTCGCCCGGTGGAGGATTTGACGTCGCCGACATTGTGTTGCGGTTTGTGCCGGCAACGGTTGGAGGACACCCATTTTGTGCAGTGCCCCTCGGTGCCAGCGCATCGGTTCTGTTTCCCCTGCGCCCGTCGTGCCATCCGGGCGCGGGGTGCTGGCGGGGAGGTGCACTGTCCCAGCGGGGGCCGATGTCCCCTGGTCGGATCTGGCCTCCCCTGGGCCTTCATGCAGGGCGAGATCGCTGCCATTTTGGCTGGGGACGTCCGTGTCAAGAGGGAGAGGGACCCCTGAGGGACCACTGACCCCCCCGATGGACCCCCGACCCCCCCAAAGGGACCCCCGAACCCACCAGGGGACCGCTGATCCCACTAAGGGACCTGGGACCCCCCTGAGGGACCCCCAACCCTACTGAGTGACCCAGAACCCCCAAAGGGACCCCCAACCCTCCCAGGGGACCCCTAACCCTGCTGAGGGATGTGGGACCCCCCAAGGGACCCCTGACACCATGGAGGGTCCCCCATCTCCCCTGAGAGACCCCCAACCCCACTGAGGGACCTGGGACCCCCAACCCTGCTGAGGGACCCCTGACCCCACTGATGGACCCGGGACCCCCCAAGGGACCCCAGACCCCCCCAAGGGACACTCAAGCCCTCTGAGGGACCCCCAACCCTGTTGAGGGACTCCTGCCCCGCCCCAAGGGACCCCTGACCCCACTGAGGGACCCGGGACCCCCCCAAGGGACACTCAACACCCCTGAGGGACCCCTGATCCTGCTGAGGGACCCAGGACCCCCCCAAGGGACCCCCAACCCTGTTGAGGGTCCCCTGCCCCCCCCGGAGGGACCCCCAACCCTGCTGAGGGACCCAGGAACCCCCCCCAAAGGGCCCCCCCCCCCCCTTCACACCGTGCCTCAGTTTCCCCCCAGGCGTTGTTTTGGGAAGTGCTACCATAACCCTCTCCCCCCTCCTCCGCCCCCCCCCCCCCCCCCCCAGGTAGGGGGGTGACAAGTGCCTGTCCCCTGGGGGTGGGGGGTGGGTCCCCAAAGGTCTGGTTTTTTTGGGGGGGGCGGCTTTTTGGTCAATAAAGCGACGTTTGTTTTGGGGGGGTTTGGTTAAGCCGCGACTTGGCTGGGGTTTGGGGGCGGGGCTTGCGGAGCGGGGGGCGGGGCAAGTGGGGAACTGGGGGCGGGTCCCCTGCGCGCGCCCTAAGTCACGCGCTCACGCGTCACCCGGGCTCGCCCTTCCCCCCGCCTCCGTCCGCGAGGAGGTGGAGCCTTGGGGGAAGAGGGCGTGGCCAAGCCGACAGTTCCCGGCGGGACCCTCCAGCCGCGCCGACGTCACAGCCGGGGTGGGGCTGCGCGAGCGCAGGGAGGCGCGGAGTCCGCCGAGCGCGCGGGTGGCGGTGAGGGGGATGGGGGGTTCGATCGGGGCCGGGGGGGGGGTTGCGGGGGGGGCTCTGTAGGGGTCTGCGGGGCTGGGGGGGGCTCTATAGGAGCATGGGGGATCCATAGGGGCCCGGGTCGGGTGTAGGGGGCAGGCGAGGCCCAGGGCTCTGGGGCTCTGTAGGGGGTGGAGGCCTTGTGGGGCTTGGGGGGGGTATAGACGCCTATAGGGGAGTCTGGGGGAGGGGGGGGGGGGAGAAAGGGGCTCTATAGGGCCCTGGGGAGTGTGTGGGGGTGGGGTCCTCCGGGGGGGGGGGGCAGGGGGCTATAGGCGCCTCTAGGGGTGGGGGGAGGTGTGGGAGGGGGCTTTGTAGGGGCCTGGGCGGTGTGTTGGCACTATAGGGTGTATATGGGCACGGGGTGTGAAGATGAGGTGCTATAGGGAGGTGGGGGCACTGTAGGGGTGGGGGCTATAGGGCTCTGGGCAGCGTGTGGGGGTGGGAAGGGTTGTGGGGGAAATGGGGCTCTATAGGACACAGGAGGATGTATGGAGGGAGAGCTTTCTATAGGGTCCTGTGCTGGGGTGGGGGGAGCTCTGTAGGGACTGGGACTGCGTGGGAATAGGGTTCTATTGGGGTGTGTGTGACAGCAGGTGCTGCATAGGGGCATGGGTTAGGACTGACCTTGGGGGGGGATGTATGGGACACGACAGGGGGGTATAGGACACCCTGGAGCTGTATAGGGCACTCCAGGAGCAGCTGGAGTATCCCAGGGGCTGTATGGGTCAGCTCTGGGCCATATAGAACACCCTAGGGCCATATAGGGCACTGCAGAGGCTGTATGGGGCGTCTCAGCCATATAGAGCATCCTGGGGCTGTATAGGGTATCCCAGGCACTCTACAGGGTGTCTCTGAGCTGTGTGGAGCATCCTAGGACCATATAGGGCATCCCAGGGGCTGTATGGAGCATCTCTGGGCTGTATAGAGCATCTAGGCTCTCTATAGGGTACTCCAGGGGCTGTATGGGGCGTCTCTGGGCCATGTAGACCATCCAGGGGCTGTATAGGGCATTGCAGGGGCTGTGTGGGGTGTGTCTGGGCCATATAGAGCATCCAGGGGCTGTATAGGGCATCCCAGGAGCTGTACAGAGCCCCTCTGGGCTGTATGGAGCATCTTGGGACTGTATACGGCATCGCAGGGGTTGTATGGGGTGTTTCTGGGCCATATAGAGCATCCAGGGGCCATGTAAGGTATCCCAGGGGCTATACAGGGTGTGTCTGGACTGTATAGAGCATCCAAGGGCCATGTAAGGTACCCCAGGATCTGTATGGGGGTGTTTCTGGGCCGTATAGAGCATCTGGAGGCCGTATAGGGTATCTGAGGGGCTGTATGGGGTGTCTCTGGGCTGTATAGAGCATCCTGGAGCTGTATAGAGTATCCCAGGGGCTGTGTGGGGTGTCTTTGGACCATATGGACATCGCAGGGGCTGTATGGGGTGTCTCTGGGCTGTATAGAGTATCTGGGGGCTGTATAGGGTACCCCAGGGGCTGTATGGGGCATCTCAGGGGCCATATAGAGCATCCTGGGGCAGTATAGGGTACCCCGGGGACTGTCTCTGGGCCCTGTAGAGCACCGGGGGGGTCATATGGGGGGGCATTTTGGGACAACCCAGGGGCCATATGGGGCACCTGGGAGCTGTATAGGAGCACCCTGGGGGCCCTATAGTGCCCAGGGGAGCCCTATAGAGTGTGATGCGGTTGTACCCCCCAGGACAGGGCCATGGCGGGGCCGGCCGAGGGCCCCAGCCCCCGCATGAGCGTGGCCTCCCAGTTCTTCAGTGAGGAAGAGTGTGGCAGCGATGGCATGAGCACTTCTGAGCGGGTGGGGCCCGGATCCACTGGGGGGGGGGGCGGGCTGGGATCGGGGAAGGGGGGAGATCTCGGATCCACTGGGGGGTGTCCCTGGGATCAGGGAAGGGGGGAGATCTGCGATCTGCTGGGGGGGGGGTCCCTGGGACTGGGGGGGACAGCAGGATCCCCAGGATCCAGTGGGATGGAGGGGTCAAGATCCTGGGATCCTGTGGGGTGCAGGAGCAAGATCCCTGGGATATGGGGTAGGGTGGGGGGATCCCTGGGTGGGTGGGAGAACAGGGTCCCGGGGATGGAGGAGGTGGACAGAGTGTCTGGGATCTAGGGAAGCATGGGTGAATTCCTGGGGGGGGAGGATTCCCCCCACCAGGGATCTGGTTGTTGTCACCTCCAAGGGGATGCAGTGGCTTTGGCCAAGGTGGGGGGGTATCCAGCAGTGGCCCTACGGGGGTGGGGGGGGACAACACACACCTCCTCCCCAGTGTCGTCCCCCCCCCAGGACTGAGTTGGTCTCTGCAGGTGGTGGATCTCCTCAACCAGGCGGCTTTGATCACCAACGATTCCAAGATCAACATCCTCAAGCAGGTGAGCTGGCGGCTGCATCCTGCACCCGCTGGGGGGGGGGGGGGGGGGGACGGGGCGTGGGTGGGTGCCCCCCCCCCCCCCCCAGCAATGTCGCCACATGCCCACTGTGTCTCTCTGTCCCCAGGTGCAGGAGCTGATCATCAATAAGGACCCAACGCTGCTGGACAACTTCTTGGATGTGAGTGGGGATGGATCCGGTGGGGGGGCTGGGACAGATCCAGAGGGGTGCGGGATGGATCGGCGGGGCGGGACGGATTCAGCCTGGTGCTGAGCCCCCATCACCACTGTGTCATGTCCCCCCCCGCCCCAGGAGATCATCGCCTTCCAGGCTGACAAGTCCATTGAGGTGCGGAAGTTCGTGGTGGGCTTCATCGAGGAGGCCTGGTAAGGAGGGGCTCAGCACCCACTTTTTGCGGGGGGAGGTGTCACGCTGTGGGGCAGGCTGGGGGGGGGTACTGAGCACCCGCTCTCAGGCCCTGGGCACACCCAGCACCATCCCCTGGGGACAGATGTCCCCCATCCCGGCTTTTGGGGACGCAGGCAGGAGAAGATACGGGTGCTGAGCACCCACCTTCTCCCGGGGTGCCATCTTGTGGGTGGGGGAGCACCCATTCTTGTGTTCCCCCACCCATTTGTGTGTCCCCCCGCCAGCAAACGGGACATCGAGCTGCTGCTGAAGCTCATTGCCAACCTCAACATGCTGCTCAAGGATGAGAACGTTAACGTGGTGAAGAAGGCCATCCTCACCATGACCCAACTCTACAAGGTGGCTTTGCAGGTGAGAGACCCCTTGGGTGCTGGGAAGTGGCACCTGTGGGTGCTGGGGGATCAACCGGTGAGATTTAACCCCTCCCTGCCCACAGTGGATGGTGAAATCGAAGGTGATCAGCGAGTTACAGGAAGCTTGCTGGGAGATGATGGCAGCCATGGCCAGTGACATCATCCTCCTTCTCGACTCTGATAACGACGGCATCCGCACCCACGCGATCAAGTTCGTGGAGGGACTCATCATCACCCTGTCACCCCGCATGGCTGACTCCGATGTCCCCAAACGTCACGAGAACGACATCAGCCTCGAGCGCATCCCCAAAGACCACCCTTATATCAAATACAGTGAGGCCGGCGGTCGTGGGGGGGTGGGATGCCTTCTGAGAGGCGGAGGGGGACGGAGACAACATGGGGACTGTGACACCCAGCTGAGTGTCCCCTCTTTGTCCCTGCAGACGTGCTGTGGGAGGAAGGCAAAGCCGCCCTGGAGCAGCTCCTCAAGTTCATGGTGCACCCAGCAATCTCCAGCATCAACCTGACGGCCGCGCTGGGTTCCCTGGCCACCATCGCCCGCCAGCGGCCCATGTTCATGGCTGAGGTCATCCAAGCCTACGAGACCCTTCATGGTAAATGTCACCTTGCCAGGTGTCACTGTCGCCCATGGGAACGGACAGTTTTCAGGTGCCGTCCGGTCCCTGCAGCGCTCACGGGATGTGATGGGGGCGGGGGGTGTGTGTCCTGGGCTCATCCTGCTCCCGTTGGGGGTCCTGGATCTTCAAGGTTACCATGGCCACCTCTGGTAGGGCTGGGGACCCAAATGTCCTCGGTCCCGGTTCCTGAGCACCCAGTCTCCATCCCAACCGAGGACCCAGGCTCACCCACACCCTCTTGCAGGCAGCGGACACCGATGCCACCCAAACCACAGTGTCCCACGTCCCCGCAGACCTGGGTGTCCCATGTCCACAACACCACGCAAACCACTGTGTCCCCGTGTCTGCAGGTGTCCCTAACACAGTGTTGTCCTCCCCCAAACTTTGCAGCCAACCTGCCCCCCACCCTGGCCAAGTCGCAGGTGAGCAGCGTCCGTAAGAACCTGAAGCTGCACCTCCTCAGCGTCCTGCGGCACCCGTCCTCGGGGGACTTCCAGCCCCAGATCACCACCCCTCCTCGTCGACCTGGGCACCCAACAGGCCGAGATTGCCCGCAGCATGCCCAGCCCCCGTGACGCCCGCAAACGACCCCGCGACGAGCCCGACACCACCCTCAAGAAGATGAAGATCGGTGAGAGCCAGGCTGTTGTTTTTGTCCTCTCCCTGGTAGCACTGCCCAGCCTCGGGGGCCCTTCCACCACCCTCTGGGGCATTAAATGCCCCTTAGGGTCCTCCCAGTGCCCCTCACGGTCCTTCCAGTCCTTCCTGGGGTCCTCCAGTCCTCTCCTGGTGACACTGGGGGTGAGTGGTGGCACAGCACACCCTCAGGATCCTCCCCAGTCCCTCCTGAGGTCCTCCCAGTGCCCTCCTGGGGACAACGGGGATGGCTGGTGGCATTACAACCCCCCAAGGTCCTCCCAGTGCACCCAGGGTCCTCCCAGTCCTTGCTGGGGACTGACAGTGGCACTAGGTACCCTTGGAGTCCTCCCAGTGCCACCCAGGGTCCTCCCAGTGCCCTCCTGGGGACAGGCGGTGGCATTAAATGCTCCTCCAGTCCTCCTGGTGCCACCCGGGGTCTTCCCAGTGTCCCTCAGGGTCTTCCCAGTCCCTCCCTGGTCACACTGGGGGTAGGCGGTGACATTAAACGCCCCTAAAGTCCTCCCGATGCCCTCAGGGTCCTCCCAGTGCTCTCCTGGGGATGGGTGGTGGCATTAAACACCCCCCCCAAGTCCTCCCAGTCCTCTCCCGGGGTCTTCCCAGTGCTCTCCTGGGGACCATCGGTGACATGACAGCCCCCCCCCCCCCGAGTCCTCCGACTCCCTCTCTGGGGTCCCCACTTCCCAGTGGTGACCAATCAAGCCCCCCCATCCTGGCAGAACCCCCCCTGGGCGAGGATGACGAGGACAAAGACCTGGAGCCGACAACGGTGACAGCACCCAAAGCGACCGGCCAGACCAACGTCCCCTCGGACACGGACATCACCGCTGAGTTCTTGCAGCCGCTCCTCACCCCGGAAAACGTCGCCAACCTGGTCAGGGAACGCAACGCCGATGGAGGAGGGGGCAGAATTTGGCGCTTTGAAGTGTGTGGGGGGTTCTAACTGAGTGTCCCCCCCATTTTTTACAGGTGCTGATCAGCATGGTGTACCTCCCCGAGGCCATGCCCGCGTCCTTCCAGGCCACCTACACCCCCGTGGAGTCGGCCGGCACCGAGGCGCAGATCAAACACCTCTCCCGGCTCATGGCCACCCAGATGACGGCGGCGGGACTCGGCCCCGGTGAGCGGGGACCGGTGGGTGGGTGCGCGTGTCCTCTTTCGTTTTTTTCCTCCATGGCACGGCAACTTTTTGGGTGCTCGCCCACCTGCCCTTACCGTTTGTCGTGGATGAGCAGAACGTGCCTTGCTCGAAAGGGAGATTTATTGAGGTACAGTAAGAATTTGAGGGAGTTGGGTGGAATTTAATGACATTTAACGGAGGTTTGGCAAGGTTTGATGGCGAGATTTGGCTTATTAATTACTGCACGGAAGAAACACGTGACAGAAAACTTAAGAGTTGGGTCAGAATTAAGTAGTTGGTTGCTAGTCAGCAGTATAGGAAAGAAATATTTATTGAGATACAATAAGAATTTGAGAATTGGGTGGAATTTTAACAACGTTTAAAGGTGGTTTGGCAAGGCTCATTACATTCGATGGTGAGGTTCGCCCTATTTACCGCATGGAAGAAGCACGCGATGGAAAACTGAGTTAAGAGTCAAGTTAGAATTAAGCAGTTGGCTGCTAGTTAGTAGTACAGACAAGTTAATCTTCAGTTTAGCTCTGGTGTCTTGTTTTTTATTTTGGCTATCTTGCATTTTTGGGTTTCGAAACCACCTTTTGAAATATTTTTCGGCACCTCTGACACGTGAGCCGGGAGTTTTCCAGCTCGCAAGTTCACCCCAAGACCGGCAAGTTGTTCCTTAACCCAAACCGAGTTATGATGAGGAGTCAGTATCTCTCGCACCGTTTCAGGCGTGGAGCAGACGAAACACCTGAAGGAAGAACCGAAGGAGGAGAAGGCGGCCAAGCCGGAGAGCGTGGTGATCAAGCGGCGGCTGTCGGCGCTGGCCCAGGGCCAGGCCATCTCGGTGTTGGGTGCCCAAGGTTCAGCCGCCAACCTGCTAGAGGAGGAAGCCCCCCAAACCAAACGTCGCCCTGAGCCCATCATCCCAGCCACGCAGCCCCGGTGAGGACCCCCGCCCAACTTGCCGCCCCCACAGGGGAGCACCCATGGGTGCTGATGGACCCTTTCTCCCCCACCTCCCCAACCCTTTTCCTCCTCCAAGGCTGACGGGCGCTGGTGGCCGTAAGAAGGTTTTCCGTCTGGCTGACGTCCTCAAGCCACTGAGCGACACGCAGATGGAGAAGCTGAAGCTGAGTGCTGTCAAACGCATATTGCGCGCCGAGCGCGCCGTTGCCTGCAGCGGGGCCGCCCAGGTATGCCCGACATCCCCTGCCAGCTTTGGGGTGATATCCCCTCTCCCCAAAACCTCACCCACACCCTCTTCCTTCCCTCGGCAGGCTCGCGTGAAGATCTTGGCCTCGCTGGTGACGCAGTTCGAGGTGCCGCTGAAGAGTGAGGTGCTGGCCTTCGTCCTCGATGACATCCGCGGCCGCTTGGACCTGGCTTTCGCCTGGCTTTTCCAGGAGTACAACGCCTACCTGAGCCGATACCCTGCTGGCAGCCTGGAACGCTATGACGAGTGTCTTATCGGGCTCCTCGCCGGTCTCCAGGAGAAGCCCGACCAAAAGGACGGGTAGGAATGATGCTGCCGGGGACGGGATGGTGCCACCAGCCGCTTCGCCAGGCTTCAGAGAGCCAGCACAGCGAGAGCCACAGCTCTTGGGCCACAAACGTCCCTCCAGATGGTCCATGGTGTTGCCCACCTGTGTCCCTCATCCCGGTGGTGTCCCCCTCCGGTGACATTCCAACCCTGATGATGTCTGTTTCCCGGCAGGATTTTCACCAAAGTGGTGCTGGAGGCACCGCTGATCACCGAGAGTGCACTGGAAGTCATCCGCAAGTACTGCGAGGACGAGGTGGGGACCTGGAGGGTTGGGAACACATGAGGGTTGGGGACACGGGGACAAGCCCGATGTCCCTCACTGCCGTCATCTCCCCCCGACCCTGGCAGAGCCGGACCTACCTAGGCATGTCCACACTGCGTGACCTCATCTTCAAGCGGCCGTCGCGGCAATTCCAGTACCTCCACGTCCTGCTGGACCTCAGCTCCCATGAGAAGGACAAGGTACGGGCACGGGGCTCGATGCCCCAGGGGACACCCCCATCCCTGCGCCAGTGACACGTGGCCGCCCCCCCATAGGTACGCCAGCAGGCCCTCCTCTTCATCAAGCGCATGTACGAGAAGGACCAACTGCGGGAGTACGTGGAGAAGTTCGCCCTCAACTATCTGCAGCTCTTGGTGCACCCCAACCCACCCTCCGTCCTCTTCGGGGCCGACAAAGACACGGGTGAGTTTTGGGGAGGAGGGTGGCACCCATCGGTCCCCGGGGCTCCGGTGACATCGTGTGTGACGCAGAGGTGGCGGCGCCGTGGACGGAGGAGACCATCAAGCAATGTCTCTACCTCTACCTGGCGTTGCTGCCCCACAACCACAAGCTCATCCATGAATTGGCTTCCGTCTACACCGAGGCCATTGCCGACATCAAGCGCACCGTCCTGCGGGTCATCGAGCAGCCGGTGAGGCTCGTGGCGGACAGGGGTGACGTTGAGGGGACACGGGACAGTGAACACGGTGGCCCAGTGATGCCGGTGGTGGTTCTCCCGTAGATCCGTGGGATGGGGATGAATTCGCCTGAGCTGCTGCTGCTGGTGGAGAACTGTCCTAAGGGAGCCGAGACACTGGTGACACGCTGCCTGCACAGCCTGACGGACAAAGGTAGGGGACGGAGGGGATGCGGTGGGGTGGCACGTGCCCAGCGGTGACATGCCACCGTCCTCCTGCAGTGCCTCCCTCGCCCGAGCTGGTGAAGAGGGTCCGCGACCTCTATCAACAAGCGGCTGCCGGACGTGAGGTTCCTCATCCCCGTCCTCAATGGGCTGGAGAAGGTCAGAGCGTCCCCCTCCTCCCCTGGTGTCCCCTCGTGTCCCCCTCCCCTCGTGTCACCTCCCCTGACATCCCCCTGCTGCTGTTTTGGGTGTGCAGAAAGAGTGATCCAGGCGCTGCCCAAACTCATCAAGCTCAACCCATCGTGGTCAAGGAGGTCTTCAACCGTCTGCTGGGGACGCAGCACGGTAGGGGACAGGGACAGCCCTGGGACATGTGGCAGCCCCAGGGTGGGACACGGAGCTTGGGACCTCCCTGGGGACAGTGCCAATGCCTGCTGTGGGGACGTGGGACCTCCCTGGGGTGGGACATGAGACATCCCCATGGTGGGACACCATGGGATATCCCTGGGAACAGTCCCAGTGCTCACTGTGGGGACATGGGACCTTCTGGAGGTGGGACATGGGACCTCCCTGGGGACAGTGCCAGTGCCCATTGTGGGGACGTGGGACCTGCCTGGGGTTGGACACAGGACCTCCAGGCGGTGGGACACTGAGGGGCATCCCTGGAGACAGTCCCAGTGCTTGCTGTGGGGACAAGGGACCTTCTGGAGGTGGGACATGGGACCTCCCTGGTGTGGGACACTATGGGACATCCATGGGGACAGTCCCAGTGCCTGCTCTGGGGACACGGAGCCATCCTGGGGTGGGACAATGGAACATGGCACCTCCCTGGGAAAAGCTGCAGGAACACAAGATGACCCCAGGGACAAGCCCTCATCTCCGGGGCCACCATGGGACGGGCCACTGGCCCTGCCACCTGAACCCCATCCCCACCCCAACCACCCGAGGACCAAGGCCACCTGGTAATGTCCCCTCACAGGTGACGGTGCCTCAGCCGTGTCCCCGCTGAACCCGGGAGAGCTGCTTATCGCCCTGCACAACATCGACTCCTCCAAGTGTGACATGAAGTCCATCATCAAGGGTACAATGCGGACAGGGACAAAAAGGCGGGGTTTGGGGACACGGCAAAGGGGAGGTGACACTTTTTTTTTTTTTGTCCCTTTTTGGTGCAGCCACCAACCTGTGCTTCGCCGAGCGGAACGTGTACACCTCGGAGGTGCTGGCGGTGGTGATGCAGCAGCTGATGGAGCAGAACCCATTGCCCATGTTGTTGATGCGAACCGTCATCCAGGCGCTCACCATGTACCCCCGCCTGGGCGGCTTCGTCATGAACATCCTCTCCCGGCTCATCATGAAGCAGGTCTGTCCAGTTGTCTGTCTGTCCGGTTGTCCATCTGTCCAGGTGTTGCCACCTAGAGGGGGGTTGGTGGTCCCGGGGTTGGGTCACAGGGTGAGGGGTTGTTCTGATTCTGGGGTGGGAGGCTGGGTGGTTGGTTATGGAGGGGGGGGGGGGGCTTTGGTTACGCTGTCCGTCTGTCCTGTCCTGCTGTCCTTGGGTGTCTGTCTGTCCTGTCCTGCTGTTCTGGGTGTCTGTCTGTCCTGTCTAGCCAGCCCTGAGTGTCTCAGAGTGGGTGTCTGTCCATGTGGGTGTCTGTCCCTCTGGGTGTCCATCTGTCCTGTCCTGCCATCCCTGGGTGCCTCGGAGTGCGTGTCTGTCCCTCTGGGTGTCTGTCTGTCGTGTCCCTAGGTGTCTCAGAGTGGGTGTCTGTCCCTCTGGTTGTCTGTCTGTCCTGTCCCTCTGTCCCTGGATGTCTGTCCCTCCTGTCCGTCCCTCCCTTGGTGTCCCCACATCTGTCCCCATGGCTCCCCCCCCACGCCCACTATCCCCACTACCCACAGACAGCTGCTCCTCACCCTGCCCCCTCTGCCTCCCAAGGCTGAGGGGACCCCTCCAGGCCCCCCCCAACCCCCCCGTGTGTCCCCCCCAGGTGTGGAAGTACCCCAAAGTCTGGGAAGGTTTCATCAAGTGCTGCCAGCGCACGAAGCCCCAGTCCTTCCAGGTGGTGCTGCAGCTGCCCCCCCCTCAGCTGGCCGCCATCTTCGACAAGTGCCCCGAACTGCGCGAGCCCCTCCTCAGCCACGTCCGGGCCCTCACCCCCCACCAGGTGACACCCCCACCCGAGGGTGGGGGGGAGGATACAACACCCCCCAGCATGCACTGGGGTGGGGGGAGGGGGTTGGTGTAACCCCCCCAGTGAGGAGGACCCCCACCTGTGCATGCTTGGCGTGACTCCCAGCATGCCGGGGTGGGGGTTGGCACGACTCCCAGCATGCAGAGGGGTGGGGGGGGTGCCTCTGTGTGTACCCCCCCACCCTGCTCACCCTGTGCCACCCCCCCCAGCAAGCCCACATCCCGCTCTCCACCATGGCCATCCTGGAGGCCTCCACCCGCCATGAGCCCGACGCCCGGGAGGGGCCGCCTGGAGAGGTGGGGGCTCAGATGGGGTGGGGTGGGGGTCAGGGTGCCCCCAGTCCCCCCCACCTGGCCTCGAGCCCCCCCCCCCCCTCACCCTCTTTGTCCGCTCCCCTCAACCCCCAGGAGAAGCCCCCAAAGCGGCCAAGCGAGGAGGAGGCGAAGGGAAAGGCCATGCCCTCAGCCCCAGGGGGGGGTCCCAGTGTGGGGGGCCCCCCCTCCGAGGCACCCTCCGACCTGGGAGGGGCCGACCTCGAGCCCCCCTCCATCTTCATCAGCGTTACTGAGGATGAGGAGAGCTCGGGGGAGGCTGCGTCCCCCCCTGATGCCACCCTTGACACCCCAACGGCCCCCCCCAAGGTATGTAGCCCCCCCCAGCACCCTGTGTGCCCCCTCTTGGGGAGGGAGGGACATCTCTAACCCCCCCTCCCTTCTTCTATCCAGGATCCACCGACTGGCACGGACCCCCCCCCAGCAGTGCCACCCCCAGTCGAGGCAGCCCCCAGCAGCCCCCCCTCCTCCGAACCACCCCCCCCGGGCACCCAGAGCCCCGAGGTGCCCCCCGGGGGGGCCCCCGATCCCCCACCTGGGCCGACAGAGGGCTGAGGGTGGGGGGGGGCAGTGGGTGCCACCCCCCAACCCCTGGGGTGCTGTGCTTAATAAAGGCATGGGAACAGCTCTGGGGCTGTGTCTGCTTTTGGGGGGGGGGGGCACCCTGGACACCCCCGGGAGTGGTCACCCCCTGCCCCCTCCGCCCCCCCCCCGCACCCTGAGGCTCTCGGGGCGCCCTGCAGGGAGCGCGGTCCCAGTCTATGGGCGGGCGTGGCCTGGGCGGGTAGGGGCGGGGTTTCAGCGCCTCGGGGGCGGGGCTTGAGTGGCGGCCGAGCTCCTGGGGGCGCGGCCGGGGCGGAGCCTGGTCCCAAAGGAGGGGTGCCGAGGGGGCATGGCCACGCGTGACTCAGCGCGTTGCCATGACGACGGCGGGGAGCGGACGGCGTACTTCCGGCGGGCGGTGACGCCCTTCCGGCGGGAAGATGGCGGCGGCGGCGGCGGCGGCGGCCCCGGGGGCGGGCGAGGGCCCCGCGGCGCTCCCGGCTCAGCCCCTGGAGCTCAAGAGCCAGTTCCGCACCCGCGAAGGCTCCTACCGGCTGCTGGGCCCCGAGTCCCGGCCCCGCGCCGGCCCCGCCGCCGCCCCCGGGCCTTCCCCGCCCGCCGCCGGAGGGGGCCCCGCCGCTGCCGCCGCCGCCCCGGGCCCAGCCGCGCTGCCGCCGGTGCGATTGTCCATGGTGCGGTTGGCTCTGCCCCCCGCTGAGGAACCGGGGGGCCCGGCGGAGCGCAGCCGGGTTTGCTTCAACTTGGGCCGAGAGCTTTATTTCTACGGCGGGGCCGGCTCCGGTGGTCGCGGCAGCCGTCGGGTAACGGGGGAACCGGGGCCGTGGGGTGGGCGGGGGTGCGGGGGAACACCGGGGAGCTGGACCTGGGGGAGGAGGCGGCTGGTCACTAACGGGGGTGCTCGGCACAGCGGGGCTGGCAGGGTGCTGGTGGGTGCCCATGGGTGACAGTGACAGCGGGGCCATTAAAGGGGACAACGTGGGGCCGGTACCGGGGGTTGGGTCTAGCGAGCGGGGATGGGGACACTGGGGCTGGTAACGGTGACCCCAGACCCCCCAGGAGCCACCCGCTAACAGGGATGGTGACACCAGGGCCAGTAATGGTGACCCCAGACCCCCAGAAGCTGCCTGCTAATGGGGACCATGACCCCAGACCCCCCCAGGAGCCACCTGCTAATGGGGACGGTGACCACAGAACCCCCAGGAGCCACCTGCTAATGGGGACACTGTCACCAGGGCCGGTGACCCCAGACCCCCCAGGAGCCACTCGCTAACAGGGATGGTGACACTGGGGCCGGTAATGGTGACCCCAGACCCCCCCCAGGAGCCACCCGCTAACAGGGACAGTGACACTGGGGCCAGTAATGGTGACCCCAGACCCCCAGGAGCTGCCTGCTAATGGGGACCGTGACCCCAGACCCCCCAGGAGCCACCTGCTAATGGGGACGGTGACCCCAGGGTGGTGATGGTGACCCCAGACCCCCCAGGAGCCACCTGCTAATGGGGACGGTGACACCAGGGTGGTAATGGTGACCCCAGATCCCCCAGGAGCCACTGGCTAATGGAGACGGTGACACTGGGGCCAGTAACAGTGACCCAGGACACACAGGGACGACGGTGACACCGGGGCCCAGCCCAGGGGGGTGGTTAGCCCAGGCCAGGCAGCGGCGTGACAGTGACAAGGACCCTCCCGGAAGCAGCAGGGTGGGCACGGAGGGGGGGGTGTCCCCCTCAGTGACACGTCCCTCCACGGTGACATCCCCCCATGGTGACCTCCCCGTCCCCCCGCAGTCACTGGACCTGCACAAGCCCATCGACAAACGCATTTACAAGGGGACGCAGCCGACCTGCCACGACTTCAACCAGTTCACTGCCGCTGCTGACACCATCGCTCTCCTGGTGGGCTTCTCGGCTGGGCAGGTCCAGTACCTTGACCTCGTTAAGAAGGACACCAGCAAGCTCTTTAATGAGGAGGTGAGCCCCGCCCACGTTGGGGAGATGGGGCGCAAAGGGAGCCCACCCCCCCACCTCGGGAGCCACCGCCACGCTGATGGTCAGGCATGGGGAGATGCCAGAAGGGCCAAGGTTTCCCCCCGCAAGAGGCAGTGGCTTTACCAGGGTGGTGATCGTTAGGGGCCGGCTTCATTAGGGGTCTGCAATGGCTGCGCCATCAGTGAGAGTCGGGGGCTGCACCGTGATGCCAATTCAGGTCCCCAAACGTGCCAGTTCAGGTCCCCAAATGTGCTGGTTTGGGTTTTGCCCTCGGCAGCACCCCAGGGTTGTGCCACAGCCCTCGCTCATGTCCCCAGATGTGCCGCAGCACTCACTTGTGTCCCCAAATGTGCTCACTTGTGTCCCCAAATGTGCTGGTTTTGGTTTGTCCTCAGTGACACCCTGTGCCTGCCCCGTGATGTGGATTTGGGTCCCCAAATCTACTGATTCAGGTCCCTAGATGCCCCTTTTTTGGCTTTTTCCCTCAGTGACACCCCAGGGTTGTACCACAGCACTCAGTCGTGTCCCCAAACGTGCCTGTTCTTGTCCCAGACGTGCTGCTTTGGGGTTTGCCCTCAGTGACACCCCAGGGCTGCACCATGATGTGGATTTGGGTCCCCAAATGCCCCTTTTTTGGCTTTGTCCTCAGTGACACCCCAGGGTTGTGCCACAGCACGCACTCCTGTCCCCAAACGTCCCTATTCGTGTCCCCAAACGTGCCAGTTCAGGCTCTGCCCTCAGCGACACCTCGGGGATGCAGTGTGCTGCCAATCAGTGTCCCCAAACGTGCCCAGGGGCCCAATCCCACCCCGCTGACCCCCCCCCTTTTCCCCCCCGCCCGCAGCGCCTGATCGACAAGACAAAGGTGACCTTTGTCAAATGGCTGCCAGAGACGGAGCGGCTCTTCCTGGCTTCCCACGCCAGTGGCCACCTGTACCTGTACGATGCCGAACAGCCCTGTGGGGCCGTGGCCCCCCAGTACAACCTCCTGACGCAAGGCGAGGGCTTCAGCGTCTTCGCCTGTAAGAGCAAGACCCCCCGAAACCCCCTCCTCAAATGGGCGGTGGGCGAGGGGGCCCTCAACGAATTCGCCTTCTCGCCGGACGGGCGCTCGCTGGCCTGCGTCAGCCAGGACGGCTGCCTGCGCGTCTTCCATTTCGACTCCATGCTGCTGCAGGGGATGATGAAGAGTTATTTCGGCGGGTTGCTCTGCGTCTGTTGGAGCCCCGATGGGCGTTATGTGGTGACAGGGGGCGAGGACGACCTGGTGACCGTCTGGTCCTTTGCCGAGGGGCGGGTGGTGGCTCGAGGTCATGGTCACAAATCTTGGGTCAATGCCGTGGCCTTCGATCCCTTCACCGGGGCGGCCCAGACCCCCCAGCCCCCTGAGCTGAGCGGGGGCGAGGAGGAGGACGAGCCCCCTGATCCCCTCGTCCGCCGCTCCCCTGCTGTCACCTACCGCTTCGGCTCAGCTGGCCAAGACACCCAATTCTGCCTGTGGGACCTGACCGAGGACGTCCTCTACCCGCGGCCTCCCCTCTCCCGCGCCCGTACCCTCACTGGATCGGGGGACGCCAGTGTTCCCATGCCGGGGCTACCCCGCTCGCTCTCCCGCTCCAACAGCCTCCCACAGCCGGCGGGGACAGGCTCGGCCCGCGGCCCCCCGCCTGACGTCCCCCCCAGCGCTCAGCGTCGGTCGCTTCGCTACGTTGACGTTGCAGGAACGTAAGGGACCCTCCGGCACCGAAAAAGAGCACAAACGTTACCACAGTTTGGGTAACATCAGCCGGAGCGGGGAGAAACCTCCCGGTGGTGCCGGATCGCGGGGACGGCTGGATACGGCCAAGGTGCTGGGGACGGCACTGTGCCCCCGGATTCACGAGGTGCCACTGCTGGAACCCCTCGTCTGCAAGAAGATCGCCCACGAACGGTTGACAGTGCTGCTCTTCTTGGAGGATTGTATTGTCACCGCCTGCCAGGAGGGACTCATCTGCACCTGGGCCCGGCCCGGCAAGGCCGTGAGTGTGCTGGGGCGGGGGGCAGAGAGGGGGGCAGAGAGGGGTTTGGAGGGGGCTGGGGAGGACTCGAGGGGTCCCACCAGCAGCCTGAGGGGGCAGAGAGGGGTTTTGGGGGGGTAGGGGAGACTCGAGGGGTCCTGTCAGGAGCCTGGGGGGTCAAAGAGGGGTTTGGGGGGCACTGAGGAGGACTCAAGGGGCCCTGTAGGCAGCCTGGGGGGTTAAAGAGGAGTTTTGGGGGGGCTGGTGGGGTCCCGCTGGCAGCCGAGGGGGGGCGCTGGGTGGCCACTGGGGTCCCTTTGCCTGCAGGTACCCTGTTCTGTCCCCTCTGCCCCCCCCCCAGGGTGTCACCCACCTCCGTGGGGGCTATGTCCCTGCACAGTGCCACATCATGGGGTAGGGGGGTGTCCCAGTGTCCCTGTCCCCCCACCCCCAGTGACTGCTGTCCCCTTCCCTTGCAGGGACTGTCCTCGCAGAACGGCGGCTCCCCCAGCGGCACCGTGGTATAGCCGTCACCGTCACCCGTACGTACCCCCACGGGTGCCACCGCCCCACTCAAGGACACCGCTCCGTCCCCGTACTACTGAGCCCCTCCCCGGGTGGGCGGGCACCCTGTTGTCCCCACGGCCACCCGCCGTCGTCCCCCGGCGGGGCGGTGGCACTGCGGTGCCACGCCGGCGGGGCGCCCTGTGCCTTCGTCACTTTATGTCCCCGCCGCGCCGCGGGGCCACCGGGCTCTGCCCCTTATTTATACTAAAGAGACTTTTTCGCACTCGGGGTGGCCCTCACGTGTCTGGGACAGGGACGGGTTGGGGACACTGGGGACAGAGATGAGGGGTGCCGGACAGGGACGGGTGGGGGACACGCTGGGTGCCAGGTGGGGACGCAGGGACGGACTGGGGATGTGCCGGCACTGGGACACGATGGGTGACAACTGGGGACATGTTGGGTGAGATGGGGACACACGGATGGACTGGGGACACGATGGGTGACGTGGTGGGACAGGGATGGACTGGGGACATGATGGGTGACACATGGGGACAGACTGGGGACACGATGGGTGGCACAGCGGGACATGGGGACGGCTTGGGGACACAGTGCTGCTGTCCCCACATCCCAGGCCTGGGGAGGGGGGGGGCAGGACATGATTGCCCCCACCCCAGACCATCTTGGGGTCCCCACATGTCGTCCCCCCCAGCGCAGAGGCCAGTTGCAGAAACACAACTTTATTCTCATCTCCTCCCTGGGGGTGAGGGGGCCAACAAACGGGGAGGGGGGTAAAATAACCGGGGGGGGGGGAACGGGGAGGGGTATAAATAACCAGGGGCTTAGTGCAAATGTGGGGTGTCCCTACAAATAAATTACTAGCGGAGGGCGGTGGGGGGCCCCGGAGAGGCCCCCCAGGGTGGCACGGGGGTGGGTACCGCCCACCCACCTTGGGGGGGCATCAGGTCCCGCTGCCCCTCGTTGCCAGTCATGGGGGCAACAGTATGACCTCCTCCCTGGGGTGGGGGGGGTGGGGGCCGGACGCCTGGGGTCCCCCCCCCCCGTGCCTAGTGGTTAGGAGGGGGCTATGTACAGAGGGGGGGTGTTGGGGGGAGGTCGTTGTGTGTGTCGTTGTCCGTCGTCCCCCCCCCCCCCGCTGTGGGGAAGGGGGGGGGGGGGTCAGGTGCAAGAAGAGGGGGTGCTGGTGAGCCCGGGTGCCTGGGTCCCCCCCCCCTTGCCAGACGCCTGGGTCCCCTCTCAGGGGGGGGTCCCGGGGGGGGCGGCAGGGCGCAGGCCGGCGGCACAGAGCAGCAGGCAGTCCTTGGTGGCACTGGGGTGGGGGACCTGGGGACAGGGAGGGGGTCAGGGCGCGTGGCGGTGGCCCTGTCACCCACCCCCGCCCCGGGTCCCCTCCGGCTGGTGCACACACACACATACCCCCCCCCATTGGGGACCCCCTGATTTGGGGGTGGCCCTGGGGGGTGGTGGTGCAGGGATGGGGGGGGGGGGTGGCCTTGAGTGACAAATGGCAGTGAGCAGGGTGACACAGCCGGGGGGGGGGGGGTGACAGTGTCAGAGGTGGCACTTCCCTGGGGGCGGGGTGGCAGTGCGGCGGAGGTGACAGCCCGGGGGGGGGGTGGCACTGCCCAGTGGTGGCCTGGGCTGGGGGGGGTGGCAGTGGTGGCCGTGGTGGTCCCCTCCTGGGGCTGGTGGCCATGCCCGGGGGGGGGGGGGTGTCCCAGCCTGGAGGGGGTGGCCATGCCCGGGGTGGGGGGGTGGCAGTGTGGGGGGGGGTGACGGTGACAGCAGCCCGCGCAGCCCCACGTACCCGGGCCCAGAGCAGGAGGTGCCGGGATAGGGGCACCCCCAGGGGGGAGCGGAAAAGCCGGGGGGGGCCCCCACTGCCGGGCTGCGGAGAGAGCAGAGAGCGTCAGCAGCCCCCAAAACTCCCCCCCCCGCAAACCCTGACACCACCCCCCCCAAGTCTTACGTCCGCCGAGGGCTCCACAGGGAGGGCCGTGATGGTGGGGGGCTGCCCTGCAACTCCTGCAAGGGAAATGGGGGGGGGGGGGGCAGAATCAGGCCCTGACCCCCCCCAAATACTCTTTTTGGGGTGTCCCCCCCATTTTGAGGAGAGGGTGAGGCCCTGATCCCACCTTTTTGGGACCCCCCCATTTTAGGGAGGGGACAAGGTCCTAGGTCCCCTCCCAATACCCTTTTTTGGGGTCCCCCCCATTTTGGGGAGCAGATGAAGTCCTGCCCCCCCAATACTCTTTTGCCCCCCCCCCCCCATGTTGGGGAGGGCATGAGGCCCCGATCCCCGCCCCCCTCCTCATCCTGGGGAGGGTTCCAAGGCTACCCAAGGGATTTGGGGGGGGGGGGTCAAGCTCTGCCAAAGGACTTTGGGGGGGCCCTGGGCGGGAGGGCAAGTGATTTGGGGGGTGGGTCTGAGGGGTGTTGGGTGTACCCAAGACATTTAAAGGGGGCTAGAGAGGGTCTCTGAGGGAATATCGGGGGGGGAGGGGTGTCTTGCCTTCCTGCGGGGGGGGCCCTGGCCCCGGGGGGGGGCTCTGCAGCCGCTGCAGCTTTGCTTCCAGTTCCAGGTTGCGGCTCTCGGCCTCCTGCAGGCGCCTGGAGGGGGGGGGTGTCAGGTGGGGACATGTGGGGACACCCCGGGGGACACCCACACCCCCCCCCAGGACACCCCCCCAGGACACCCCCCGCCGGTCCCCTATGTCCCTGCCCTGTAGCAGTCACACACCCCCCCCCCCCGGTACTGGCTGTCACCCAGGTGTCAACCCCCGGTACCCGGTGTCACCCCCTCCCCGGTCCCACTGTCTCCGTGTCCCCCCCCTCCTCCCCGGTGCCCCCCCCCGTACCGGGCCAGCCCCTGCCCCGCCGCCCGCAGCAGCCCCAGCTCCCGCTCCAGCGCCGCCCGCCCGCGCCGCTCCGCCGCCAGCGCCGCCCGCAGCTCCGCCTCCTCCGCCACTGGCCCCGCCTCCGCCGCTACAGACCCCGCCTCCGCCGCCACCGGCCTCGCTTCCGCCGCCACCGGCCCCGCCTCCGCCGCTACAGGCCCCGCCTCCTCCGGCACCGGCCCCGCCTCCTCGGGGGGCTCTGTGGCCGCCGCCGACGGCGCCTGCGGGAACGGCGTCGGCGTGGGGACCCCCGGGACACCGGGACCCTCCCCCCGGGGGAACTGGGACCCCCTCCCCGGACACTCACTTTCCCCGGAACACCCCCGTCGGGGCACCGGAACCGCCCCCCCCGGACACTGGCCTCCCCCGGGACCCTCCCCCCTGGGGCAGTGGGACCGCCTCCGCGGACACTGGCCTCCCCCGCGACGGCCCCCCGGGGCACCGAGACCCCCCCCCGGACACTGACCTCCCCCGGGACCCCCCCCCTTCCAGCACCAGGACACCCCCCCCCCCCGGGACGCCCCCGCGGGTACCGACACCCTCCCCCACACACATACCGGCTCCTCGGGGGGTGCCCGGGGGGCCTCCGTGCCCGGGGGGGCTGCACAGCCAGGGGGTGGCGTCCGCGGGGGGGCCCCCGTGTCTGGGGGGAGGCCCTGGGACGGGGGCGGGCTCGTGGATGGGGGGGGTCCTTTGGGGGGGGGGGCACTCATGGGTGGGGGGGGCTCCGTGGGTGGGGGGGTGGGGGTTTTGTGGGGGAGCTCCCGTGGGGGCGGGGGGCTCTTTTTGGGGGGGTGCTCCCATGGGTGGGGGTGCCCCTGAAGGTGGGGGGGGCTCTTTTGGGGGGGGGAGGGTCTGTGGGTTCGGGGGTCCCCAGGGGTGGGGGGGCCCTCTTTTTGGGGGGGGATCCCCACAGGTGGGGGGGGCCCCGTGGGACAGAGGGACCTCTGTGGCTGGGGCTGTTGTTGGGGGGCACCCAATGGCTGGGGGGGTCCCTACGGCCGGGGGGGGTCCCCATGGGTGGGGGGGTCCCCGTCTCCGGGGGGGGTCCCCCAGTCCCCCTCCAGCTCCATGGCCACGTCCTGGTCCCACTCCTCATCTTCCTCTTCATCCTCCTCCTCCTCCTCCTCCTCCTCTTCCTCCTCCTCCCTAGGGTGGGGACACACACACACAAATGGGGGGGGTCACCTGGGGCCCCTCTGCAGGGACCCCCACCAGGGGACACCCAGGGGTTATCCCAGCCCCCCCCCCCATTTCCCCCGTGCCCCCAGTTCCCCCCTGTTTTGTATGTGTCCCCCCCCACCCCGTTACCCCCAGCCCCCCCCCGCTCCCCCCCCCCGTGCTCACTCGGGGTCTCCGCGGGCGTATGAGTACCCCACAAACGGGAGGTGCAGCCCTAGTTCGGGGGGGTCCAACGGCTCCCCCAGGGGTTCCTGGGGGGAGGGGGGATGTTAGACATGGGGGGGGGGAGACCACCGGGGCGGGGGATGGGGGTCCCAGTAGGGGCCAATGGGGGGGGGTCCGGGGTGGGGGTCCCATGGGGGGGGTGAGGTTGTCATGGGGGGGGGGGGCTGAGAGGGGCTCGTGGGTGGGGGGTCCCAAGGAGGGGTTCCCATGGGGGGTGGTCAAGTGATGGGGGTCCCATGAGGGGGTGTCCTGGGGGGGGGTGTCCCATGAAAGCGGGGTCCTGGGGGGGCGGGGTGCATCCTGGAGGGGGTTCAACGGAAGGGGGGGGTCCCGGGGTGCACGGGTCCCATGGGGGGGGGGGGGGTGTCCCGGGATGGGGTCCTGGTATGGGGGGAGGGGGTTCCATGGGCGGGGGTCCCATGAGAGGGGGTCCCGGAGGGGGATCAACGGATGGGGGGTTCCCATGAGGGGTCCCCCGGGAGGGGGGTGACGAAGGAGGGTCCCATGAGGGGGGTCCCGGGACGGTGTCCCATGGCGGGGGGGGGGCGGTGTGTCCCGGGGGGGGTCCCGCTGCGGGCGGGTCCCATGGGGGTGGTGTCCCGGGACGGGGGGGGGGAGGTGTTCGGTGCCGGTGGCGGCCCGCACCGTCTGGCTGAGGCAGTCGTCGAGCACGTCGAAGTTGGAGGTGTCGGCGGCGCCGGCGGCGGCGGGGGCGAAGGGGGGGGCGGCGCGGCGGAGCGCGGCCCAGCGCAGCCCCGCGAACAGCGGCAGCCGCCGGAAGTCGCGCGCCCCGCCCCGCCCCAGGCGCGCCTCCCGCGCGCACAGCAGGCCCCGCACCAGCGCCCGCGCCGCCGCCGGCACCCGCGGGCACGCCCCCGCCGCCGGCGCCACGCCCCCGCCGCCCGCCGCCACGCCCCCTCCCGCCGGCGGGGGCGGGTCGTCCGGCAGGTGCAGGTGGTCCTGGGGGCGGGGCCGGCGTCAGCTCCGCCCCCCCGTAACGCCCAGTAGCCTCCCAGTAGCCTCGCAGTAACCCCCAGTGCCTCGAATAACATCCCAGTAACCTCCCAGTAATGTCCCAGTGCCTCCCAGTAACATCCCAGTAACCTCCCAGTAACCCCCCCAGTTCCCTCACAGCGCCCTCCGGACCCCTCTCAGTGCCTCCCGGTGCCCCCAACTCCTTCCCAGTCCCCCTCACTTCCCACCCAGTGCCCCCCAGCACCCCCTAGTTCCCTCCCAGTGCCCTCCAGACCTCTCCCAGTGCCCACCATGACCTCCCAGTTCCCTCCCACTGCCCCCAGTCCCGTCCCCCCACACACACCTGGAAGTGGAGAATCTTAGAGTAGGTCTCGGGCAGGGACTCGGCGAAGAAG